>NADL03000449.1:0-141765 GCA_002205965.3 Kappaphycus alvarezii | reverse complement strand
TTTATTGTCGGTTGAAAAAAGTGATTAATGTCAGGAAATGCAGTATGTCATACCAATTTGACGTGTTGCTGAACCCAGGTGAGAGGCAGACTTCTATTTTTGAAAAAGTGAAAAAATAACATTAGAAGCACTATACCGTATAACACTAAAAATAAAATATTGCTCAAGTTCTGTACTGTAAATAGATTGCTTGGAGGCGTTTCAGGCGTGATTTAGAGTCAATGGATGAAATACTGTACAAACTGCAATCAAACCTTTTTAAGTTTTAAAAATATGGTAGAAGCCATATTCATTATTCATACGTCATAGGTGACAAACATTCCAACGGTACTTACAGCTGGTCCCTGATTGAAACCTTTCCCCACCCGCTCTCTGCTCCTTATTCAACCATCGAAACACGTTGCATTCCATTTATCTCCAAATGTCAAACTTATGAAACTATCAAATACTACCTCGGGAACAAGGTGCTTTAAAAGTATTGTAAAATAGGGTATAGTATAATTTAACATTTTGGTCAACAACCGCTCAAAGTCAGCCAAGTCAGTACAACCCTGGCAAAAACCAAACTGGCCTATCGCTAGAACAGTAATTTCTGACTTTTGCAAATCCTTTATCGCAAGCCACGTCGTCACTCCGTTCCAACCGGATTAGACCAGCTAAAGCCCAATTGACACCAATTTTTCATTCTCTAGCTAGTACAGCTATTTCTTTATGTTCTGTAAGTAAGAAGTGTATCAAGAGCAATCCTTCCCGCAGAAAATAGTTCTCGAAAGAGTAAACGAAGGGCACATCTACCGATTGCAGGCTCGATGTACGGTACGGAGAAGTTGCTACAGGGCTGACAGAGAAAAGAGACATTTGTAAAATGTTATCGATCCGTACTGCTCAACCCTCGATTGAGAACTTTTCTCGAATTCCAGGAAACCTACATGACCAAGAGAAAATGTGGAACGTCGCCCATTCCTCCTGACAGCTGGATACTTTGGAGAAGTGTGACCAGGTTCATCACGGAACTTGTGTCGTCTTAGGCTCGTGACCTTAATACAGTGGTGAGAGGCCAGGGATTGCCATACAAAGATATGGTGTCCGAAAGATTACCGGAACGCTTACGAGCCCTTTTAGCTCATGGCAAAGGCATAAATGAGTTGTAAGTACGAGCAATACATGGGCATCAGAAATTTGAGGTCAGTATCATGGACCTCGTAGTACGTCGATTAGTCACGACGCATTGATTGCTCTCACGCACTCAGTCAGTTCGTTTAGGGCCATGAATGACCTTAATGCGGTCTATCTATGACCACTGGGTAACCACCTAACATTTTGTAGATGGTTCTCCACCCTGGTCTAGGTTTTTCATTTCCCTTCCCCTTCGCCACCTCCGATACAGGAATAGGGACGTTTGAATCCAAAATGCTATCGTTATTGGTTCTGCAGGGAACCAAGTGAGAGTAACTGAAGCGTTGACACACTGCACAGTACAGCATTTTTTGATAACAATGAAAGAAAAAGTGCTGGTTTAAGCCCTGGGCAACGTCTATCCTGGTGCTTATCGCCCAAGTACAGTACTGTAGACTCTTTACCGGTTGAAAAAAAATGTTCGACCCATTACCACACATTCCAGCATCAGCGTTGTAATTTTGAGTGGACCACGAGGACCCCATATCCTTGGGGCTGTTAAGCAAAAGCAGGAGTTCGAGAGAAATCGACTTCTAAATAATTCAAAGCTCAACTGGGAATGTTTTCAGACCAAAAGAGTAATTATATATTTAGGGCACTACGTGGTTTAACATAATATCGTAATTTAGAATATATTACGGTGATTTTCCATTAAAATTTTCTAGAACATTATCATGATGTATCGTAATTTAAGATAAATTTCGGTAGCTTGGAACAATTCATACAGTATCTACAGTACTCTCAGGCATACAATCCTGCACCTACTGCGACACCGCCACTCCCCACCCTGGATCCTACGGACACCACGCCTCTGTCTGTCCCTGCGCCGACGGCTCTATCGGCGCCACAATTGTGTTCGCGACCGCCTCATTTCCGAGGTATCACGCTTATCAATTGGGATTCGCCCTGTCCGGGAATGGACCTTCCCGCAAGACTTGCCCCGACCCTCCAACTCCCGCCGCCGCCTCGACATCTACATCGATGATGGCCAGTTCTCTCCCGTCCCGCAGGGCTACGAGGTCACTGTCATCAGCCCCCACTCCGCTCCATACGCCCAACAGCGGATCCACACGCCCCTCGCTGCCTTACTGCATCCGAGCGCGCGAAATCTCTCCGCTATGGCCACCTCTGCGCCGAACTACGTATCGACTTCCACCCGATGGCTTTCGATATATACGGGTCTGCCGGTCCCGGTGCCGAACGAAGTCTGTCCAGAATTGCTGAGTATATCGCTCTGCGGAAAGGCAGTAGCCCTGCCTTCGAATGCGATCGCTTGTTCACGATTATCAGTTCGCTCATACAACAACGAACTTCTGACGCGATCAACCGACGACATCTCAACCGCTCCTGGCTCGGATAGATTTTTCCCCTTTTGAGGGCCGCTATTCCCCCTTTCCTGCTTGGTAAAGTCTTCTTCTTCTTCTTCTACTGTACAGTACAGTACACCTACATTAGTCCCCATACGGGTTAGGGTGATCTTCATTTCACGCAGTTCAACGAGACCCCTGCTGGTACCAGGTTAACATTATTTAGACAGCTTCTCTGTTATCAGCAGCAGAGAAGCTTATGGCTTGCGGGAAACAAGAATGTGCATATACTTGACCCTTTGTTGAACACAAGCACACCTAAAAGAAGTAAGTTCAAACACTGAGCGAATTTTGCTCCTGCACACGATGGGTCCTCGGGCTTATTCCCACGCCCCTATGGACCCTGTCAATGACAATTCGCGGGTTGGGTGGCTTACCGCGAGTTGAGTGGCAATTCGAGTCCTACAAAAGGGCAATCTAATGCTGTTGGCAACTCGTCTCAAAAGCTGGCTGGTTATTTCGACTGCCAGAAAGTACATTTGCAAGGGTAGGCATAGCATTATCCTTGTACAAAATCATATGGGGTCTGACCGGTCTAGAGCTGCTATCTCGAAATGGGTAAAGAGTATGTAATTTCTGTACAGCATTACCCCTGTAACTAAGCTATTAATTTTGCCCTCTCGTTCTCGGTGCCGGCCTTCCCACAGCCAGGCAGTGGCCAAGAGATTAAACAAGAAGGATTGATTCGACAGCGAAACCATCCAGATGGAGAACTATGCCCGAACAACTTCTACATATTCTAGGGCCTCAGCCGTTCCTAAAGCAGAAAGGCATACGAGGCTACTCGAGCCTAGGAGGGGCGCGCCTGGCATTGCAACATGACATAGAAGCCGACATTTTCGTTCATTCGGCATCCCCTCGTGCCTGTGACCCCTTCCTTCCGCAAACATCACATTTAGTCATCATCCGTATTGTCTTCGTCAATCCGGTCGCCATGAGATTTGCTTCCAAGGAGGCTACCGGGACAAATAGTACTCTCAGTACTGGCAAGCCTCGGTTATACAAGCGGTAAGTGTTAGAATCACAATCTTAACTATCGCAAAATTCGGAAAATCAAGACCGACTAAAAATGCTGACCAGTTCTGCAACGTGCAGTGAGATCTCGTGCCCGAAGCGTCCGATTGCGGAACAATAAGCGGGACTTTTGTCTCACTATGTTCATGCCATGCCACATACATGCCACACTTCTTTTTGATAACGGCACGACACTGAGCAGCAGCAAACCGCGTTGATGGTCATTTCCAACACTGCCTCCTTGTGGACCGGGCTGCCGATCACTTAGTCGGTGGAAATGCTCCGTTTTTCGTACTGGATCCTGACACAAGGTTCCTGTGCAAGTCCATTCGACTCTCAACCTCCGCACCACACTCAGTAAAACAACCCGATTAATCCCCTTAGCAGGAGATTAACCTGCAAAGCATTCGCAAGCTTTCATTGTGGGGCGGAAAGTGGAAGGAAGGGGTATTTATCGTCGGGAGGTCGCTACATTTCCGTTCAGTTTGTGAGATCGAACTATATCCACGTAGCCTATCAAGTCTTGATACAGTGGATTAAATCCCTGTTGAATACGTGTCCATTTGAAATGGTTTTAGTTAAGGGGAAAATTGGTTTGGTTTACTGCGAGTAATGGAACGGTTGGGAGTCCTCTGTATTTGTAATCAAACCATTGGCGGGACCTATATTGCAAGTGCTTGAGCGTGTGTACCAGCTAGAAAGTAGCTGGTAGACCGGTTGACAAGCAGGCTGCGTTAGAAGTGACCATCAACGCCGCGTGTCGTTGGAGGAGAATTGTCCTGACCCTGGAGTATTGGTCCAGGGCTCGGTTGGCGACTGCTCGGGCTACCTCCGTGATGTGGCGGAACGCTTCGGGATGCCACCCCCGAGTGTGGAGATAGGAGCGGGCACGAGTCTGTTCCTGCCAGGTAAGCTGGCTAAGAATCCTGGTATTTTCGGAGCTTGTCCGCGTGGGCTGCGTTCAAGCTGGTAAGGGGGTTGAATGTTCTCATTCTGAGGTGAGAAGGGGCCAGCGGGTTCACGAAGGTCACATCGAAGTAATCGGTGCCGCCAGTGGCGCCCGTTGCCCGGATGTCCGGCCTTGTTTTGTGTTCCCCGTGCGACCGGGGCTCGACGGCAGGATGCCTTGCGCCTAGGCTCAATTCGTTACTTAGTAGGGTGACCTGGTCATCGTTTTAGTTAAGTACATTTTTTAAAATAATGATTGTAATTTTTGTGTGTGTAATCTTTACGGGATGTGGAAAGAGCATGTGGGAGAACATGCTGAGGGGGATTACAGAGAAATTAACATGCATAGGGGGATGAGAGAGAAACTAATCGGAAATGCATCTGGTAAGAACTTGACGAGCTTGTAACCCATGCAAGCAGAACACAAAGCGCGTGATTAGGAGGTGCAGCTCCCATTGGGGAGTGGTGCCTCGACGGGCAGCAGCGAACGTAGAAAGGCGCCGGAAGAAAGTCGCACCGTCGGCCCCAAGGGCACCGAACACATCAATACCAACAGGAAGAAGCCGTATATCGTTCGTGTGGCAGACTAGACCGTAGTGCGTGTGTTTCGCACGTTCAGCCATTGAGGCAGCTGCGCCGCCAGATAGGGCACACTGGGAAACGCGAGAGTGACGTGTGGATGGGCCACTGTGACATCCAAAGCAATATCCTTCGGGTCGAGGCCATATGCAGCAGTGGGTATAAGATCTATGCGAAGGGCGGACGAGGAAGAGGACGAAGGGGGAAGGGGAGGAAGCAGATGTTCAAGAGAGGCAGAAATTCCAAGCTCCTTTACAGTAGCGATGGAGAGCGTTACGCAAGACATTGTGGCGACGAGTCTGCCCATCGTTGTACTTACAGGTGAGGGCATGTTTGCCCAGGGGATCGAGCACCGGGGCGATGTCGTTGGAACGGCGAGCACATACCGGACATCGATCATGACCAGAGAAAATCGCGCGGCCGAGGCGTAGAGATACAGCGACTATCCAAGCTTGCGAGGACAGATAGGTGCCGCGGTGAGGGTGCGGTAAAGTAGAGAAAGCTGAACAGGCGGACGACTCACGGACAGATAGGAGGCGAGATCTGTCGCGGTCAGAGGATGATCGGAAGATCCGATCAAACGTCGAACTGTGAAGCTCAGACGAGTAGCAGACTGGAGCCGTTCGTCGGGGACCGGCGTTTGACACCTCTGAAACAGGGAAGTGGGCGACAGGGAAGCCGAAAGATCTGGATAACGGGTAGATAATAAAGAAATCGCGGCCCGAGGCACTTCCTCCAGGTGTAGGTCTTCCCGAGAAGGAGAGCAGATCTGAGAAACGGCGGAAAACATCAATCATGGAAGCCGCATAAGCGGACTCAGGGATTGACGAAGCGAGAAGAATGCCGAGGCCCCCGTAGGAAATAGGAAGGCAGGCTTGCTCCCATTCGGAGTCGGTGCAAGGACCATGAATCTGTGCGAAAGCCTCCCGCTGCTTCCGGTCGAAGCTGACGGCCAAAGCCGTAGATTGGTGGGGGAGAGAGTACGCAGCAGATAAACAACCTTACAGGCGCTCGCACAGAAACGGTGCAAGTGGTAGGCCATCTGGGCGTCATCGAAGGACTGAAGACAGGAAAAGATGCGATCTACTTCAGCTTGACGGGTGTGAAATGCGGCGCTGACGAAGGTATCGGAACCAATGGAGAGCCGAGAACGGTAAAGCCATCGGGCGTGGAGAAGGGGCAGGGAAGAGTGAGGGGAGGGATTATAGGAGAGGCCGTATACGTGAGTTTTGGTCATATTCAGTGCGAACCGATGGCTGGTCCCTGACTCTGGAAGAATTGCAAGCCTCGAGGGCCTGCGAGCGGGGAACGACCAAGTTCCATCGTCTGCATACCAAGCGTTGAGCGGGGCCGGAATCGCTCCTGGAACTTGAGAACGAGAGGATGGAGAGCGAGAGCGAAAAGCAGAGCCCCCAAAGGATCCCCTGTTGAGTGCCATCGGCGCTTAGTATGGAGAATGAACCGAATGAGAGAAAAGAGGTATCCCATAACAGTAGTGAACCCATCGCGCGATGCCAGGTGCAAAGTCCAGAACGGCATCAAGAATGCGTTGTCGACAAATGCTGTTGAAAGCATTGTGTGGCATCGACTTGGATCAATACGTGGTCCTGGAACTTGGTGTTTTGCGTCAGGCGACGGACGGCATGAACAATGGCCTCAGCCCCGCTTTTAACGCCCACGCCGAGTTGATGAGGCAAGAGATAGGAAGCTGCAGTCGAGCAAGCCTTGTGAGCGAGGAGGCGGGCAATAAGTCGGCGGAGGAGGAGACCAACAGCTATAGGGCGAAGTCCACCGTTGGGCTTGTGGAGGGCTGTGAGCCGGCCCCCACAGAAGTAGGCCCTGCACGAGTCCGGTAGTTCGCCGTTGGAACACATGTTAACAAACTTGGTCAGCACATAAAGACAGTCGCGGGCGGGATGCACTCCCCCGCAGGTCGAAGCAACATACGGAGAAAGAGTGGGGAAAGGCCATCAGATCCAGGGGCGGTGGACGGGTCGAGGCTATGGATGGCTCTACGAACATCCGAAACGGAAAACTTGACGGCAGGGGGAAGACGAGAGTTAGGGAGGGGCTGAACGGGGACGTGGGCGTGGGGTGAAGGGATTTGAGTCTGCGGAGAATGTCTTCCGAGGGCACAACAGGTGGGGTATCGTGCAGTAAGGCTGCTGTGGCGCGGGAAGGACTGCCACGGTGCAGTAAGCGGCGGCTGCGCTGGAGGGTAGATGGGAATGAGAGGCGTCGGCATGGGTAGCAGGGGGGTGGGAGGCCCGAAAAGGGAGAGGGCTTCAATGAAGAGGTCATCGAAAAGACCTGAAGATGCGAGACGAATGCGGTCGGCAAGATTGGAGCAGATTTCAGAGCGGCTCGAGCGATGGAAGCGAGGATGATTTCGTCGAAATACGAGTTTGGGGAGGGCGACAAGTTCGAGAAGGGCACGATGACGATGTGCATCAGACGGAGCAGCGATGACACGGCTCAAGGAGGCAAAATAGAGGTCGTAGGCCGCTGCTTGAACTGGGCGAGGGATGTACGGAAGAACTGGTATCGAAGCCCTGAAAAGAGCAGGGAAAGTAAGGGCAGTAGGAGGGACAGAAGCAATCGTACTGGTCATTATCGGTCATTGATTCCGGAACTGGGACGTATTCGAGGACAGAGAACCGACCGTCAACCTGCGGGGGAACAGGGAGCTAGGAGCAGAAGAGGTCGCGGGCCCAGGGCCGCGACGTGCAACCAGGGTAAAACCGTCCGTATCGGTCACATCTGGACGGGCGCGACGGCGCTTAGAGTGGACAGCGGGAGCCGAAGGGGGTGCGAGGGAGGCATGTCCCGGGCAAAGGTGGGATCTGCAGAAAGAGTCTGGTAAGCTGCGGACTCCATTTCGCGGAGGGATTGGGCAAAAGCAGGAGCCGGATACCACAAGCAGGACGGAGATTCCAGGCGTTCGATTTCTTGTCGAAGGCCAGGAAGGACGCCGCGGAGCTGGGCAGGAGACAGGTCTGAAGAGATGTCCATGATTTCGGAAAACACGAGTTCGGGAGGGTCGTAGTTGTCCGATGTCTTCGCCAAGTTTCGGAAGGCGGTATAGGCGGGAGGCAAAGACGCCAAATCCCGCTCGGCAGCGCACACCATGAAGATATGAGGGGAAGAGGAGCGAATAATGGAACAGGAGCCCGGAAAACCACCTTGTGTGATGGCTCGGCGGAAAGCGGACGGATCATGTACAGGAAAGTCCGGAGGAGACGTGACGACGACAACTCGCTTGGTGTTGCCACCAAAAAGCCCTCGAGTAGCTCGGCGGACGCGGCCCGCAAACTTGGTGGAGATGCGAACAGCTGAAAGGTCACCCTGATGGGTGAGGCCTTGGCGGCCCAGGAAAGGGAGACGGCGGAGGGGTTTTGGGGCTGTTGGGGCATGGCCGCCGCGCGTAGGTAGGATTGTGCGGGAGGCTGAGGAGCAGGATTGGGAGATTGGTCCGGTTCAGCGGCTGGAGAAGTCGGCGAGGAAGGGGCCGCAAGAGAGGTCAAGATCTGCAGGACGGGACGAAACTGAGGGTTGTTTTGCAGAGAAGGGGCCAGAGCGGTCGCCACGGGGGAGTTCTGAACGGCAGAACAGAATGCAGCTGTGGCTGCAGGGTCGGAGAGATTGACGACTCCATCAAAGATGGAGACGCATTTGACCAGATAGTCCATCGACGCATGGGTTAGGGAAACAACGGTGTCGGAATGCCCAGAAGAAGGTCGGGAAGGCATGGTGGCAGAAACTGTGGGGTCGGGAGATCACGGAAAAGGAAATAGCCAATAAAAAGATCACGATAGACTTAAAATCAAGAAGTAGCCAATAAGATAGCGCTGTGGAAAAACGAATCTGGCGAAGATCGGGAGAATCAAAAAAGAAAAAAGAAAAAAAACCAGGAGAAGAGGGAAGATGAGGGCGAAAGCACCGTCGTCGCGCGACAGAGCGCAACCGCAGCAGGACCGCGGAGCGAGCTCGAACGTCGGACGAGGGAGGGCGAGGTGTAGGTGGAGGAGGGAGCTTAAGCGAAGAAATAAAAAGACAAGTCAGCTAAAGACGAGTTCACTACGAGTTGCCAAATCTATTTAGCTTTTCGATGCGAAGTTTAGTTGAATGCTTGCTACGAATCCTATTTTATTTAAATTTTGTTTACTATTATGATGTTCAAAAAAAGCCGTTTGTTTTCCCTGATTCAGCAAAAAACTTCATAAATAGATAAATACTAAGTAAACAGTGACGCTTGGATATCTGATTTTTTATTCCAGTGGTACCCATGTCACACCTTGCGCTTGAGAGCGGAAAATTTTCACGTTAGAAAAAAAAACCCGAAAAAAAACTTAAACCCTCTTTCTATATGGCGTCACTATCACACGGGGTAATATTTGCGTAATTTATTGTTCGGAAAGTAACGCCACTTTTTGAAGTGAGGCCATATGTTCCGTTAGGGATTGAGGCGAGTTGCATTTTGTAGCGGCCATACGCAGAAAATTGCTCCATGCCCGCCAGGAGAAGAGCCGCGCGATAGCTTCTGTACTGTACTGTACAGTTTGCAATGCATGAAAACAATGACCCGGTATGCGCAGCCTTGGCCACTCGCTGCGCCACGAAAAAAAGGAAAATATTGTATTGCAAGCAGCTTGAGGGGAAGATGAGCCGCGGCTTGAATCCAAATGTACCGTGTCTCCCAAGTTTGCTCTTTTCACAAGGTTTGTAGTTTCACCGTCTCTGACGGCCATGCGACAAAGTGGGGGGGATGTCGGGTGCTCTAATATTTGAAAGATATGGTCGGTTGTGGCCCGCAATATCCTCGAGGGTGACCTGTATCTGCAGTATTTCTGAATTTTCCGTAAAAAGCCGGCTCAAGGCCGACTTTTTTTAAAAAAATAAATGTATCGAAAATAATTGTTTTAAATCATCCCAAATTGTACAGTAATCAAGTGATCTACAGATGCTGCTACTGCTGCAGTATCGATCTAGTTCACCCGAGAGTCAAATGATGTCACACTTGTTTTATCAACTCATACAAACTGTTTTCCGCATTCTGCTGACGCGCATCTCCCATTTCATGACAATTCTGCAATCCCTACCTCTCACGTGCCACATCGACCTATCACAACTCGCCAATCTCCCCAAACCCTGCCTTTGACAAAATTAGGCTTGAAGGATAAAGAATCTCTTGCCCACAGTGACACTTGACCAATTTTCTTCCCTACTGTCTCTTCCCGAACACAAAGTAAAAATGACCTACGTCCAACTCCTCTTTGGCCTATTCCATACCCAAAACCTCATCACATGTAGTATCTATTCAGTATCTACTTTTATTTCAACTGTCTCCATATTCTATAAGCCTTTATCCTTAACTCAAAAAACAATGCTCCGTTTCCTCTAGAACCAAGCTTACTCAGAGCGATTGGACCAGCTTCATACGTATCAAATGCAATCAGGTCCATTCATCATCAACGCCCTCCCATCTTGAAGGAAAAAAGATGATGAACTTCCTTGGGAGGAGCAGCATGGTCATTGCCAGTCCTTCATCCCCTGTCTTTATATTGAAAGTGCACTGCGCTGTCAGTTAAGGCAGTGCAAGTATGCAACGTCAAGTTTGACCAAGCACTGACTGTAGGTTCTAATTTGACCAAGGTTCTAATTTGGCCACATGTACACTTTTCAAGTTCCCACACGTGGAAAAGTGAAGTTCCTGCCTCGAACATCTCGGACATCCCAGTCACTCTGAAAGCCTCCGTCATTCTTGAGGATTTCTAATTGAAATGTTTGATCCGCAGCTATCCATCTGTCTCCCACCCTATACCAAATGATTCTGTTCCTCAAAATCGTCCCCATTGCTGCGGTCCTCTTCATTTTAAATCTCCCTTCTTCAACCCGTACGCCCACAATCCACCTGTAACTTCAACTAGAACAAATCATAGACACCATAGACATTTCTGTTCCGCTGCTTTCCCCACATTCATCCCAAAATACTCAATAATCGTATCTGTTCCACACATCCTTACTTCGAATTCAATATTCATTCGGTTGCTATAGCAAGACAGCCGCACGATTTTCCTATCACCAAGACAGTATAAATTGACCTCTGAGACCGATGGCGCACTTGTTCCCAACCTTTCTGCCTACCACATCAGCACCATCATCGGCAAGCATATCTGATACATTCGATAGGAATCAGCTGTCGAAAAGTTTAATACACAGCTCACGTTCTTATCTGCCTCCATCCTCTTACTCTCTACCGAGGAGATATCCGTCTCACTGCACTGATCCTATCCGGCGCTCTTTCGGAACCTCTTGCTCCAGAACTGCAATCCTGTTTTTGTTCTCCTGTTTCATTCCGTTCCGCGCCATATTTGACATTCCATGATCGTTTACGGAAGCTCTCGGGAACACGGTCTGGCGAAAAGACGCTGGATCATTCTGTAAGAAGAGACATACTGCCATACCTCAGAAAGAAGGGGAAAACTTCCTCGTTACCCAACTCATGCCCTTGTCGAACACTCTCCCCGCGGCCTGATATCCATTCGCAATGCTTTGCTGACAGGGCTTCCGCCGTGGTCACCCGTCAATTCCCAACAAGGCCCCAGAAACAACTTTACTTGGGCTATCTTCCAAGAGTAAAACACCTAGACCTTTTCCCCTTGGGCAATCTGCTCAAGAGACCACGGCTAGAATATTGGCCAGCCGCAGGGCCTTGCAACAGGTACCATCCTGCAACCAGTTACGAGTTCTTCGGTGACTCATTCGTTGCCGTTGGACCTCAACGACAACTATCTACCCTGCTCCGACTCGCCTATGCACTTCAACACTGACCCACTTCAGCTATCTTGCCAGACAGGATTGGAGGATCAGAGTTTTATTTCGCTCCTCGGACTTCGTTCGTCGGATGCTGATGGAGAAGGGAAGGGTTGCCCTCTGGTACTTTCCGGGCAGAAGCCCACCCAAGTCAGCCCGTCAGATTATCTTGATGCAACACAGTACCCTGGGGGGGAAAAGGTTTAGGTGCTTTACTCTTGGAAGATATATCCGGTCTACCCGTACCCTGGGGGTGACCAGGCTATCGATCCGGTCATTGGAAACATTATTCATTGTAATCCGTACAATTCTACTCTTCCGCAGACTGAGCCACATGAGCAAGTTGGCATGAGCCGGAGTAATGATGGGGCGGTGATCTTCGAGCACACAAGCGCGCCTTTAAGGAATCCTGTTAACACTGTCAACGTGCCTGTCTCGACATCAGCCTTCCCCTGGTCCACGAGCAAGCTGGTCGGAGAAAGGGCGGCTTCAGACATTACGTTGTCAGGGTTACTTGGTGACCCGGGCGACATTTGAACACTTTCCTTGCGAGGTGCGATTTTTCTCTGCCCTTAGGTCGCCATGTTAGTCCCGCGGTTTCTTTTCCTGAATTGCGGGTGTTGTTTCTCCTTTTCTTTGCTGGGCTTGTGGGGGTAATAGAGCTACGCGGAGATTTGCATCCATCAGATTCGGTAATCAAGGTGACAAGCTGTGCTGACTCCTCCCTGGTGTTTGCCTCAGTCGGGGAATAGTTTCCGCCGCTAAGCACATTATGCCATGGTTCCGTAGATGGAACCATTGCATTCGAAATGGTTCCTTGATCCGTGGATCCATTCGTTGAATTGACAAACATGCTCAGGCTTTCCATTCCAATCGCGTTTGGACTATATAACATAGCCTCTAGAAAATCGTCGCTGCACTGGTGGAGATCCTCTTCGTCATCCATATTCGAAATGGATGGCCTTGAGCGCAGACCTCGTTATTTTCGCAGCAATTCGTCTGATCGACTCCGGCCACAGCTTCATCTAGCACAGCATTTTCCGACTGCGAGACCTGGATCACAGAATCAGATGGATTAGAGTCGGTCTTGGCGAAGAAATTCCCTTCCTCAGATCCGTAGCACAGATCTGACTCAGAGTCAGCGAAGAATCCACGATATCGTCAGTTGTAGCTGGAGCCGTCATAGATTCAAAAGGAGTCAACAGAAACGGGACTTCAGGCACGTTGACAGTGTTAACAGGATTCCTTAAAGGCGCGCTTGTGTGCTCGAAGATCACCGCCCCATCATTACTCCGGCTCATGCCAACTTGCTCATGTGGCTCAGTCTGCGGAAGAGTAGAATTGTACGGATTACAATGAATAATGTTTCCAATGACCGGATCGATAGCCTGGTCACCCCCAGGGTACGGGTAGACCGGATATATCTTCCAAGAGTAAAGCACCTAAACCTTTTCCCCCCCAGGGTACTGTGTTGCATCAAGATAATCTGACGGGCTGACTTGGGTGGGCTTCTGCCCGGAAAGTACCAGAGGGCAACCCTTCCCTTCTCCATCAGCATCCGACGAACGAAGTCCGAGGAGCGAAATAAAACTCTGATCCTCCAATCCTGTCTGGCAAGATAGCTGAAGTGGGTCAGTGTTGAAGTGCATAGGCGAGTCGGAGCAGGGTAGATAGTTGTCGTTGAGGTCCAACGGCGACGAATGAGTCACCGAAGAACTCGTAACTGGTTGCAGGATGGTACCTGTTGCAAGGCCCTGCGGCTGGCCAATATTCCAGCCGTGGTCTCTTGAGCAGATTGCCCAAGGGGAAAAGGTCTAGGTGTTTTACTCTTGGAAGATAGCCCAAGTAAAGTGTTCCTGGGGCCTTGTTGGGAATTGACGGGTGACCACGGCGGAAGCCCTGTCAGCAAAGCATTACGAATGGATATCAGGCCGCGGGGAGAGTGTTTAACAAGGGCATGAGGTGGGTAACGAGGAAGGTTTCCCTTCTTTCTGAGGTATGGCAGTATGTCTCTTCTTACAGAATGATCCAGCGTCTTTTCGCCAGACCGTGTTCCCGAGAGCTTCCGTAAACGATCATGGAATGTCAAATATGGCGCGGAACGGAATGAAACAGGAGAACAAAAACAGGATTTCAGTTCTGAAGCAAGGGGTTCCGAAAGAGCGCCGGTTAGGATCAGTGCAGTGAGACGGATATCTCCTTGCGAAAAGTGCTTTGCACGTTTCGAATTGGGAGACTTCAAACAGGCGTTGGAGGCGTCGACGAGCGATTGGACGTGCCCTCACTGCAAAGACAAGTGCCCTATTGGTGCGCAGTGTTGGACATATCGAAAAACAAATGACGCTCTCCGTGCGAAACGTTTGAAGCAGGAGAAACGTCTTGGCCGTAAGCGTGGGAAAAAGAACGGAGGGCGGATGGTTCGGAAGAGATGAATGAAGAGTTGTTGATTACCGAGGCGATGGCGGAGGAGTTGAAGGAGATGATTAAGACGCAGGACGACGGACGTGACTAAATGGAAGATACTTTGGACAAATGCAGGCAGGCGGGGGAGAGTTGGAATCAATGACAGGTAGTTGACTGACGAATGACGGAAACGTCAGGCGGCCTTTTCCTCAAAGACGAGCCAGAGGTATGAGGGTAGAGACATCGGGCCGTCCGCAGTGAATCCCGTGTCAACGTCCTCTGTTTTAAACACAAGACTTGTGTGTTGTTTGTGTTGTTACGCTATGCTATTGATCCAATAAACCGACAGTGCCGACACCACTCGAGGGTAGCCTACAGCAATGTGCAGTATAGTAGTGTACAGTACAGTACAGTACATGACGTACAGTACTGCTTGGGTTCAATTGGTGCGTGGCGTGTACGGTTGTAATGTCAGCAAAAGTGCAGTTGTTGTACAGTGCATACTGTATGAACGGTTGCGGCCAATCACGGGCCACGACTGATCTGACTTGGCAGATCCAATGGTTTGTACCCTAAATAGCCAAGTGGCAGCACTTCTGTATTTTGCTCCCGGTAATACAGTGGCTATCGTCTACTGTATCTACTATTTTATAGCTATCGAACGGATATATAAGGAAGCCCTCATTGACCGATCGGGGCGTGAGGAGAGAGGTAGTTTCTGGAGATTCAGAGGGAAATCGACAGTTCTAGTGACTCGCTCTACTGAAACAACCAAATACGGGACTGCAACTGCATCCCGGGGGAACTTTGTACCTGTTCACTGGACCTTTCTTTCCTGCTATCCCTCGCTTACACCGAGAATGCTACAGCTGCGGGCCCAGGGAAGGACTTCGAGAACGGTCTAGGCATGATGAACTCTCCAGTGCTCGAGCTGGACCAAGAACTTCTGTCGTGGAGAAAGAAGTTTGCAAGTTTGGTTGACTTAATAACAACCGCAGCCGAGAAGGGAGAATACAAGTTCTCCGAGGCGGTATTCCACACACTTGGAAATCAGCTGTACAATCGAGGTCTTCGCCAAGCTCAGTAGAGTCTTGTAGACGAAGCGCATGGCAAGAAAAGATCGATGACAAGCAGTAAGACCAAGTCAAAGCTGTGCAAGAAATCGTGGACTTGATTGCCCAGGATCCTCCATCTCCGTGGTTACTCGCCTCATTGATTCCTTCAATAAGACTACTTCTTGCGAGCGAAAGCGCAAGAACAATGAAACTTGAACCGTTATTTTTCTAGGTTCCGCAAACTCGCCGCCAAACACCTCATGAAAGTAGGTTCTATCAGCCAATCTCAAATCGTAGAAATACTCGCACTTGCTATGCTTAGTAACGCATCAATTTCTGAGGCGTCCCATACCAATGCCAAGCTTTATTGAAATGGCAGAAGGAAGAGGCTAAGGGAGCAATAAGCTCTGCGAAAACATTCAGATTGACATTGGAAGAAGCACAGAAGATATCTTTGAGTACCAGAAGCCTTTCTGTCTCGATCGCGCGAGCCTCTGGGAGTTCAATTCAAAATGAAAATCTCTCGTTAAAGAAGCTCACAGATCGCTTTAGCATCATATGTTGAGATGCGAAGCCTATCTTCGACAATATCGAGAAGATAAGTGGTACTCAAGATTTCTTCCTCTGGCCGAAGTTTCATTTTAGTCTTGAGGAAGCTGTAAATTTAATTCGTTCTCTCGCTCACACTACCAGCAGAAATGAATATCAGATTACAAGGGCTCATTTTGAGAACTCACTTGATCATATAGTCAGGAGTGTTTTTGATAGTCGTGTTTTATCTGGGCAAAGAGATGAAAGGAAGAGAATCTTGTCAATCAATCGCGCTTTCAACGGAAAAAGCGGAAGACTTACGTTAAGGACGGCGAGAATTAGATATCTAATCAGGATGGCAAGAGAAAGAAGTCAACAATGCTGGCGTACCTCGTCGGAGAAGCCTGCATGGAATGTGGAAAGAAGGGCCACGCTCGAGGGGCATTGAAGTGCCAGCATCCGAGCTATGCCACTTTGAAGATCCGTGAAGCCAACATTCGTCGTGAGGAACAATCCGAACGGAACCAAGTACCCGATAATTTCAACGGATATTTTCGTCCTGGCTCCAAGCATTACAAGGGCAAAGGAGCCTGGTAAGCGGAATCTCTACCAAGTCCGATCTGATACCCATGTATAAATACCCAAATCCCATTTTGGACGAGGGTCGCCCCCGATCCGTCGGAGGAATTAAGTCAGCAGTTGTGCTGTCTTTAGCGATGGGCATCGAATTCAAGTTGGAGTCCTTTGATTATGAGCCATTCTACCATGGCTATGGACAGAACTGCAGCGACGCGGAGCTCACATTCGGCATATGGAAACTACCTCTTGAAGATGTGAAAGAAAATAAAATCGTTATTCCGTTCTATATCACGAAAGGCGATGGTCTTCTTCTACTTGGAAATTGTGTTTTGAGCAAACAGGATGTGCCTAATTCGGATGCAACGCGTGGTATTATTATAACTCCAGGTGTAATAGAGGGATTGAGTAGCAAAATCGTGCTTCCTATCTATGTTACTGAAAATAAAGAAATTCGAACTCATCTTCATGTTCTTATGAGCCAATTTTCTAGGTCCCAAATCTACCTTGCGACCCATGGGGCTTTACTTGGAACCAGTGGAGACTCTGTTGACGAAGGTAGTGAAAAATCGCGGTTCATGGGAAAACATGTGAGAGAGCTCACTCCAAAATTTCACCTGTACTCGCATTTGCCTCTAAAGGACATGAAGGATCTTTGCAAACGGGGCGGAGTTCTTTCTTCACTTTTATAGCAAGCCCTCGAAGCTGTCGTGGAAAAGTGGTCTAGCTGCAAGATGACTGGGCGTCCGCTCAATGTGCGGAAGATATCCTTGAAAAGGCCACCTCGAGCATTTAACGGGGACGTGCAAATCGATTTCATGTACGTGGTTGAATTGACGGAGTACTTAATACTTTATACGAAAGACCTCGCTTCACGCTTCTGCAATGCGGTTGTTGTGTCGAGCAGAGACATGGAAGCAGCTGGAAGAATCTTTGAAACTCACTGGATTGCAGTGAATGGAGCCCCTGAACCAATACCGTTTGATCAGGAATTCGACAATGATGATTTTTGCAAAACATTGCAAAATCATGGCATCAAACCGAAGCCTCCTCCTGCGGGGAGACATAGCAAAATTGGTTCAGTAGAAATTGCAAACTCCACTCTACGTTAGGTGTCACCGTGTATTCTCAAGGATGCCATGAACGAGCGAAACACGCGTGGCACTTCGTTCACGGTTCAAGAAATCGTCTCAGGAACCGTACTTGCAACGAAACTTCTTTGTGGAAGTAATCGTGTCAGTACCTTTGAGATTTCAAGAGGATATAAACCATCTATTCTTGGTCTGCCACAGATGCCAGTGGACTCCGACTTAATTGACACAAGTAGACAGCAAACACACAGGTAGGCAGATGTGTAGCCCTTTTGATCTTTCTTCCCTTTTCTCTCCTCCTCGCACCTAATGCGCAATGTAGCATGCCATATGCAACCATTCGCCTGGCTTTAAAGGAATAGAAGTTGGTAAGTACCTACCGCACTGTAGTACCGGGGGCAATATATATAAGCACTACCACCTGGCAGGTGGGCAGAATCATTGCACTTGCCAAGTAACGCTAGTCGCGTCACAAGATTGGCCGCGATCTTCCGCATAGTATGTACTGTGCGACAAATATCCTCAGTGCGATGGGATCCGAAAAAGTCTATATAATGTCTGTACAAGTGCTTGCGTATCAAATAGTAGAGCAAAGCCAGAACAAGAGTCATCAGCCAACGGCCAAGAAGTAAAAAGTTGTTCTTGCCGTAGCTTGGAGGAGCCAACCCGTCAAGCACAACGTATAGTAGCTATATAAGGAATTTGGAAGCTGTAATAACAGAGGTTACATTATAATTCCTCTTGCAATCTTGCTGTGTGCTACACATGTCATACCTCTTGGGCTGTGAAATTAATTTTTCGAATTATTCTCACAGTTTTTACCCATTCAGTAATTCTCCGCTTCAAAATCGATTGGTTTATCAAATGGGAATCTGTACACCCTGCTATTTATTATACCATAAGAAGATGCTCAGTGCTTCTAAACTTGTATTACGTACAGAAACGAGTCAGATTACCTGTTTGCTTTCCACGAAATCCTTAAATCAACACCTTTCTCCCCCAAACAAGCTCTATCAGTGAGGGCAGCACATAACGAGGTCAATTTACTTAAAGTTGACTCAGTTGCTTAGGACCGTTCAAATTCCAGTGGACTATTATTTGTATTCCGTTGACTTGCGACCGGTACACCTTCCATTTAACGCCCTCCTACGCTCGAGACTCTAGGACACTCACTCAACCCTCTACCCACGTATTGAATTTCAGCACAAAACGCTGCCCTATTTTAACTTCGTCCCGGAAAGGGGAAGTTTAACTCTAGAATATTCTTATTTAAAGTCTGCTGATAATATCTTATAGTCAGGGGACTCTTTTTTGAAGTTTGTCAATTGTAAAGGAAAATGTGATAAATATTTTCGGTAAGGTTGCTGAGAGGTGGGAGAAATTTTAGGTAGATGGTTTCTGTTGAGTAATGGAGGACGAGGGGGGAGGCTGACTCAGTGCGCTGCTACTATTAAGAAATTTTGGAGGAGGGAGAGTTATAATTTCTCTCGGGGTCCGCTGCGAGGAATCGAATATCCTCTATATACTGTGGAAATCTTAGGAAATTGCACTGGAATACTGTAATATAGCAGAGTAAAATAGTACGTTTTGACTCTCGATGACATACAATGATTTATTTTGGGCCCAATTACAGTGTCCTGATGATTAAGTTCAACCTAGGATAACAACGTAACTCAGGAGATGATTTGTCCTTTCGCTTTTTTACTTTAATAATTTCATGCTGAAAAGGTCCTCGGTGTCTACGGCCACCATGTCGCGAGCCCTACTGCTCTTGACCGGTTTGGTCCATTTACTAAGTTTCAATCGACAATTAGGCCAATTGTAGCGCACTATAGGTAAGTAATGAGTAAGTATTTCTCCCTTTTATCTCTCTTTAATCGAGATGTATATCCTGATACGTCTTAACCACATAGTTGGACAATGTGCGGTCACTAATATATACTTAATGTATGTAACTTTTTTCTGAAGTTTAGTGTCTACTCGACAAAGGTCATCAACATAATACTTATATTATTATCAATTGACGGAAATTTGCAAGAACGAAGAAAATAAATTGAAAACATTTTTACGGCTTTTCTTAGCTTTAAATTTCCCTTTAAATCTCTGCTAACTTTCATGTTTATCATTCAGAGCTTTCGCACCCTCACTGCCTAACGGCGTCAACTCCCACTCAAATTCCCGTTAAAATTCTCTGCAGGGTTGTCAAATCAAACGACGGACATTTGCTCCCTGGAAATGGACTTCACACAAAAGCGCGCTTACACACATCCAACGTCAATTATGGAAGGTCTCATGGACCTAGCGTATGACAGAAATAATGTCAGGAACAGTTGTTGGGATCGAGAAAGTGGCTACGGCTGGACGGTTTCAGAGATTACTTTTCGGTGACTGGGAATTTTTGGACGGTTGTAAGAGTTGGATAATCACTTGTCTACTGTCAAAGAAATAGAAGCACCTGTTTATGAGTAAATTGCTGGTTGATGCTCAATCTAATGAGCTCTGGCAGCACATTGGATAAAAGGTCAGCACAAGGTGGTATCGAAATAGGGACTTATGCTCTTTTGGAGTCTGATGGGAGTAGAATCTCAAGGACATGGTCAAGTAAAAGCCCACAGCAGATCGCAAGAGGTTATCCGGAATGTGTAAGAATATAAGCGATGGAATGTAATCGGCCGAAAACAGTTTCACGTGGTAGAGAGTGGATCTATAAGGGGACAATTTTAGAATTGAATGTATCTTTAACACCGAGACGTTGGATAGTGCATAGCCCGGTGGTTGAGCTTATTATTGCAGGTATTGCGTATCCAGAAATGAAAAATTCAAATATAGTTTATCAATAATTTATTTGAATGCTTCCAATGCACTTCATATATACAATTGTCTAATCAAAAAATCGCTTTGGAAAGGTAGGATTTCAATCTTTGCACGGTAGGTGAAAATATTTCAAATGATGCGGCTGATTGTTGCAGCATGCAGACGCGTAAGAAGTGACCTGCAAGGTACACCGTCGCCCCTATCATCCTTCACTGAGTGGCATGGAAGCGCCTTCAGCGCCGAATACAGCATTGTCAGGAGGCTTTCACACGGAAATGAAATGAGGCTTAAGGGCGGCGACAATAAGTCCTGCGGCAGTCTGTGCGAATGCGGGATTGATTACGTTGATGAATACTAGCAAATGGCGAATGCATACGGGCTGATCCCACAACAGAAGCTTCAGCATTTTCACAATCTTTCGTCAAAGGATGCTGGGCGGTTCTATCTTGCGGGAGTTGAGACCCCTTTGCACACATTCCAATAGGCCATACAGATAGCTACAAAAAATTACAACTCCCTCGTGCGCTAGAACCGAGTTAAGAACTACCTCAACAACTTCGGGAGTTCCTTTTTTGTCCAAGGCGACCTTTGACTATCTTCAGTAGAGAAAAACGTACACAAGCTAATCAACAATCTCTCACGTCAAGTACCGCGGCCTCATCGGTGATAATCGCACAAAATCGAGATCTTGCGGAATACCAAAGTCGCCTACATTTGATCGCGTGAATTTTTGAGCCGTTTTGCGACACATAAACTGTCTTTGCGTATGTTGTACGTTAAACTCGAAGCCGTACTTCATCTAGACAAGGAAGCAGAGCTGACAATATCTCGAAAAAACGCACTTCGTCGCATGGTGCCGCAAATTGGACACATTGGTATCAACTTGGCTGGACAAGGTTGGTACAGGTTTGATCAACGTGTGCGTGTGCCAACGACGAAAAGGAAAGCCACTAAGTTATTATTAAGTAGTCCTACTACCCACCCAGCTGATGAGCTGTCTACAAGTAACGACAACGGATCGCTACTATAGTCCATGGACTCTGGTGTGGACAAATGCTAGGTAAAGCAGTGGATTATTTGACCGGAACAAGCTTCCACCTTTCAAAATACCGGAATGTGAAATTATAGTTGTCCACTGTGGCGAGATTACTCAAGAATTATAAAAGTTGGTAGCTTGATGCCAAGGTTATTTTTACTGATTTTTTAATGACAGCTGCCATTTTCAAATGACCGGGGCTGTCAGAATGAAAAGCGTATTGCTATGTGTGGGGTTCCCAGGTTCCACCGATAAGCCCCTGTTTTAGTCTGATATGTCGAACTTTCCCGCATGCCCTTTCCGGAATTGTACGAAACGTAAATAAAAGGTCTTCAAACCGATTAAATTGAAATTAACCCTTTGTCATGCCCAGTAAAGTACAGTACACCATACAACCGTCTTCTTACTGGTCCAAAACGAACATTTTTTTGAAACCATGAAAAAGAAATTAAAAAACCGTAGCCTTGATACCACCACTGTTCGCCAAATGACGCAATTGACAGTAGCAATCGACATCTGATCCGTCGAGAGGTTGTACATATAACCTCCAATCTTCTTCAGCATTCGCAGTTCTTTTTCAGCCGCAGCTCCCATCAGCCATTCCTTCTCCCCAAGGTTCCCACTCAACAATCCAGACCTTGCAAATGCCCACGCCCGCATTCAGACACCACCCCCCCTCACCCCCTCGAAATGACCGGAGTTTCCTCCTGTGCTGGTTCGACAGCAGTTCCCTTGTAGACGACACTTCAGATGCATTTTTGTCAATGAGACAGGCCCAGAATTTGACCTGGACGAAAGCGGTTCTTCGAGCGCGAGCGAAATGTCACCAAAACCGTCACCATCTACTGACATAGTGTCGTCTACGGAATCAGCAAAGAAACTTGGCACTGACTACCCCCGGCACCGGTTTGTTGCATTTCACTTCACAGACCTTACAGCTTTACACGAATTCACTGCGTCTACTGTACTGTAGATTCAAACCACTGCTAACCTTACAACCAGGGCTTCTATGCACTTTGCTATCATTACACTTTCCGTGCAGTTCTGAACACAGCGTTTGACCCCATTGGTACACATGGAATAGTTACGGGCGAGTTGCAAACTGGGACATTATATCATTGCTTTACCAATCAAACGTTGCCTTGCTATACCATGCCATCTGGACCAATGTTCTTCTTACATCTTGTAAGAGTATGTCACTTGTGCCGACTACAATTCTGACAGCGCTACTTACGATACCATCAGGGCTGTTTAATGAAAAACCCTTTAATTCACTACTGTTAGGCTGCATTTTCCTTTAGTTCATAGCTATCTTGAGTTCTATATAGACCCTGGTTTAGAGCAGCCGGCTTAACCCAGCGAGCCTCAAACAAAAGTTTCAACCACAGTCCTACCTTGATCTGCTCGTTTGCGCTTAACACCCCACACGGTTGGTAGATGACGAGGCGGTAGAGGCAGATTTCGGCGAAGAAGATTATACACCCCAAACAGTGGACACGTGTTCAACTTGTGGATCTCCATGGGACAGATGGGTGAGAAGGAAATTAGAATTCAGTTAATTCCCAATTAAAGGAAAGGATGGTCAATTGGTTGGAGTGGTTCCAAATATCCCGCGTGTCCAATTATCCGAATCGAGGAAGAAGGTGCATACTGCACAGGTGGTCGTATACAGTGCATTATTCGAAGTGGGCACCAGTTAATGGTTCTACCAAGAAACGTGGCAAATGTAATCAAGCTTGCAAGCCTGTAACGAAGGAATCCAAGATTGTAGAACGGAATCGCAAGTCCACAATCAAGTAGTGTATCAAGGTCATGGTATCAAGCCGTCACCATGATGGCACACAATCGGAAAAATCGTTTTTGGCTTCAATGGATCACTGGAAATCCGTTTCGATTTTTCCTTCTGGTTGGACTCTCTCGGCTTCAGAAATTGATGTGTTACCAAGCGAAGCAAGTGCCATTACTTCTATGATTTGAGATTGACTGGTAGAAACTACTTTCATGAGGTTTTTGGCGGCGAGTTTGCGGAACCTAGACAACTAACAGTTCAAGTTTCATTGTTCTTGCGCTTTCGCTTGCGAGAAGTATTATTATTGAAGGAATCAATGAGGCGAGTAACCACGGAGATGGGAGGATCCTGGGCAATCAAGTCCACGATTTCTTGCACAGCTTTGACTTGGTCTTACTGCTTGTCATCGATCTTTTCTTGCCATGCGCTTCGTCTACAAGACTCTGCTGAGCTTGGCGAAGACCTCGATCGTACAGCTGATTTCCAAGTGTGCGGAATACCGTCTTGAAGAACTTGTATTCTCTTTTCTCGGCTGCGGTTGTTATAAAGTCAACCAAACTTGCAAACTTCTTTCTCCACGACAGAAGTTCTTGGTCCAGCTCGAGCACTGGAGAGTTCATCATGCCTAGACCGTTCTCGAAGTCCTTCCCTGGGCCCGCAGCTGTAGCATTCGCGGTGTAAGCGAGGGATAGCAGGAACGGAAGGTCCAGTGAACAGGTACAAAGTTCCCCCGTGATGCAGTTGCATTCCCGTATTTGGTTGTTTCAGTAGAGCGAGTCACTAGAACTGTCGATTTCCCTCTGAATCTCCAGAAACTACCTCTCTCCTCACGCCCCGATCGGTCAATGAGGGCTTCCTTATATATCCGTTCGATAGCTATAAAATAGTAGATACAGTAGACGATAGCCACTGTATTACGGGAGCAAAATACAGAAGTGCTGCCACTTGGCTATTTAGGGTACAAACTATTGGATCTGCCAAGTCAGATCAGTCGTGGCCCGTGATGGGCCGCAGCCGTTCATACAGTATGCACTGTACAACAACTGCACTTTTGCTGACATTACACCCGTACACGCCACGCACCAATTGAAACCAAGCAGTACTGTACGTCATGTACTGTACTGTACACTACTATACTGCACATTGCTGTCGGCTACCCTCGAGTGGTGTCGGCACTGTCGGTTTATATCAATAGCATAGCGTAAGAACACAAACAACACACAAGTCTTGTGTTTAAAACAGAGGACGTTGACACGGGATTCACTGGGGACGGTCCGATGTCTCTACCCTCATACCTCTGGCTCGTCTTTGAGGAAAAGGCCGCCTGACGTTTCCGTCATTCGCCAGTCAACTACCTGTCATTGATTCCAACTCCCCCCGCCTGCCTGCATTTGTCCAAAGTATCTTCCATTTAAGTCACGTCCGTCGTCCTACCTCTTAATCATCTCCTTCAACTCCTCTGCCATCGCCTCGATAATCAACAACTCTTCATTCATCTCTTCCGAACCATCCGCCCCTTCGTTCTTTTTCCCACGCTTACGGCCAAGACGTTTCTCCTGCTTCAAACGTTTCGCACGGAGAGCGTCATTTGTTTTTCGATATGTCAAACACTGCGCACCAATAGGGCATTTGTCTTTGCAGTGAGGGCACGTCCAATCGCTCGTCGACGCCTCCAACGCCTGTTTGAAGTCTCCCAATTCGAAACGTGCAAAGCACTTTTCGCAAATCACTTTGCGGCAAATGCCCTCTTTGATGTTGGAGCAAACCGCAAATCGCACGTCCAGTGTCGTTCTACAGATATGACAAAACCTGCTTGGAATCGGCTTGTCAAACTTGGCGACGCGTCTCTTCCTTTTCGGCTTCAAGCGAAGTAGCTCTTCATCCGTGATTTGGTTCGTGTTGGCCAATAACGCTATCGCTCGCTCACGTCGATGCTCGAGCTCAGAGGCCGCTTTGGTAGCTTCTCTTTTGAAGATTTTGCGAGGCCTGTTAACCGTTTTCCCGCCGCTCGAGGTTCTCTGGCCTGTCTCGTCATCAGCCTTCCTCTGGTCCACGACCACGTTGGTCGGAGAAAGGGCGGCTTCAGACATTACGTTGTAAGTGGTACTTGGTGACTCAGGCAACATTTGAACACTTTCCTTGCGAGGTGCGATTTTTCTCGGCCCTTTGGTCGCCATGTTAGTCCCCGCGGATTCTTTTCCTGAATTGCGGGTGTTGTTTCTCCTTTTCTTTGCTGGTCTTGTGGGGGTAATAGAGCTACGCGGAGATTTGCATCCATCAGATTCGGTACCCAAGGTGACAAGCCGTGCTGACTTCTCCCTGGTGTTTGCCTTACTCGGGAATAGTTTCCGCCGCCGAGCACATTATGCAATGGTTCCGTAGATGGAACCATTGCATTCGAAATGGTTCCTTGATCCGTGGATCCATTCGTTGATTTGACAAACATGCTCAGGCTTTCCATTCCAATCGCGTTTGGACTATATAACATAGCCTCTAGAAAATCGTCGCTGCACTGGTGGAGATCCTCTTTGTCATCCATGTTCGAAATGCATTGGCCCTGAGCACAGACCTCGTTATTTTCGCAGCAATCCGTCTGATCGACTCCGGCCACAGCTTCATCCAGCACAGCATTTTCCGACTACGATAACTGTTTCACAGAATCAATTGGATTAGAGTCGGTTTTGGCGAAGAAATTCCCTTCCTCAGATCCCGTAGCACAGATCTGACTCAGAGTCAGCGATGAATCCACGATATCGTCAGTTGTAGCTGGAGCCGTCATAGATTCAAAAGGAGTCAATAGAAACGGAACTTCAGGCACGTTGACAGTGTTAACAGGATTCCTTAAAGGCGCGCTTGTGTACTCGAAGATCACCGCCCCATCATTACTCCGGTTCATGCCAATTTGGTCATGTGGTTCAGTCTGGGGAAGAGTAGAATTGTAGGGATTACAATGAATAATGTTTCCAATGACCGGATAGATAGCCTGGTCACCCCATGGTACTGTGTTGCAGCAAGATAATCTGACGGGCTGACTTGGGTGGGCTTCTGCCCGGAAAGTACCAGAGGGCAACCCTTCCCTTCTCCATCAGCATCCGAGGAACGAAGTCCGAGGAGCGAAGTAAAACTCTGATCCTCCAATCCTGTCTGGCGAGATAGCTGAAGTGGGTCAGTGTTGAAGTGCATAGGCGAGTCGGAGCAGGATAGATAGTTGTGGTTGAGGTCCAACGGCAACGAATGAGTCACCGAAGAACTCGTACCTGGTTGCAGGATGGTACCTGTTGCAAGGCCCTGCGGCTGGCCAATATTCCAGCCGTGGTCTCTTGAGCAGATTGCCCAAGTAAAGTTGTTCCTGGAACCTTGTTGGGAATTGACGGGTGACCACGGCGGAAGCCCTGTCAGCAAAGCATTACGAATGGACGGAACGGCCGCGGGGAGAGTGCTTAACATGGGCATGAGGTGGGTAACGAGGAAGGTTTCCCCTTCTTTCTGAGGTATGGCGGTGTGTCTCTTCTTACAGAAGGGGAAACGTTTGGGTGTTTTACTGTTGGAAGATATTTCCGACCTTACAGAATGATCCGGCGTCTTTTTGCCAGACCGTGTTCCCGAGAGCTTCCGTAAACGATCAAGGAATGTCAAATATGGCGCGGAACGGAATGAAACAGGAGAACAAAAACAGGATTGCAGTTCTGAAGCAAGGGGTTCCGAAAGAGCGCCGGATAGGATCAGTGCAGTGAGACGGATATCTCCTCGGTAGAGAGTAAGAGGATGGAGGCAGATAAGAACGTGAGCTGTGTATGAACCTTTCCGACAGCTGACTCCTATCGAATGTATCAGAGATGCTTGTGGATGATGATGCTGATGTGGAAGGCAGAGAGGTTGGGAACAAGTGCGCCATCGGTCTCAGAGGTCAATTTATACTGTCTTGGTGATAGGGAAATCGTGCGGCTGTCTGGCGATAGCAACCGAATGGATATTGAATTCAAAGTAAGGATGTTTGGAACTGATACGATTATTGAGTATTTTGGGATGAATGTGGGGAAAGCAGCGGAACAGAAATGTCTATGGTGTCTATGATTTGTTCTAGTTGAAGTTACGGGTGGATTGTGGGCGTACGGGTTGAAGAAGGGAGATTTAGAATGAAGAGGACCGTAGTAATGGGGACGATTTTGAGGAACAGAATCATTTGGTATAGGGTGGAGACAGAGGGATAGCTGCGGATCAATCATTTCAATTAGAAATCCGCAAGAATGACGGAGGCTTTCAGGGTGACTGGGAGGCCGTTGATGATGAATGGACCTGATTGCATTTGATACGTATGAAGCTGGTCCAATGGCTCTGAGTAAGCTTGGTTCTAGAGGAAACGGAGCATTGTTTTTTGAGTTAAGGATAAAGGCTTATAGAATATGGAGACAGTTGAAATAAAAGTAGATACTGAATAGATACTACATGTGATGAGGTTTTGGGTAATGAATAGGCCAAAGAGAAGTGGGATGTAGGTTATTTTTACTTTGTGTTCAGGAAGAGACAGCACGGAAGAAAATTGGTCATGTGTCACTGTGGGCAAGAGATTCTTTATCCTTCAAGCCTAATTTTGTCAAAGGCAGGGTTTTGGGAGATTGGCGAGTTGTGATAGGTCGATGTGGCACGTGAGAGGTAGGGGATCGCAGAATTGTCAAGAATTGGGAGATGCGCGTCAGCAGAATGCGGAAAACAGTTTGTATGAGTTGATAAAACAAGTGTGACATCATTTGACTCTCGGGTGAACTAGATCGATACTGCAGCAGTAGCAGCATCTGTAGATCACTTGATTACTGTACAGTTTGGCGATGATTTAAAAACATTACTTTCGATACATTTATTTTTTTAAAAAAAGTCGGCCTTGAGCCGGCTTTTTACGGACAATTCAGAGGTACTATAGCTACAGGTCAATCTCGAGGATATTCCGGGCCACAACCGACCATATCTTTCTAATATTAGAGAGCCCGACATCCCCCCCCGCTTTATCGCATGGCCGTCAGAGATGGTGAAACTACACCCTTGTGACATGAGCAAACTAGGGAGAGACGGTACATTTGGATTCAAGCCGCGGCTCATCCTCCCCTCAAGCTGCTTGCAATATACCATTTTCCTTTTTCTCGTGGCGCAGCGAGTGGCCAAGGCTGCGCATACCGGGTCACTGTTTTCATGCATTGCAAACTGTACAGTACAGTACAGAAGCTATCGCGCGGCTCTTCTCCTGGCGGGCATGGAGCAATTTTCTGCGTATGGCCGCTACAAAATGCAACTCGCCTCAATCCCTAATGGAACATATGGCCTCACTTCAAAAAGTGGAGTTACTTTCCGAACAATAAATTACGCAAATGTTACCCCTTGTGATAGTGTGACGCCATATAGAAAGAGGGTTTAAGTTTTTTTTCTAACGTGAAATTTTTCCGCTCTCAAGCGCAAGGTGTGACATGGGTACCACTGAAATAAAAAATCAGATATCCAAGCGTCACTGTTTATTTAGTCTATTTATGAAGCTTTTGCTGAATAATGGAAAACAAACGGCTTTTTTCGAACATCATAATAATAAACAAAATTAGAATAAAATAGGATTCGTAGCAAGCATTCAACTAAACTTCGCAATGACAATCAACCTGGAAATTGAATGCCGTACTCTACTGTACTGTACTGTACAGCATGAAGGTGAACAACATCTGCTGTACCATCCGCACCAGACAGTACAGTAAAGTACAGCGTAATGCAATAGTACACTCTGCTTCTACAGTATTTCTCTCAATATCGCCCTAATGCCAAAGCGGAGCAAGTTTCAAGCCGCACGCTCTCAAAGATGTTGGAATCTCGATTGCCTAACACTGTTCCGTCAAATGTTTTGACGAGAGGAACTCCAGTGTACTTATTTGAGGAGAAAACAAAACATTGTGTTTGGAGCTCGGGTTACGTCCAAAACGCAAAAAGATCATTTCGTCGAGCTCATACGGAGCAAATACAGAACCAGGAAACGGCTGAAAATCGCATATGAGGACTTACGGCTATACATCTCTTCATCTCTTTTGCAAGAGTTAGACAATATCGAGGACTCAGAAAAAAGACAGGTCAATCAGATCCCATTTGATGAAGAAGGTGCATCTGGTGCACCTATTTTGTCTACTTTTATACCAATACCAATAACAGAGATTGAACAATCTTGAGGCCAAGCGGTCAATGATGAAAATCGTTCTTTACTTTTCTCGAGTGATGTCGATGACATCCAGAAAAATCGGATAATTTTTCCCGATTCATTTTTGTTCTATGTGACTAAGAACAATGCCAATCTGGCTACGTTCAAGGATGTCCATTTTGACACAACTCAGAATACTCCAACCAGTAGAATGTACAATGATGTTGGAACTAACCCTCTTCTGGATGGTACGAAGCTGCCACAAGAGTTGAAATCACAGGAGCAAACCATAATTCGGCAAATTCGAAATGCAATTGATTTTGAGCCTGTGACGGAAAGTAAGATCGTTACAATGGCGTCAAGGTGGCTTATTGACGAATCCATCCAGAAGGAAAAGTCTAATTACCAGGATAAAGACGCGTACGAGGAAATCAATATCGGAAGCCTACCAAGAGATGCAAATCTCATATCCTCGCATTTTTTTCTTCCAAGTCAAAATTGACGGAGAATCAGACAAATTGAAATTGGAGTGCTGATTGGTTACAAACGGTAACAGACAAGGAGAATAATTTCATCCGTAAGGACTCAGTAATGGCTCAGTTTCCTGTAATAATGGCCCTTATTTCTACTGCAGCGATAGCTCGGTTTTCCTTGGCCACAATAGACATCCCTGGCGCTTTCCTCCGATTTGGACCGCTGAATCGAAGCGTATATGTCCGTTTGCCGAGAAGATGGACAAAGAACAGCTTCTTCGTGTGGAAGCTGCTCGTCCCGGACTACGGTCTTGTGAAAGCAGGCCTGCTGTGGCAATTCGCAGTTGAAGAATGGATATTTAGCAGTGGGCTTGAACGCGTTCCTGGAATGCTGCAACTATTCTTGAAACGGGATCCATCTCGAAATTTGCTTCTCATTGTCGCCAAAGTTGTGGATGATTTCCTATATGCCGGTCACGCTCAACAGATTCAAGAATTCCATGATGCGATTTCTAACCGATTCAAAGTCGGCAGACTCGTTTCTCAGTCTAACCTGGTCTTCAATAGACTCCATATCCTTCAAAACACCGATCTCAACATCACTGTCTCGATGAAATAATACGTGGATACCATTGACAGAATCCCATTAGACCGTACTAGGAGGAAACACCAAGAAAGTAACTGCTCACATAATGAGATGAAGTCATTCCAAGCACTTGCTGGAGAGCTCAGTTTGCTTGGCCATGGAATTGTCAGCCCTGCTTCCTTCGTATCGAGTAATTTGCAGCAATGGACCTCCGATATGAGAGTGCACCACTTGAGTGAAGCCAATCGTGCTCTCCATGAAATTCGACAGCTCTCTCCAGTTCTCACGTATCGAGTGCCTTCTAATCATGGCGTCAGTAGCAACGAAGCCCCTTACTTAGCCTTCTCTGACGCGAGCCAAGGCTAACAGTTCTACGGCCAAACAGGTTACTTCTTTAGAATCTTCTTTTAGAACTCTAAGAAATTCCATACCATCGACTGGCACAACTCTAAGCAGGCTCGAGTCTCGTTTTCGTCTATGGTTGCAGAGATACTAGCAGCCGCACAGTCAGCCGATAGGACTGGACTCATGGCATACTGCTCGTCGAAGATATACGCGGCTGATAGTTCCCTGCCAATTTTCTTGACGTTTGACTCACATGGACTCTACTCGACGATCACCGCTCTTCACGAAGGTCGCGATTACAGGCTACGACCAACATTCGAAATGTTGAAAGCATCCTTTGAGTCAGGAGGAATAGCTGTTATGCAATGGATAAAGGACGCGAAAAACATCGCTGATGCCTTGAAAAACAGGAACCTGGGCACGCTTCGCAAGCTCAATCAAACCCGTGCTATTGTAGTCTTGGACTCTGATATTCTTCATGAAGCCGAGAGAGTCAAACCAGAAGGGGAAACCGAGTGATCCATTGAAGCCACAAACGATTTTTCCGATTGTGTGCCATCATGGTGACGGCTTAATACCATGACCTAGATACACTACTTGGTTATGGACTTGCGATTCCGTTCTACAATCTTGGATTCCTTCGTTACAGGCTTGCAAGCTTGATTACATTTGCCACGTTTCTTGGCAGAACCATTAACTGGTGCCCACTTCGAATAATGCACTGTATACGAGCACCTGTGCAATACGCACCTTCTTCCTCGATTCGGATAATTGGACACGCGGGATATTTGGAACCACTCCAACCAATTGACCATCCTTTCCTTTAATTGGGAATTAACTGAATTCTAATTTCCTTCTCACCCATCTGTCCCATGGAGATCCACAAGTTGAACACGTGTCCACTGTTTGGGGTGTATAATCTTCTTCGCCGAAATCTGCCTCTAACGCCTCGTCATCTACCAACCGTGTGGGGTGTTAAGCGCACACGAGCAGATCAAGCTAGAACTGTGGTTGAAACTTTTGGTTGAGGCTCGCTGGGTTAAGCCGGCTGCTCTAAACCAGGGTCTATATAGAACTCAAGATAGCTATAGACTAAAGGAAAATGCAGTCTAACAGTATTGAATTCAAGGGTTTTCCATTAAACAGCCCTGATGGTATCGTAAGTAGCGCTTTTAGAATTGTAGTCGCCACAAGTAACATACTCTTACAAGATGTAAGAAGTACATTGGTCCAGGTGGCATGGTATAGCAAGGTAACGTTTGATTGGTAAAGCAATGATATAATGTCCCAGTCTGCAACTCGCCCGTAACTATTCCAAGCGTACCAATGGGGTCAAACTCTGTGTTCAGAACTGTAAGGAAAGTGTAATGATAGCAAAGTGCATAGTAGCCCTGGTTGTAAGGTTAGCAGTGGTTTGAATCTACAGTACAGTAGATGCAGTGAAATCGTGTAAAGCTGTAAGGTTTGTGAAGTGAAATGCAACAAACCGGTGCCGGGGGTAGTCAGGGCCAGGTTTCTTTGCTGATTCCGTAGACGACACTCCGTCAGTAGATAGTGACGTTTTTGGTGACATTTCGCTCGCGCTCGAAGAACCGCTTTCGTCCAGGTCAAATTCTGGGCCTGTCTCGTTGACAAAAATGCATCTGAAGTGTCATCTAAAAGGGAACTGCTGTCGAACCAGCACAGGAGGAAACTCCGGTCATTTCGAGGGAGTGAGGGGGGTGGTGTCTGAATGCGGGCGTGGGCATTTGCAAGGTCTGGATTGTTGAGTAGGAACCTTGGGGAGAAGGAATGGCTGATGGGAGCTGCGGCTGAAAAAGAACTGCGAATGCTGAAGAAGATTGGAGGTTATATGTACAACCTCTCGACGGATCAGATGTCGATTGCTATTGTCAATTTCGTCATTTGGCGAACATTGCTGGTGTCAAGGCTGCGGTTTTTTATTTCTTTTTCATGGTTCCAAAACAATGTTCGTTTTGGACCAGTAAGAAGGCGGTTGTATGGTGTACTGTACTTTATTGTGCACGACAAACGGTTAATTTCAATTTAATCGGTTTGAAGACCTTTTATTTACGTTTCGTACAATACCGGAAAGGGCGTGCGGGGAAGCTCGACATATCAGACTAAAACAGGGGCTTATCGGATGGAATCTGGGAACCCCACACATAGCAATACGCTTTTCATTCTGACAGCCCCGGTCATTTGAAAATGGCAGCTGTCATTAAAAAATCAGTATAACTAACCTTGGCATCAAGCTACCAACTTTTATAATTCTTGAGTAATCTCGCCACAGTGGACAACTATAATTTCACATTTCGGTATTTTGAAAGGTGGAAGCTTGTTCCGGTCAAATAATCCACTGCTTTACCTAGCATTTGTCCACACCAGAGTCCATATACTATAGTAGCGATCCGTTGTCGTTACTTGTAGACAAGTCATCAGCTGGGTGGGTAGTAGGAATACTTAATAATTACTTATTGGCTTTCTTTTTCGTCGTTGGCACACGCACACGTTGATCAAACCTGTACCAACCTTGTCCAGCGAAGTTGATATCAATGTGTCCAATTTGCGGCACCATGCGACGAAGTGCGTTTTTTCGAGATATTGTCAGCTCTGCTTCCTTGTCTAGATGAAGTACGGCTTCGAGTTTAACGTACAACATACGCAAAGACAGTTTATGTGTCGCAAAACGGCTCAAAAATTCACGCGATCAAATGTAGGCGACTTTGGTATTCCGCAAGATCTCGATTTTGTGCGATTATCACCGATGAGGCCGCGGTACTTGACGTGAGAGCTTGTTGATTAGCTTGTTTACCTTCTTATCTACTGAAGATAGTCAAAGGTCGCCTTGGACAAAAAAGGAACCCCCGAAGTTGTTGAGGTAGTTCTTAACTCGGTTCTAGCGCACGAGGCAGTTGTACTTTTTTGTAGCTATCTGTATGGCCTATTGGAATGTGTGCGAAGGGGTCTCAACTCCCGCAAGATAGAACCGCCCAGCATCCTTTGACGATAGATTGTGAAAATGCTGAAGCTTCTGTTGTGGGCTCAGCCCGTATGCATTCGCTATTTGCTAGTATTCATCAACGTAATCCATCCAGCATTCGCACAGACTGCCGCAGGACTTATTTTCGCCGCCCTTAAGCCTTATTTCATTTCCGTGTGAAAGCCTCCTGATAATGCTGTATTCGGCGCTGCAGGCGCTTCCATGCAACTCAGTGAAGGATGATAGGGGCGACGGTGTACCTTGTGGTCACTTCTTACGCGTCTGCATCCTGCAACAATCAGCCGCATCATTTGAAATACGGTATCATGGTCACCACTGTTATAGTATATTACATAGTCAAGAGTTGTTATAAAAATTCTCGATTAGTGTTTTTGTAGCCCCGCACCACGTGTCTTGAAGCGAGGTCTTTCGTATAGAGTATTGGGTACTCCGTCAATTCAACCACGTACATGAAATCGATTTGCACGTCCCCGTTAAATGTTCGAAGTGGCCTTTTCAAGGATATCTTGCGCACATTGAGCGGACGCCCAGTCATCTTGCAGCTAGACCACTTTTCCACGACAGCTTCGAGGGATTGCTATAAAAGTGAAGAAAGAACTCCGCCCCGTTTGCAAAGATCCTCCATGTCCTTTAGAGGCAAATGCGAGTATAGGTGAAGTTTTGGAGTGAGCTCTTTCACATATTTTCCCATGAACCGCGATTTTTCACTACCTTCGTCAACAGAGTCTCCACTGGTTCCTAGTAAAGCCCCATGGGTCGCAAGGTGGATTTGGGACCTAGAAAATTGGCTCATAAGAACATGAAGATGAGTTCGAATTTCTTTATTTTCAGTAACATAGATAAGAAGCACGATTTTGCTACTCAATCCCTCTATTACACCTGGAGGTATAATAATAACACACGTTACATCCGAATTAGGCACATCCTGTTTGCTCAAAACACAATTTCCAAGTAGAAGAAGACCATCGCCTTTCGTGATATAGAACGGAATAACGATTTTATTTTCTTTCACATCTTCAAGAGGTAGTTTCCATATGCCGAATGTGAGCTCCGCGTCGCTGCAGTTCTGTCCATAGCCATGGTAGAATGGCTCATAATCTAAGGACTCCAACTTGAATTCGATGCCCATCGCTAAAGACAGCACAACTGCTGACTTAATTCCTCCGACGGATCGGGGGCGACCCTCGTCCAAAATGGGATTTGGGTAGTTATACATGGGTATCAGATCGGACTTGGTAGAGATTCCGCTTACCAGGCTCCTTTGCCCTTGTAGTGCTTGGAGCCAGGACGAAAATATCCGTTGAAATTATCGGGTACTTGGTTCCGTTCGGATTGTTCCTCACGACGAATGTTGGCTTCACGGATCTTCAAAGTGGCATAGCTCGGACGCTGGCACTTCAATGCCCCTCGAGCGTGGCCCTTCCTTCCACATTCCATGCAGGCTTCTCCGACGAGGTACGCCAGCATTGTTGACTTCTTTCTCTTGCCATCCTGATTAGATATCTAATTCTCGCCGTCCTTAACGTAAGTCTTCCGCTTTTTCCGTTGAAAGCGCGATTGATTGACAAGATTCTCTTCCTTTCATCTCTTTGCCCAGATAAAACACGACTATCAAAAACACTCCTGACTATATGATCAAGTGAGTTCTCAAAATGAGCCCTTGTAATCTGATATTCATTTCTGCTGGTAGTGTGAGCGAGAGAACGAATTAAATTTACAGCTTCCTCAAGACTAAAAATGAAACTTCGGCCAGAGGAAGAAATCTTGAGTACCACTTATCTTCTCGATATTGTCGAAGATAGGCGTCGCATCTCAACATATGCTGCTAAAGCGATCTGTGACCTTCTTTAACGAGAGCTTTTCATTTTGAATTGAACTCCCAGAGTCTCGCGCGATCGAGACAGGAAGGCTTCTGGTACTCAAAGATATCTTCTGTGCCTCTTCCAATGCCAATTTGAATGTTTTCGCAGAGCTTATTGCTCCCTTATCCTCTTCCTTCTGCCATTTCAATAAAGCTCGGCATTGGTACGGACGCCTCAGAAATTGATGCGTTACTAAGCAAAGCAAGTGCCAGTACTTCTACGGTTTGAGATTGACTGGTAGAACCTACTTTCATGAGATGTTTGGCGGCGAGTTTGCGGAACCTAGACAAATAACGGTTCAAATTTCATTGTTCTTGCGCTTCCGCTTGCAAGAAGTAGTTTTTTTGAAGGAAACAATGAGGCGAGTAACCACGGAGATGAGAGGATCCTGGGAAATCAAGTCCACGATTTCTTGAACAGCTTTGACTTGGTCTTCCTGTTTGTCTTCGATCTTTTCTTGCTCATGCGCTTCGTCTACAAGACTCTGCTGAGCTTTGCAAAGACCCCGATCGTATAGCTGACTTCCAAGTGTGTGGAATACCGCTTTGGAGAACTCGTATTCTCCCTTCTCGGCTGTGGTTGTTATTAAGTCAACCAAAATTGCAAACTCCTTTCTCCACGACAGAAGTTCTTGGTCCAGCTCGAACACTGGAGATTTCATCATGCCTAGAACGTTCTCGAAGTCCTCCCCTGGGTCAGCAGCTGTAGCATTCGCGCTGTAAGCGAGGGATAGCAGGAAAGGAAGGTCCAGTGAACGGGTACAAAGTTCTCCCGGGATGCAGTTGCAGTCCCGTATTTGGTTGTTTCAGTAGAGCGAGTCACTAGAACTGTCGATTTTCCTCTGAATCTCCAGAAACTACCTCTCTCCTCACGCCCCGATCGGTCAATGAGGGCTTCCTTATATATCCGTTCGATACAGTAGCTATAGAATAGTAGATACAGTAGACGATAGCCACTGTATTACCGGGAGCAAAATACAGAAGTGCTGCCACTTGGCTATTTAGGGTACAAACTATTGGATCTGCCAAGTCAGATCAGTCGTGGCCCGTGATGGGCCGCAGCCGTTCATACAGTATGCACTGTACAACAACTGCACTTTTGCTGACATTACACCCGTACACGCCACGCACCAATTGAACCCAAGCAGTATTGTACGTCATTTACTGTACTGTACTGTACACTACTATACTGCACATTGCTGTCGGCTACCCTCGAGTGGTGTCGGCACTGTCGGTTTATATCAATAGCATAGCGTAAGAACACAAACAACACACAAGTCTTGTGTTTAAAACAGAGGACGTTGACACGGGATTCACTGGGGACGGTCCGATGTCTCTACCCTCATACCTCTGGCTCGTCTTTGAGGAAAAGGCCGCCTGACGTTTCCGTCATTCGCCAGTCAACTACCTGTCATTGATTCCAACTCCCCCCGCCTGCCTGCATTTCTCCAAAGTATCTTCCATTTATGTCACGTCCGTCGTCCTACGTCTTAATCATCTCCTTCAATTCCTCCGCCATCGCCTCGGTAATCAACAAATCTTCATTCATCTCTTCCGAACCATCCGCCCATTCGTTCTTTCTCCCACCCTTACGGCCAAGACGTTTCTCCTGCTTCAAACGCTTCGCACGGAGAGCGTCATTTGTTTTTCGATATGTCCAACACTGCGCACCAATAGGGCACTTGTCTTTGCAGTGAAGGCACGTCCAATCGCTCGTCGACGCCTCCAACGCCTGTTTGAAGTCTCCCAATTCGAAACGTGCAAAGCACTTTTCGCAAATCACTTTGCGGCAAATGCCCTCTTTGATGTTGGAGCAAACCGCAAATCGCACGTCCAGTGTCGTCCTACAGATATGACAAAACCTGCTTGGAATGGGCTTGTCAAACTTGGCGACGCCTCTCTTCCTTTTCGGCTTCAAGCGAAGTAGCTCTTCATCCGTGATTTGGTTCGTGTTGGCCAATAACGCTATCGCTCGCTCACGTCGATGCTCGAGCTCAGAGGCCGCTTTGGTAGCTTCTCTTTTGAAGATTTTGCGAGGCCTGTTAACCGTTTTCCCGCCGCTCGGGGTTCTCGGGCCTGTCTCGTCATCAGCCTTCCTCTGGTCCACGAGCACGCTGGTCGGAGAAAGGGCGGCTTCAGACATTACGTTGTCAGAGGTACTTGGTGACCCAGGCGACATTTGAACACTTTCCTTGCGAGGTGCCATTTTTCTCGGCTCTTTGGTCGCCATGTTAGTCCCGCGGATTCTTTTTCTGAATTGCGGGTGTTGTTTTTCCTTTTCTTTGCTGGGCTTGTGGGGGTAGTCCGAGGAGCGAAGTAAAACTCTGATCCTCCAATCCTTTCTGGCAAGATAGCTGAAATGGGTCAGTGTCGAAGTGCATAGGCGAGTTGGAGCAGGGTAGATAGTTGTCGTTGAGATCCAACGGCGACGAATGAGTCACCGAAGAACTCGTAATTGGTTGCAGGATAGTACCTGTTGCAAGGCCCTGCGGCTGGCCAATATTCCAGCCGTGGTCTCTTGAGCATATTGCCCAAGTAAAGTTGTTCCTGGGGCCTTGTTGGGAATTGAAGGGTGACCACGGCGGAAGCCCTGTCAGCAAAGAATTACGAATGGACGGAACGGCCGCCGAGAGAGTGCTTAACAAGGGCATGAGGTGGGTAACGAGGAAGGTTTCCCCTTCTTTCTGAGGTACGGCGGTGTGTCTCTTCTTACAGAATGATCCGGCGTCTTTTTGCCAGACCGTGTTCCCGAGAGCTTCCGTAAACGATCAAGTAATGTCAAATATGGGGCGGAACGGAATGAAACAGGAGAACAAAAACAGGATTGCAGTTCTGAAGCAAGGGGTTCCGAAAGAGCGCCGGATAGGATCAGTGCAGTGAGACGGATATCTCCTCGGTAGAGAGTAAGAGGATGGAGGCAGATAAGAACGTGAGCTGTGTATGAACCTTTCCGACAGCTGACTCCTATCGAATGTATCAGAGATGCTTGTGGATGATGATGCTGATGTGGAAGGCAGAGAGGTTGGGAACAAGTGCGCCATCGGTCTCAGAGGTCAATTTATACTGTCTTGGTGATGGGAAAATCGTGCGGCTGTCTTGCTATAGCAACCGAATGAATATTGAATTCGAAGTAAGGATGTGTGGAACTGATTCGATTATTGAGTATTTTGGGATGAATGTGGGGAAAGCAGCGGAACAGAAATGTCTATGGTGTCTGTTAGGCGCAGATTTTTTTTGTCGCCGTCATCTACAGACCTTCAGTTTACTGTACTACCTATCCTTGTCCAAATTTGCTTATAGTTCCGGTCCTCCCTCGTCCTCCCTGAACCTCGCTTATCATTACCGCGGTCCTCTCCAAATTTACTTCCATTTTATCTAGATATTTTTACACTGTATCCACCCCTCTGAATCGATCCCGAATTAAGTTCTTTTTCCCTTTTTGCTTACCTCCTCCTCCAAAATCTTTTTTTTTGAGACAAAGGGCGCAAATGCACTACTACAAAAATCCCTTGCAGATTTATTTTACATATTTCTAATCTATAGAACCTGCCCCGGGAGCCTATTTAAACACCTTTATTCCAAGTCTTAAACGCTCCCGATCATTTTGCTCAGCACTCCTGTCCCCTACTCACCCCGCTCACCCCTTTTACAGAAACATGACGTCAAATCGCCCCTCTGTCCCTATCTCCAAAAACCGCCCTTCCCGTCCCATCAATGGCCTTCGTCTCGCCGCCTACGGGCCAACCGATGCCGACGACTACATCCGGCGTCAAACAAAGAAGAAAATCATCGAGTTCGTTCGCCGCCTCTTCATAGAAGAAGAGGCGAGGGAGGTAAGTGAGGATGAGACTGAGAAAGTCGAGGAGGAGAGCGGGGAGTCCTTCGAGGAATGGTTAGCCCCTGAGCTAGTGTACGAGACTCAGGGGAAAGAGGATGAGGTTAAAGAGGAGGATGAGGTTAAAGAGGAGGATGAGGATGAGGATGAGGATGAAGAGGAGGAAGAAAAGGATGACGAGGACGAGGACGAGTTGGAGGAGGGAAATGGGGGCATGGAAAGTGTTTTACTGGTGGGGCCTGGACTGGAGAGTATGGATCAAGTGGTGCCGACGCTGGAACCGGATGGAGATATCTTTAGTAGTTTAGATATCTCCCAGGAGGGAATAGAGAGCTGTGAGCCATTCGCAGATATTTGTGGGGACTGCTTGGACAGCACGGATATTTTAGAGGAGTTGTTTGGATCTGATTTAGAGAATGGGAAATAAGAGGACCTCATTGATTGTTAGTTTCTTAAGTATCTTTTGTTGAGAGTATATCATCCACACAAATTGTTTGTATGCATTTCCTGGTACCTTCTGTAGTTTTGTTCGGACTTTAGGGGTAGCCAAAAGTCTATATAAGCTGAGTAAACCGCTTCCTCATGGAGAGGTCAAGCAAGTTGGCAGACAGCTTCAAGCTCAGTCCCAAATAGTTAGGAAGTTGAGAGTCAACTTCAGACCCAAGAAGCATTTATTTTACCCTAGTCACTAAGCATAGGTGGTAGACCCTGCCCCTTCCATACTTGCTTGTAGCCCATTCAACTGTCTTCCCTATACACTCCTTTTCGTTCGTTCAACTATACCACGGTAGCACTTTTGTCGCTTGCAACACCTCCTTCTTGGGGTGGTTGATTCTGAATATCTCTTCTCCCGACGATTTACCCCTATCAGTGTCTATGATTTGTTCTAGTTGAAGTTACAGATGGATTGTGTGCGTATGGGTTGAAGAAGGGAGATTTAGAATGAAGAGGACCGTAGCAATGGGGAGGATTTTGAAGAACAGAATCATTTGGTATAGGGTGAGAGACAGAGGGATAGTTGCGGATCAATCATTTCAATTAGAAATCCGCAAGAATGACGAAGGCTTTCAGGGTGACTGGGAGGCCGTTGATGATGAATGGACCTGATTGCATCTGATGCGTATGAAGCTGGTCCCATGGCTCTGAGTAAGCTTGGTTCTAGAGGAAACGGAGCATTGTGTTTTGAGTTAAGGATAAAGGCTTATAGAATATGGAGACAGTTGAAATAAAAGTAGATACTGAATAGATACTACATGAGATGAGGTTTTGGGTATTGAATAGGCCAAAGAGAAGTGGGATGTAGGTCATTTTGACTTTGTGTTCCGGAAGAGACAGCACGGAAGAAAATTGGTCAAGTGTCACTGTGGGCAAGAGATTCTTTATCCTTCAAGCCTAATTTTGTCAAAGGCAGGGTTTTGGGAGATTGGCGAGTTGTGATAGGTCGATGTGGCCCGTGAGAGGTAGAGGATCGCAGAATTGTCAAGAATTGGGAGATGCGCGTCAGCAGAATGCGGAAAACCGTTTGTATGAGTTGATAAAACAAGTGTGACATCATTTGACTCTCGGGTGAACTAGATCGATACTGCAGCAGTAGCAGCATCTGTAGATCACTTGATTACTGTACAGTTTGGCGATGATTTAAAAACATTATTTTCGATGCATTTATTTTTTTAAAAAAAGTCAGGCTTGAGCCGGCTTTTTACGGAAAATTCAGAGGTACTATAGCTACGGGTCAATCTCGAGGATATTCCGGGCCACAACCAACCATATCTTTCAAATATTAGAGCATCCAACATCCCTCCTCGCTTTATCGCATGGCCGTCAGAGATGGTGAAACTACAAACCTTGTGAAAAAAGCAAACTTGGGAGAGAGGGTGTATTTGGATTCAAGTCGCGGCTCATCCTCCCCTCAAGCTGCTTGCAATATACCATTTTCCTTTTGTCGTGGCGCAGCGAGTGGCCAAGGCTGCGCATACCGGGTCATTGTTTTCATGCATTGCAAACTGTACAGTACAGCAAAGAAGCTATCTCGCGGCTCTTCTCCTGGAGGGCATGGAGCAATTTTCTGCGTATGGCCTCTACAAAATGCAACTCGACTCAATCCGTAATGGAACATGTGGCCTCACTTCAAAAAGTAGCATTACTTTCCGAATAATAGATTACTCAAATATTACCCCGTGTGATAGCGTGACGCGATATAGAAAAAGGGATTAAGTTTTTTTTCTAACGTGAAATTTTTCCGCTCTCAAGCGCAAGGTGTGACATGGGTACCACTGGAATAAAAAATCAGATATCCAAGCGTCACTGTTTATTTAGTATTTATCTATTTATTAAGTTTTTGCTGAATCAGGGAAAACAAACGGCTTTTTTTGAACATCATAATAATAAACAAAATTTAAATAAAATAGGATTCGCAGCAAGCATTCAACGTGTGTGTGTAATCTTTACGGAATGTGGAAAGAGCATGTGGGAGAACATGCTGAGGGGGATTACAGAGAAATTAACATGCATAGGGGGATGAGAGAGAAACTAATCGGAAATGCATCTGGTAAGAACTTGACGAGCTTGTAACCCATGCAAGCAGAACACAAAGCGCGTGATTAGGAGGTGCAGCTCCCATTGGGGAGTGGTGCCTCGACGGGCAGCAGCGAACGTAGAAAGGCGCCGGAAGAAAGTCGCACCGTCGGCCCCAAGGGCTCCGAACACATCAATACCAACAGGAAGAAGCCGTATATCGTTCGTGTGGCAGACTAGACCGTAGTGCGTGTGTTTCGCACGTTCAGCCATTGAGGCAGCTGCGCCGCCAGATAGGGCACACTGGGAAACGCGAGAAGTGACGTGTGGATGGGCCACTGTGACATCCAAAGCAATATCCTTCGGGTCGAGGCCATATGCAGCAGGGATATAAAGATCTATGCGAAGGGCGGACGAGGAAGAGGACGAAGGGGGAAGGGGAGGAAGCAGATGTTCAAGAGAGGCAGAAATTCCAAGCTCCTTACAGTAGCGATGGAGAGCGTTACGCAAGACATTGTGGCGACGAGTCTGCCCATCGTTGTACTTACAGGTGAGGGCATGTTTGCTCAGGGGATCGAGCACCGGGGCGATGTCGTTGGAACGGCGAGCACATACCGGACATCGATCATGACCAGAGAAAATCGCGCGGCCGAGGCGTAGAGATACAGCGACTATCCAAGCTTGCGAGGACAGATAGGTGCCGCGGTGAGGGTGCGGTAAAGTAGAGAAAGCTGAACAGGCGGACGACTCACGGACAGATAGGAGGCGAGATCTGTCGCGGTCAGAGGATGATCGGAAGATCCGATCAAACGTCGAACTGTGAAGCTCAGACGAGATAGCAGACTGGAGCCGTTCGTCGGGGACCGGCGTTTGACACCTCTGAAACAGGGAAGTGGGCGACAGGGAAGCCGAAAGATCTGGATAACGGGTAGATAATAAAGAAATCGCGGCCCGAGGCACTTCCTCCAGGTGTAGGTCTCCCGAGAAGGAGAGCAGATCTGAGAAACGGCGGAAAACATCAATCATGGAAGCCGCATAAGCGGACTCAGGGATTGACGAAGCGAGAAGAATGCCGAGGCCCCCGTAGGAAATAGGAAGGCAGGCTTGCTCCCATTCGGAGTCGGTGCAAGGACCATGAATCTGTGCGAAAGCCTCCCGCTGCTTCCGGTCGAAGCTGACGGCCAAAGCCGTAGATTGGTGGGGGGAGAGAGTCCGCAGCAGATAAACAACCTTACAGGCGCTCGCACAGAAACGGTGCAAGTGGTAGGCCATCTGGGCGTCATCGAAGGACTGAAGACAGGAAAAGATGCGATCTACTTCAGCTTGACGGGTGTGAAATGCGGCGCTGACGAAGGTATCGGAACCAATGGGAGAGCCGAGAACGGTAAAGCCATCGGGCGTGGAGAAGGGGCAGGGAAGAGTGAGGGGAGAGGGATTATAGGAGAGGCCGTATACGTGAGTTTTGGTCATATTCAGTGCGAACCCGATGGCTGGTCCCTGACTCTGGAAGAATTGCAAAGCCTCGAGGGCCTGCGAGCGGGGAACGACCAAGTTCCCATCGTCTGCATACCAAGCGTTGAGCGGGGGCCGGAATCGCTCCTGGAACTTGAGAACGAGAGGATGGAGAGCGAGAGCGAAAAGCAGAGCCCCCAAAGGATCCCCCTGTTGAGTGCCATCGGCGCTTAGTATGGAGAATGAACCGAATGAGAGAAAAGAGGTATCCCCATAACAGTAGTGAACCCATCGCGCGATGCCAGGTGCAAAGTCCAGAACGGCATCAAGAATGCGTTGTCGACAAATGCTGTTGAAAGCATTGTGGGCATCGACTTGGATCAATACGTGGTCCTGGAACTTGGTGTTTTGCGTCAGGCGACGGACGGCATGAACAATGGCCTCAGCCCCGCTTTTAACGCCCACGCCGAGTTGATGAGGCAAGAGATAGGAAGCTGCAGTCGAGCAAGCCTTGTGAGCGAGGAGGCGGGCAATAAGTCGGCGGAGGAGGAGACCAACAGCTATAGGGCGAAGTCCACCGTTGGGCTTGTGGAGGGCTGTGAGCCGGCCCCCACAGAAGTAGGCCCTGCACGAGTCCGGTAGTTCGCCGTTGGAACACATGTTAACAAACTTGGTCAGCACATAAAGACAGTCGCGGGCGGGATGCACTCCCCCGCAGGTCGAAGCAACATACGGAGAAAGAGTGGGGAAAGGCCATCAGATCCAGGGGCGGTGGACGGGTCGAGGCTATGGATGGCTCTACGAACATCCGAAACGGAAAACTTGACGGCAGGGGGAAGACGAGAGTTAGGGAGGGGCTGAACGGGGGACGTGGGCGTGGGGTGAAGGGATTTGAGTCTGCGGAGAATGTCTTCCGAGGGCACAACAGGTGGGGTATCGTGCAGTAAGGCTGCTGTGGCGCGGGAAGGACTGCCACGGTGCAGTAAGCGGCGGCTGCGCTGGAGGGTAGATGGGGAATGAGAGGCGTCGGCATGGGTAGCAGGGGGTGGGAGGCCCCGAAAAGGGAGAGGGCTTCAATGAAGAGGTCATCGAAAAGACCTGAAGATGCGAGACGAATGCGGTCGGCAAGATTGGAGCAGATTTCAGAGCGGCTCGAGCGATGGAAGCGAGGATGATTTCGTCGAAATACGAGTTTGGGGAGGGCGACAAGTTCGAGAAGGGCACGATGACGATGTGCATCAGACGGAGCAGCGATGACACGGCTCAAGGAGGCAAAATAGAGGTCGTAGGCCGCTGCTTGAACTGGGCGAGGGATGTACGGAAGAACGGGTATCGAAGCCCTGAAAAGAGCAGGGAAAGTAAGGGCAGTAGGAGGGACAGAAGCAATCCTACTGGTCATTATCGGTCATTGATTCCGGAACTGGGACGTATTCGAGGACAGAGAACCGACCGTCAACCTGCGGGGGAACAGGGGAGCTAGGAGCAGAAGAGGTCGCGGGCCCAGGGCCGCGACGTGCAACCAGGGTAAAACCGTCCGTATCGGTCACATCTGGACGGGCGCGACGGCGCTTAGAGTGGACAGCGGGAGCCGAAGGGGTGCGAGGGGAGGCATGTCCCGGGCAAAGGTGGGATCGGCAGAAAGAGTCTGGTAAGCTGCGGACTCCATTTCGCGGAGGGATTGGGCAAAAGCAGGAGCCGGATACCACAAGCAGGACGGAGATTCCAGGCGTTCGATTTCTTGTCGAAGGCCAGGAAGGACGCCGCGGAGCTGGGCAGGAGACAGGTCTGAAGAGATGTCCATGATTTCGGAAAACACGAGTTCGGGAGGGTCGTAGTTGTCCGATGTCTTCGCCAAGTTTCGGAAGGCGGTATAGGCGGGAGGCAAAGACGCCAAATCCCGCTCGGCAGCGCACACCATGAAGATATGAGGGGAAGAGGAGCGAATAATGGAACAGGAGCCCGGAAAACCACCTTGTGTGATGGCTCGGCGGAAAGCGGACGGATCATGTACAGGAAAGTCCGGAGGAGACGTGACGACGACAACTCGCTTGGTGTTGCCGCCAAAAAGCCCTCGAGTAGCTCGGCGGACGCGGCCGCAAACTTGGTGGAGATGCGAACAGCTGAAAGGTCACCCTGATGGGTGAGGCCTTGGCGGCCCAGGAAAGGGAGACGGCGGAGGGGTTTTGGGGCTGTTGGGGGCATGGCCGCCGCGCGTAGGTAGGATTGTGCGGGAGGCTGAGGAGCAGGATTGGGAGATTGGTCCGGTTCAGCGGCTGGAGAAGTCGGCGAGGAAGGGGCCGCAAGAGAGGTCAAGATCTGCAGGACGGAACGAAACTGAGGGTTGTTTTGCAGAGAAGGGGCCAGAGCGGTCGCCACGGGGGAGTTCTGAACGGCAGAACAGAATGCAGCTGTGGCTGCAGGGTCGGAGAGATTGACGACTCCATCAAAGATGGAGACGCATTTGACCAGATAGTCCATCGACGCATGGGTTAGGGAAACAACGGTGTCGGAATGCCCAGAAGAAGGTCGGGAAGGCATGGTGGCAGAAACTGTGGGGTCGGGAGATCACGGAAAAGGAAATAGCCAATAAAAAGATCACGATAGACTCAAAATCAAGAAGTAGCCAATAAGATAGCGCTGTGGAAAAACGAATCTGGCGAAGATCGGGAGAATCAAAAAAGAAAAAAGAAAAAAAAACCAGGAGAAGAGGGAAAATGAGGGCGAAAGCACCGTCGTCGCGCGACAGAGCGCAACCGCAGCAGGACCGCGGGAGCGGGCTCGAACGTCGGACGAGGGAGGGCGAGGTGTAGGTGGAGGAGGGAGCTTAAGCGAAGAAATAAAAAGACAAGTCAGCTAAAGACGAGTTCGCTATTTATGAAATTTATGCAACTAAACTTCGCAATGACAATCAGCCTGGAAATTGAATACTGTACTGTACTGTACTGTACAGCATGAAGGTGAACAACATCTACTGTACCATCCGCACCAGACAGTACAGTACAGTACAGCGTAATGCAATAGTACACTCTGCTTCTACAGTATTTCGCTCAATATCGCCCTAGTGCCAATGCGGCCCCGCTGCCCTGGAGCTGATTTCGCCATCAAGACGTAAATTTATTTCAGCATGAAGAAAGAGGATGAACATGTATTGTGCAGCTTTGCATATTGCATCGACTGTACAGTATCTACCGGACTGCTTTCGCCACTGTCGCTCTACAAAGTGTTATCCAACTGTGTCCCACCCAGCGAGCTACAAGCCGGGAGAACCAGTCACTACCTGGGTCACCGCATCTATCGCAACGGCCTGGGTGACCACATCTCCTGGCTTGCAGCTCACCATTGCAGCAAATATGACACGTTATCCAACATCACCGACCTACCGTTGCCTAAAAGTGTGCAGCATTTGTTGCGTTGGCTACGGCCTTGGTATTTAAGACATTGACTGTGAAAATTGACTAAATGTTTTAATCTCTATCCTGGTGTCCTACAGTGATGCTGAATTGTTGAGCAATATTTTTATTGAGGCCCACAATTTATGTTTATTGTGAATCATCAAGGAATAATTTTATCTACTTTACACTGGCCCTATTTTGTGCTGAATTCAGTGTTTAACAATTTTTATGTCCTACATTTGGGCTTTTATATTATACAGGCTATAATGATTGCATTTATGCTGCCCACAATTTATTATCTGGGTGAGTGCTTACCTGGAAAATACTGCAATAATTATTGCTGAGCCTGAATTATGTCTACCAAAATTATTGTACCCTGGTGTAGAGTATAAGTAGTACTAAGTTATTAGAAATATTTTTTACATTCTCGGGCCATCTAGATATTCCTCTCGATCAGCTATCATTAAATTTATTTTTCTTTTCATTGTTCATTCTAAGTCCAATTGTGACATTCATTTATTTATTCAAGTAGGAACTATTTATTTTTTGGATCTACCTATCCCAATTATTTTGCAGTTATGGGCCCAGATCGCCCCAAAATTCCTTCAAGGCCGAAATTTTCATGGGATCTTCGCACGGCTCCTTGGACGGATGGTAAAGGAACTCAAAAAAAATTTGATACTGTTTAAAAACGAAAATCTGTCCATTATTTGGTTCCTAAGGCAGTAAAAGGTCTTGCCTTACAATCACAATTTTTTAAACGAGCCCTTGATAATTGTAAGAAAATTCCAGACACAGAAATTCAGTCTGAAACTGGTGCATTAGCGATTGCTAACACTATTCATAAGGTGGATCCTCTATCATCTATATCAGATACATTTCAAAAATTCTTAGATCTATTACACACTACTCGTGGTGATAATGAGTCTTTCAAAAATTTTGAATCACGGTTTGATGCTCAAATTGCCCGATTTCATTCATCTACTGGTACTTCGAAATTACCTGAAGCACTGGTATCATTTTCGCCCCTGGCTAATTTCAAAATTGATTCAAACCAGCGAGTATCTATTCTGGCTGCTGCTTCTCAGAAGCATGAAGAAGACGATTTGGAAAAAGGAAAAATCCTAGAATTAATCAAATATTCAGAAATATCATCTATTATTCGTGCATGTGATAAGCCAAAAATACAAATCAAAGATATGGAAATTCTCAGAAATATATATCTTCAAGTCAATCAAATATTGCATAAGGAGAAAAGAAAAATTTCAAGTAAAATAATAAGCAAAAATTGTCTACCGAAAACTTTGCTGCGCTCAAGGCAAAATCAACTTGTGACCGATGTGGAGAAATTGGCTATTGGGCCTATGAAAAAGATAAATGCAAGGGTGGTAAAAATTATCATAAAGGGCCATCATCTAAAACAGTAAATGCAGAAAATATCAAAGACAAAAATGATTCTGGTTCTGTAACATTTCATATAATAAAAACGGTGCTTGATTCTCCGTCAAATGAGTTTTACCAAGGTCCGTTACTTGACGATGGAGCACCGTATAGTGGAATGGGGATTGTTTAATTACGAGCACTTTCGAAACTTATTTTACCGGAATGGAATGGAATTCTGGATGGAATTCTGGATGACCTTCCTGAATATATCAAGGACAAGCCCTTCTGGCAATACGGAAATGGCGCCCACTCAATCGAAAAAAGAAAAATGATCGGTTCAATATTTTTATCAGCTATTTCAGACAATAGAAATCAGGTTAAAATAAGGCATCTAATAATCAGTGGATCATCTCAATGGGTTATTGGAAGAAATATCACAAGAGTATCAAATATTATTCATATGACGGACAATCGCATCGAGTTCGAGTCCGCAAATAATCCAATCGATTCTATAACATTGGTGGATCATGGTCATCATTGTTATGTACCCGGAATTATATTTATATAATCATCCGACTCTATTGAAAATTCATTTCTATCAGCAATTTGTTCCAACAATATCAATACATCAAAAACATATATCTTGGGCTGAAAAGAAGAAAATAATTAATAAGGTTCACAAACATGTATGTGGTCACTCAAATTATGATGATATGAAACTATTGTTACAAAGAAATTTTATATGGGACGATGAATGCAAAACGTATTTATCAAGCATAATTGACTCCTGCAAATTTTGTGATGTCACAAAAAAAACCATCTCATCCTCGTGCAGTATCTTTAAGCTCTATATCTCGCAGATTTAATGAATTTATGTGTGTCAATCACTTTTTCGTGGAAAACTTGGATATTTTTCACATTATGGACTCAGTTACCATATATTCAACTGGTTCGACAGTGCCCTCCTTAAGTATGGAAAATTGCATTAATTGTATTTAGACTCTATAATTAACACCATTTTGGGACCCTAACAATTTAATGGGAGATCAGGCGTTTGACAATGATATTTTCAGAAACTATCTTGAGGAAAGGGAAATTTCATTCTGTCCTATTGGTTCCCGCCGCCACAACAAAAAATCTATTGAGACTAAACATAAAATATTGAGAGACATTTATATCCGATTAAAAATATCTGATTCTTCTGCAAATAATACGGTTCGTATTGCTCTAATGTTTCAAATATCGAATGATTTATGTGGAAATGATGTTGTTTCTTCATACGAGCTTGCCTCTGGTCACACTCGACCAATCGATAATTCTGGTCCTCGAAGTCTACCAAATGATTTAAGAGAAGCTCATAATGAGCTAATAGCCAAGAGGATATTAAATCTTATTCTAAAATCAAAGTCTGTGACCGATATTCCAATTAATGTTGGCGATATTGTGGAAATTTTTATTCATCTACCAAATCAGAAAAGAGGATCTTGGTCATCGCCCAAACCAGTATTGAAATTCGACAAAAAAACTCTTATCGTCACAGTACCTGGATCCAATGGAAAATTTATACTTGGGCAATTGAAGATGTCCGATATTCCGTTTCATCTAATGAACTAGTATACCAAATTCAAAAGGCAAATGATTTATTGAATCAGTCTATTGAATATTCTGTGGAAGATATTTCTGATGAAACAAATATTACCGAAGTGAAGAATGTGGGCGAAAACAATTTTGACGATAATTCTTATGATGGTAATTTTAACCCAAATATGAATACTGATGTCTAAAAATATAGTGAATCAGAAGGTGATGGAAATTTATCAGAATCTAAAAACATATTATCTCTCGAACATGTTCCGATTGAATCTGAACTTAGTTCCCTACACCCTGAAAATTTAATTCATATCCCTATTGATGAAAATGATGGAATCGATGCGCATGAAATTGAGTTGTTACCTGGAACGGAATTGAAATCATCTGAACAAAAAGATCTGAGCTTTTATCATAAAAGGTTTGGATCTAAAGAAATTTTACTTCATCAAGCATCTGGACTTCCATCTCATATTATTTCAAATGCGTACAATACGGAAGAAAATAATTTTCTCACTACCTGTTCGAAAATTCATGTTTCAAAAATTCCTCTTGACTCGAATGTAATATCCAGTCACGTTTTATACAAAATAAAAATTTTGGATGTTGGAAAATATTATTGCAAGGCTCGAATTGCTCCGCATGGAAATGAGGACAAGGAGAATAATAATTCTGAGAACGGACTCGGAATCTTGTTCTCCCATGGCAATTAGAATTCTCTTATCAATTGCTACAATTTTTAAATGGAATTTATCAAAGGTTGATGTCAAGTCTGTATTTTTACAATCTGGATCAGCAAGACCTCCTCGGGAATGCTCGGAAAATTCATTTTATTGGTTATTACTGTCTGCTTCATATGGTTTAGTCAATGCGAATGCAAAATGGCAAATACACCTGGATAATACATTGTTTGACCTCAGATTGAAATCAGTCGTTTATATACTCCAATTATTTTTCATGAGTTCAATTAATTCGATATAATTTCGAAACGAACATAATCAAGAAAATGCTATGGATACCTGGTTCAATTAATCCCTCCGACCCGCTCACAAAAAAGGACAGTCCTGTATCTGACATGCTCAAGCTCCTCTTATTTGATGGGTCTATACCTATAGATATGAGTAATGTTTTATCTCGGGATTCATTTCAGTCAACAGGATAAATTTTGTTCAATATTTCACATTGAGTGAGCTACTGGAAGTATACTACTGTACAGTACAGTGCTGTACTATAACTTGTTACTGCGCTTTTTCTGACAATACACCCGTACACGCCACGCACCAATTGAACCCAAGCAGTACTATACGTAATGTACTGTACTGTACGCTACATTGCAGTACTGTACGGCACACTGCTGTCGGCTACCCTCGAGTGGAGTCGGCACTGTTGTTACAAACGGAGAAAAGGCAGGTCCCAGAACATTCTTGTTGTTCCCCGAGGAACTCTCTTCAACACGATTGATAAAATTGTGTTTACTACACTGTTGATTCTTATTGCTCCTGCCTTTCTAGGGCATGGTTCTAGACTAGATTGGTGAATAAGTACTAATGCTAGGTGTTATCCTCTCCCGTCCGGAGTAGTAAAGAATGCAACAAGAGTCTCGTGGATTGCCATATCTGCGTTGGCCAGCGAATTTAACATCTACGACACGACTGTTACGATAGCTTCCCTTTTCCCAGTCGTCCTAGTCATAATTAAACTTTTCATGCGTGTGGTGAAGTTGGAGAGAGTTGTTAATTTCATACTGCAGTTGTTGGTATGTAAAGTTACGAGAGTGAGTGGAGGATGTAACAGACAGTGCCCACTTCCTGCCACGAGTTGCATCCATTAGTGTAATCTTTCTGTACCAATCAGGGCGGTACTCCTTTGGAGCCTGTGGAACCAGTCTCTGTATCTCTTTGCATAACTCAGTGAGAGCATCCTGCTCACTACCACCATCTTTTTCAAACTCTGAGATGTGGATTCCTCTAAATTTGTCCGCTACGGCTTCCATTCTTGCATCAGAACTAGAAATTCTGGCCATTGTATCCACAATTTCATGAAAGGTCTTAGCCTTCCCTTCAATCTCGTCAGTATAAAATTTCATGGCATATCTTGTAGGCAAATGATGAGATAGGGATACCCTTTGTTCGTTAGTCATCTCGAGTTCTCTAGCTGCTCTATGGTAGTGGATTAAATAATTTCCCCAACATTGATCTGTGGCACCGCTAAATTTGGAGGATAGTTAAGCAAAACGATTTGATATGCCATTTGAGATAGATATGGTCGAAATCTTAACGGATGGATTTCCGTGCTTAGGTAGAGGAGATCGAGGGGGTGTATCATATTGGAAATTATGGTTGCTTCCAGAAATCGAAGGCTCATATGTCAAACTGAAAAGCCCTCCCTTACGTTGCATATCAAATGCTCTCAGAGCATTGGTCTTTTCTTTACTGTACTCAAAGGCACGCCGCAGCATCCGTCATGTGCAATTCGGCCTTCTTGATGGGTGGCCTGAAGGTAGCATTTTAGCGAGCGTAGTTCCTTCCCCATTAATGTGTCAGTATACCCTTTTTTGAGTTGATTGCGGTTGTCTGGAAAACCATGGGATAGATCGGATATATCTCCCAAGTGTCAAACACCCAAATCTTTCCCCTGCACTCATTTTCGTCCCAAATCCTGCAGATAAGTCTGCGATGATACGACCTGATTCCGCTGTTATAGACACATCAATACTGTAACGTGACAGATAATTTCGTATTTTAGCAAATATTGGCATCTTTTTTTTGCTATTTCCGGTGCAATGAGGTGCATTGGAGACATGTCTTCTCTGATCTGTTCCAGTAATGCGTCCGCAGAAAACAGTGGATCGGCAGTAGCATACTCCATAATTGCGAACACAAGTCCCTTTTATGAATTATTATCGGCTTCAAAAGAATCACTAGATGGTTTCCTACCGTTAAAGTTCGGCGGCATGGTTATTTTCCCGAATGAACTTTATTCCGGAATGTTGTTACAAACGGAGAAAAGGCAGGTCCCAGAACATTCTTGTTGTTCCCCGAGGAACTCTCTTCAACACGATTGATAAAATTGTGTTTACTACACTGTTTATTCTTATTACTCCTGCTTTTCGAAGGCATGGTTCTAGACTAGATTGATAAATAAGTACTAATGCTAGATGTTATCCTCTCCCATCCGGAGTAGTAAAGAATGCAACAAAATCCGCAGTAAACCATGACTTTCGCACTTGCATTCCATAAGATACTGACAAGCAATAAAATAGACTCAAAATGATTCCATGAATCGCTGTGCAGTGACATCATCAGTGTGCGGCATCATTTCAGTAAACATACATGTTGAATAGCTACAAAATAGCCCATTCGGCATTACAGTGTAATCAATTTTCGACTGTGGGATGACATGACCCCGATAGCAGATCATTGCTTTAACAGGCACTGTCGGTTTATTGTGTAATCAATCATGTATTATAAAATGCGTACAAGCCTAGCTGGCAGTGTAAAATAAGATAGTTGAAGTTCGTCGCTGCCCAGCCTGGGATTACGCGCTAGGATCGATGCTGCAAAGGTAGACCATATGGGCGACGAGATTCGTTGCCGCAGGTGGTCAAGGGCCGTCGCTGGTGTACAGAACAGTCGTCGCGATATCAATTTCGCATGGGTCTCAATCACCGCAGAGGTTGACTTACAAGGCGCGGCGAAAGAGTCGAAAGCAAGCGGAACAAAGTGAAAACCGAGCTTTGGAAAAGTAGCGTCCGGGTCAGGTTAAACGCAGCTCTCACTGAGCGGTCGAAGGTCTTCACCTTGTCAATGAGCCCGATCAGAGAGGAAAAGCAGCAATTAATCGCGGAAAGTTGGCGGAGGAACAGTTTTTAATCGCTGGCATGGATCACGTTGTCCTGGAGCACATTCCTTTGGAGGAGGTCGACTTCATTACACCGGTACCGGTTTCAGATGACCCAGCTCCCGCACCTCCAAACCAGAGGCCCGACATCGCGTCTCAAACCCCGATCTTTCTGAACAGTCTCTGCCATCTCTAAAAGAGATCTTCACAACTCACACCCCACTCATGTCGCATATACCGACCAAGTTCCGTGGCTGTCTAGCAGAGACGTATGCAAAGTCGATGGACGATGCAGTGAACGCTTGTCTTGCTGATAATTCACGAGCAACTCAGGCGCTCACAAAAATATTTCTGTTCCCAGCAGTAATGCTCACGAACATTCACTCGTCAGATTCCTGCTCCAGTGAATACCGGTGGCACTCTATTACGGACAAAATGAGGGAAAGAATAGATTTATGGAACGCAGGGCACTTCAGAACACTATGGGCGCAAGCACTCGACCAGCCCAAACACCGCACCGCACGAGCTCGGTCCACTTCGGACCAGCAACAGGCCAATGTAAAACGGGCGACAAAACTGGCCAAAGAAGGTGCATACGGAAAGGCTGCACAAGCTTTGCGCTCGCTAGGTGTTCTACCAGCTACCAGTGATGTAATCGATGCCCTTATCGATAAACATCCCCAGCAGGCCCCCGATGAAACAACTCCAGTCAGGGGAACATCTTCTACCAACTGCAGTTTCCAACGGCTCACTGAAGACGAAGTCCTTGGCGCTATCAGGGCTTTTAAACCAGGATCCTCTCCCGGAGGCTCAGGTCTAAAGCCTTGCCACCTGGTAGAATTGCTAAGATGTCCATCCTCATCGGGGAATTCAGGCTTTTTGGCAGCTCTTACGAGACTTGTTAATGTTCTAGCAACTGGAAAAGCACCAGCCGTTCTCGCTCCTTGGATCGCTTGTGCTCCACTTACCCCGTTGGCGAAGAAGGACATGTCGCCCAGGCCAATCGCCGTTGGGGAGACGCTGCGCAGGTTAGTCGGTAGTTGCTTAATGAAGCGAGTGTCCGAGAAGGCGGCAGACTACCTCCAACCTCTCCAAGGGGGAAACGTTTGGGTGTTTTACTGTTGGAAGATATTTCCGACCTATCCCATGGTTTTCCAGACAACCGCAATCGACTCAAAAAGGGTATACCTACAGCGTAATGGGGAAGGAACTACGCTTCCTAAAATGCTACCTTCAGGCCAGCCATCACCTCTCCAAGTGGGTATCGCCACAAAGTCGGGTACCGACACAGTCGTGCACGGAATCCGACGAGTCGTCCAGGAGTACGGCAGTAACCCAGCATATGGGTTATTGACTGTCGATCTCAAGAACGCTTTTAATATGTGCAGCAGACCCGCTTTTCTGACCGCGGTGAGACAGCTGTTCCCAGAGTTACATCCTTGGGTCTCATATTGCTATGCCAACGAGCCCGCATTCCTGTGGATAGGTAGTCACACAATAAGAAGCGTCTGCGGGACCCAACAGGGAGACAATCTTGGAGGCCTCCTCTTCGACTTGGTGCTGCACCCTATTATCCTCAAAATACAAGAACTCTTCAGTTCAGAGGAAGGGGAGAACAGAGACTTGGCAAAGTTTTTACTCCAACTGTGGTACCACGATGACGGGTACATTATCGGGCGCCACGACCAACTCGTCAAAGCCATCGAAGTACTTCGCTCCGTGGATGCTGAAAGCCGAGGACTGCACTTGTCGCTGCCGAAGTGCACCGTCTGGTGGCCTACAGCCCCTCCAGGGTCAGCACAGAGTCTCTATCCAGACGGGATTAAGCAAGAGTACAGCGAGGGTACTTCCGTCCTGAACGCCCCCGTCGGTACTAAGGAATACACCACACGGTCCTTCACGAACCATGTCTCATCCCTCAGACCATTCCTCGAGACCATTGCTGACCTTGAGAATAGGCAAGTGGCATTCCAGCTACTGCGCAACTGTTTTGGCGTTTGCAAAGTAGGCTATTTGTTGCTGGTAGTGCCCCGTCTTGCACTGGAGAAGGAGCGGAAGAGTTCGACAGGATGATGGAGGACTGTGTTCGAAAATTGGCAGGGGAGTACTGGATTCGGAAGTATTCCGAGAACTCCAGCTGCCGGTCACACCAAAGGACAAGAAAAAACCATCTCTTGGCATCGGACTCACCTCCGCGAAGAACATCGCGGCTGCGGCGTTCTTGGCTTCTAGCTCATCATCTAGCAAGCTTTGCAAGATCTTGCTCCCAACGCCTATTAAGGAACTAGGAACATACGAAGCAGCTGCAGATGCCATCGGAGATGGTCGACCTCTTGCCTGCGGTCTAGGATTATCCCGTTCAGAGTAATTTGCTGGCAAAAAACACCATCGCAAAGACGCTGACGGGCGCAATCCATGAAGCAGTGCAAAAACGAATTCCTCTTGGGGATTCGAGGAGGCAGGCGTTTCGCACGTCTATGGCCCTCCCGGGAGCCAAGGAATGGGTGTATTGTCCCCCATGCCCCGGACTACAGACAAGCATTGACCCTCGAGAATTCTCGGTGTGGCTTCAATACTACTGTCAAGTCCCACTTTTTCACCCTGGCACGCCATGCCCGAGAAGGAATTGCCCGGACACACTCGATGTACATGGCGATCATCTGATGCACTGCTTGCATGGAGCCCAAAGGATCAACCGACACGATCGCCAAGTAACCCTTCTCGCGAAAGACCTGGCAAGAGCTGCTCGCCATCCTGTTGTAGAGCCACGCCATGGTCTCCACCGCACGAGACCAGACATCCAGGCAATGGGAAGCAGCGGAGGGACCGACTTTTTTGATGTTACCTTCGTGAATCCCCTCGCTCCCTCCAACAGAAGAGTAAGGGCCTTCAACCCAATGTCCTCTCTGAATGCGGCGCGAAATGCAAAGCAGAGAAGATATCTGATAGGGGTAAATCGTCGGGAGAAGAGATACTTAGAACCAACTACCCCAAGACGGAGGTGTTGCGAGCGACAAAAGTGCTACCGTGGTATAGTTGAACAAATAAAAAGCAGTGTATATGGGAGAGAGTTGAGAGGGCTACAAGCAAGTATAAAAGGGGCAGCGTCTACCACTGATTCTCTGCGACTTGCTTAGGAAAAAGTTTTCTTGGGTTGAAGTTGACTCTCAACTTCCTACTACTCGGAGCTTGACCTGAAGTTGTCTGCCAACTTGCTTGACCTCTCAAGGAGGAAGCACTTTACTCAGCTTATATAGACCTTTCGGCTAATCCTAAAGTCTCAATCAAACATACTAAATACCATAAAACGCATTCACGGGAATCGTGTGAACCAGAGAGACCATTAGAAGATATTTCCTCAAGGTAAATATCTAGGTGCCATACCCATGCCAGCCACCCATCGGCCAGGGGTGGGAATTGATGTGGCCATTATATAGACCTTTCAGAGTCACTCGTAGTATCACCCACAACCTAGAACTGTACTGACATCCACTATGACAGCGTGTCCTAAAATAAAAAATCAACCGATGAATTTGCCACACTCACCCAAATTAAAAATATCTTGCAAATTCAAAAACTGTAAAAATATCTTCCCAGTTCCAATACTGTATACAATTATGGTCCTCATCTAAATTTTTTCGTGTGCGAATTTGCGCACATCACGCCCTCCCGCTCAAGACGAACGTCCCGGCTCGTCACTGCTCTTGTTGTTCTTGTGGGAGTTCTATCCATTCATCAGGGAGAGTATAGGGTTCACTATAAGGATATGGTAGTAGCTCATTTCCAATATGATGAGAGAGTGTGTACCGTGCGATGACCGGCTCATCTCCTTGGTCAAGAGTTTCGTAGATTCGGCGTATGGTTTCATAGTGTTCTCTAATGAGCTCCTCCCGTTTCACTTCTCCAAACCTTCCAAATGTGAGGTAATAAACGTAGTATGCAAACTTTTCTGGCAACGGGTCCAGAAACGGGTATCTGAAGGAGAAAAAAACTCGCAACATAAGGACTGAGTCCTCACGAGTAAGGTGCGCCCCGTGAATGGTCTGGAAGCACATGCAAATACTAATTGCAAAAAAGGAAATTACTTCTGCTTCTCGAGGGTCCTCTGTCATTTCGCGAAGCCAACGTCTAATTGGTAGCCGTCCAATAATTAAGGATGCATAGTTTCCCCTGGGAGACTAGGCGGTGTTTGGGCGATCTTCTTGGCGATCTTCCTCGCTGCTCCCGACGCCTTGCCCTCTTCGATGATCCGCCCGATCACTTGATGGTCCAGCTCGTATCATCATCACGGCCTCGGGAGGATCTGGTCTTCGGCTGAGGTTGTGTTTCTGAGCGGAGCAACGTAAGGTTCCCATAGAGGATATGGGACCAGTCGATATTCCATATCAGGGGGCAAGCTGTAACCTCTCAGTCGCACATCTTGGTTGTTCTTGAGAAATACGTAAACTGGACGGATAATGTTCAGATATGTTTGCGACAAGTCTCCGATAGCTACCATTCCATACCTCCCTATAGAGTAATGATATATGACTTCCACAAACTCTGGACCTGCTTCCGTGAACCTTCCGTTTTGGAATGAGAATAGAACTCTGATCAATAGTCGGAAATCTTCTTGAGGTAGCAATGGTCCGTTCAACGTACGAAAACATAGGCATATATTAATGTAGAAATGGATGATTACGTGGAGTTCGTAGTAGTCACGCGTAATCGAGATGATCCATTCCCAGGCCCTTTTTCCTCCCATAGGAATCATTCTATAGTTAAAGATGAGTATGCCTCGTGGTTGCGCATAGTCCTGTGTGAGAAGGAATTCTTCAGGCCTCTGATGGTAAGGGACCAGACGACGTGCATGGATTGCCCTCCTTGATCTCTTCCCTGAGCTTGAACAGAGCTTATAATGCGGGTGTCTTTCCTCCGTGACGATGCAAGGGTTCGAGTACTTTGTTTGGAAAGCCGGCCACTTCACAGCCTGTTGCATTGCTTTTCCGTGTGCTACAAGTACTTTAGAGCCGACTGAGAAAGTTTGGACTGGAGGCTCTTCATCCTTATTTCTTGTCTGTGTTAGCGCGCGGTGTGATCTCCAGCTTTCGGTGGCCAATAGTTCGACCTCTCTACTCTCTTCATCGATAACATTTGTTTCCATATCTCTCTGTAACATTCTAGGAGCTCTTCCGTACATTAGCTCAAACGGTGACCGTCCACTTCTTCCTCTTCTTCGCGATAGCCGTATAACACTTTTGGTAAGGCATCTTCCCACTGGATTTCATTCTCGGACATAGTTTTCGATATTGATCGTTTGATGGTTCCAACCATCCTCTCCGCTTTCCCGTTTGACATAGGAGCATATGCGAGAACTGTCTTTAGCTGAATACCTTTTTCTTCCAAGAAACGAAGCAGTGAAGTTGCAGTAAAACAAAGTGCGTTATCCGAGATGATCCTTTTTGGAAGACCAAACGGTTCAATTATTTCTTTTTCGATGAATCTCAGGACCACTTCAGCATTGGCCTCCTCAACTGCAACTGCTATTGGCCATCCAGTAAGATGTTCCACCCCTATAAGGAGATATTTGTTTCCGGAAGAGGTTTCCTTGAATGGGCCGGCAAAGTCAATTGAAAGGTTTCAAAGAGACCGGAAACTGGAAAGCTAGAGTTGTCTTATACTTTCGTATTGGCGTGAATTTTTGACAGTTGTCGCAGCTTTTCACGAAGTTATAGACGTCCTTATGGATACTGGGCCACCAGAATCTCTCAGTAACGAATTTCTTGGTTGTTTCGAGATCCCAATGCCCTAACTCATCATGAAAAGTCCTCAAGATCTTCATTCTTTCTTTCAAAGGGGCCACTAGTCGAGGACCGGCTTTCGTGTGTCGGAAGAGTTTCCCATTCCATAGTGTAAAGCCTTTTGATTCCTGCGTACCCAATTTCTGTGTTCAATATCAACCTTTCTCATTTCTAGTCCATCCAGGAATTTAATTAGTCCGTCAATATAGCTTCGTACTCGTTATTGTTCGGCACTTGCACCTCGGCAACTCCGACGATGTTCTCGGAAGCTTTTTCATTTGGAATCAGTGGATCCCTCAAGCGGGATAGGTAGTCGGCAGGCTGATTATTGCGTCCGGGCCTATACACAATTTCAAACCGATATTCTGCGAAAATGTCGAGCCATCGGGCCAAGCGGTGATGTACATCTTTCTTTTGGAATGCTGTCTTAAGTGCCTGGTGATCAGTTATCAAGACAAATTTCTCGAGTGATAAAAGGTATACGAAACTTTTTCAGTGCGAAGACAACAGCGAGCGCTTCTTTTCGCAGACTGAGTATCTCCTTTCCGCATCATTCAGAGTGCGACTTGCGAATTGAACCGGGTGTAGTCTTCCGTTTTCATCTTTTTGGGACAAAACGGCACCCAAAGACCGTTCTGAGGCATCTGTCTCCACAACAAATGGTCTCTTGAAATCTGGATACATGAGCACTGGGGGGACACATAGCTTATCTTTAAGCTCTTCAAATGCGGTTTGCATTTCCTTGTTCCATAAAATTTTCCGTTCTTTGTTGTGCTGGCATGTAACGGTGCTGCAGTTTGGCGAAATCTTTGATAAATCTCTGTAATATGAGGCCAGTCCTAAGAAGCTTCGAACCTCCGTCTTTGAAGCGGGCCTTGGTGCCAACTTGATTTTTTTCGTTTTCTCTGGATCCACTTTAATTCCCTCTTGATCGACGATATGACCGAGTAATTGGATAGACGTTTTCGCAAAGAAGCATTTGCTTAACTTAATTTTCAGGCTGTACGCAGCTATTCTCTCCACCACAGTCTTGACATGCGATATGTGCTGATCCAAGGTTTTTGAGAATATCACTACATCATCGATATAAACTCTTGCAAATGGAAGTCCTTTCAAAACCTCGTTCATCATTCTTTGGAATGTAGCTGGGGCATTCATGAGACCAAAAGGCATCACTTCGAACCTGAATGTACCGGCTTTGCTGGTAAAAGTTGTTTTTCCTTGCATTTTTCATCCAATGGAATCTGCCAATAACCAGTGTAAAGATCAATTGAGGTGAAGTATCTCCCGTCCTTCAAGTCCTCGAGGATTCCTCCATATTCGGAATCGGAAATCGATCGGGTATCATTCTCTGGTTCAGTTGTCGGTAATCGACGCAAAACGCAGCTTTCCATCCTTCTTTGGTGCGACCACAACTGGAAATGACCATGGGGATGAAACTGGCCGAATAATATCATTTTCCAGCATACTTGTAACATTCTCTGAGATAAATTGGTCATATTTTGGCGGTTGACGTCTAGGCCTGTGGTAAATTGGTTGAGTATCGGTAAGTTCAAATGAGTGAGTGACCGGTACACTTGCTTGTCTTAAATCTGATACACTCCATGCAATTACTTCGGAAGATGTTAACATGTCGGATATTATCATTGAGGCGGGGCTGGAAGGTGCTGTACTTTTTCTTGAATTTCTCCAATTTGGCGCTGGTCCTTTTCTTGATCCTCACCCTCCAAATTTTGAAGGACCTCTTCCGGCGTGCTCACATCTTCAGATATGGAATTCGATATATTCTTGTTTTCCGTGCAATTGTAATCTTCTTTCATGCCCGAATTCCGTCCTTTGATTCGATATTATCGCAAAAAGAAACACATTCAGGTGTCAAACCTACCCTAGAATTCCATTCTTCATCTGTTTCAAACCCAGAATCATAATCGTCCCATGTCATGTTCATTGTCCCCGAGCGTACCCTTTCTCACTTCCGAAAGTGTTAGTTGGTTCGGAATCTTCGCTGTCATAGCTAGAAGTGAAATCTTCACTGTCCGTCTCTCTTAGATCTTCCGGATGTGTGCTTTTGTCGAAATCCAGGGGCATCTTCACGTTTCTGCCGTCAACATTAACTGAAACGATTTGGTTGCCCAAGTCAATGCAGGTCCCTAGTCTTTCCATGGTAGGACAGCCAATGATTGCATCGAAAGGGAGCTCCGGCATGACGAGAAAGTCTACATCAACTTTAGAGTCCCCAAAGAACACGGAAACCTTGTTAACAGTGCCCATGCATTTTGAGACGGTTCCATCCGCCACAGTTATTCTTCGAGTAGTTGGAATAATTTCGAGACCTAATCTGTCACCAAAGTTTCTGAGAATAAGGTTTGGAACAGCGCCCGAATCGAAAAGAGCTTGGGTTTGCATTCCCAATACTTTGACTGGTACTAGTTTAAGACGTCTTGGTGCTGTCGAGGCCGATTGAAGAAACAGTTTCTTACCCTTAGCGGACTTATTAGACCTGATAATTTTTTTGAGTTCTTTTCTCGCATCCTCTGCGTCGCCCCTCAAAAGTTGACCAAACGTTATCCCAGTTGGGGCCGATGCAAGCTCAGCCACCAAATTGTACTTCTTCACATATTCTAGTACGTCCTTCGGGATACTCTTAAATTTCTTACTCTTTCTCGTCTTCTTGGCCGAAGTGTTTCCCACCCTGGAACAACTTGATCAAGCCTCTTGGTTCGAGGAGGTACAGGTGCTGGGATATGCTCCAGCATTCCATAATCTAGCCTAGGTTTTTTCGACAAAACGTTCCCTTCCCCATCCCTTTTTGTCACATTAACTTGACTGATTTCTTCAGCGATGGATACATTACCGGCATCCGCCAACCTTTGATCCTTCCTGTTTTGTAAGATTTTCATCTCTGGTCCTGACTCACTCCTCGCGTCCGATAAATTTGCTCTTCTGTTGTCTTTAGACCAGCAGTTACTTTCATGATGCCCGTAACGACCGCACTTTCCACAACGAGTGTTTCTATGTGGATTATCAGGACACCTATTTGCAAAGTGTCCAGGCTTGTGACAGTAGGAACAGACTTCTGCGGCCTTGGGGGCCCCAGACTGGTTCTTCTTAATGGTAAGAGTAAGGCTTTCCAACTGCGAGGTTATCATGTCAAGTCGATTATCGAATCGGGTTTCCAACCTTTCTTCCAAGTTTTTGACATCGCTCCTGACTGATTCCAATGCTGCTGCGCTAGTAGCTGGCCTTTGATAATTCTTTTCAGGATGCACGATCGGCATAGATGTACGGGTTTCCCTCGGTATTTCACTTAGTGACTGAAACGTCTCCGAATTTTTGACAAATTCTACTATGGTACCCTTCAGTTCATTAAAAGTGTGAGGGCCCTTGATGAGGAGGAAATCGGAGAGCCGCTTATCCCCCATCGCCGCCTTACGCAGCATTCCGTACTTGGCTTGGGCGTTGAACCCAGCCTTTTCATAGAGATCACACAAGTATACCAATGAGCTTAACAAATCGTCGAAGTTGAGCCGGGCCTCTATGGCGGTACGAATCATCTCATCTGGTTCTACCTGCTTAGCATATTCTTTCACAAGCCACTCACATACCTCACCGAAGTTACGCCCATTCCCGTTAAGAGACCACCCGTTGATAAACTTGGCCTTATATTTGTGCTTTGCGTCACCATGAAGATAGGCGAAGATACTTTCGGCCTTCTCTTCATCGCTCTTCTCACGCATCACAACGTTGACATATGTATAGAGAAACTCCTCAACGTCTTCATTCTTGCCCCCTGTGAACGTTATACGAGCAGCGTTGAGATCCATGATTACAGAAAAGAAATCCCCTCGAATGGTTCCCTAAGACTGCTCAACTCGAATACCTCGGGTGCAACCCCCTCCACAAGAGTACCAAATGATAGGGGTAAATCGTCGGGAGAAGAGATACTTAGAACCAACTACCCCAAGACGGAGGTGTTGCGAGCGACAAAAGTGCTACCGTGGTATAGTTGAACAAATAAAAAGGAGTGTATATGGGAGAGAGTTGAGAGGGCTACAAGCAAGTATAAAAGGGGCAGGGTCTACCACTGATGCTCTGCGACCAGCTTAGGAAAAAGTTTTCTAGGGTCTGAAGTTGACTCTCAACTTCCTACTACTCGGAGCTTGACCTGAAGTTGTCTGCCAACTTGCTTGACCTCTCAAGGAGGAAGCACTTTACTCAGCTTATATAGACTTTCGGCTAATCCTAAAGTCTCAATCAAACATACTAAATACCATAAAACGCATTCACGGGAATCGTGTGAACCAGAGAGACCATTAGAAGATATTTCCTCAAGGTAAATATCTAGGTGCCATACCCATGCCAGCCACCCATCGGCCAGGGGTGGGAATTGATGTGGCCATTATATAGACCTTTCAGAGTCACTCGTAGTATCACCCACAACCTAGAACTGTACTGACATCCACTATGACAGCGTGTCCTAAAATAAAAAATCAACCGATGAATTTGCCACACTCACCCAAATTAAAAATATCTTGCAAATTCAAAAACTGTAAAAATATCTTCCCAGTTCCAATACTGTATACAATTATGGTCCTCATCTAAATTTTTTCGTGTGCGAATTTGCGCACATCAATATCAATCCTTTATCGCGACCTCCACCAGAGGCAGGCTCGTGCCTGTGCCAATCTCCACTCTTGGAGGTTGGCACCCGGATGCATGTGCAGTGCTAAATGACGTGGCAAGAAACGTGGCTGTGAGGGCACTGGAGACGTACGGAAAGGTTCGGGGGTTTTGATGCAAAGGCACGCTGCAGCAGCCGTCATGTCCAATGCGGCCTGCTTGATGGCTGGCCTGAAGGTAGCATTTTAGGAAGCGTAGTTCCTTCCCCATTACGCTGTAGGTATACCCTTTTTGAGTCGATTGCGGTTGTCTGGAAAACCATGGGATAGGTCGGAAATATCTTCCAACAGTAAAACACCCAAACGTTTCCCGCCTTGTCAACGTAGGCCGATTCGGCTGCCCCGCAAGGTAACATTGCAGCTTGTTTGAGGTAAGATCGGGCCATGGGATTGCGAGTGGTGACATCATATGCGATTTGCGTCGGCGCATCGAGCGTGTCAGTAGGTTCCGGTCCACATTGGACGAGCATGTCGGCTGGTCGGAGCTGTACCCGGCACAAGGTTGGGAACTTCTTGTCTGTGAGCAAGAACGGCAGGTCGGAACATGTCGGTCGTAAGGAGGTTTCGGAGGAAGTTGTGCCGTGTAGCAACGTTGTATCCTGAGGTGCAACTCGAAGCATGGTCGCCTTGGGCGTCCATGTAATCGAGAGTGTGGGTGCAAACAAGGGGAATTGGCGAGTGGAAGACAGGGAAGTCGAGGTGCTGGCGAAGCATGATGGACCAGACCTCGGGGAAACATGAGTAGCCTTGGAGGGATGCGCAATGAGCCACGCGTAGGCGCATGGATTGAGCAAGGAATTACGTCTCGCGCGAAAGCAAATGGAAACCTGAATGTGTCGGGGCAGGTCGTGGTTGAGCTGTTCAGAGGGGAAAGGTTTGGGTGTTTTACTCTTGGAAGTTATATCTGATCTATTCCATGGTTTTCCAGACAACCGCAATCGACTCAAGAAGGGTATACCGACACATTAATGGAGAAGGAACTATCCAGATGTCCTCTTCCCATAGCTTGGAAGCCGCCGCAATGTGAATGGCCTGAAATAGAAAGTGGTGTGGTCTTTCGGGTCGCATTCCTAGGGCTTCGGGCTCCAAGTGTCCGAGAGAGTAGGACTGGGGGTTTCGAAGTTCTCCTTGTAGACGTAGGGATTGGAACGCGGTGGCCACGAAGTGCATTGCAGGTCGTGCGCATCTACTATAGAACTCGGCAGGGCGTTCGGAGTGTCGCAGTGGTGCGGACTCGATGAGGCCGGCCGCATATGAGGCATGCAAGGTGAGTGCTGGGGACGTAAAGCCATGCCCGCCAAGGCGAAAGGGGAGGCGAACTTGGCGGATGCTCTGAGTGGTAAGTGGCACGGAATTGAGCCTTGAATAGGCTAATAGGCTACCATTTGGGACTTGTCAAAATCCTTGGCGAGCGGGTACGCAATGGGCGGGGGGGTGAGCCGGAAGGCGTGTTGCACTTTGCAACCCGATGCGCAGAGTCTGTGCAGGTGAAAGGCGGTGCGCGGGTGAGGCGGTGTGAGCTGGGTTGAATGCATGTTGTCGCAGAGGTCCATTCGAGACTTAAGAAAGGAGCGCTTGTCGGTTTATTGGATCAATAGCATAGCGTAAGAACACAAACAACACACAAGTATTGTGTTTCAAACAGAGGACGTTGACACGGGATTCACTGCGGACGGTCCGATGTCTCTACCCTCATACCCTTGGCTCGTCTTTGAGGAAAAGGCCGCCTGACGTTTCCGTCATTCGTCATTCAGCTACCTGTCATTGATTCCAACTCCCCCCCGCCTGCCTGCATTTCTCCAAAGTATCTTCCATTTATGTCACGTCCGTCGTCCTACGTTTTAATCATCTCCTTCAACTCCTCCGCCATCGCCTCGGTAATCAACAAATCTTCATTCATCTCTTCCGAACCATCCGCCCATTCGTTCTTTCTCCCACGTTTACGCCCAAGACGTTTCTCCTGCTTCAAACGCTTCGCACGGAGAGCGTCATTTGTTTTTCGATATGTCCAACACTGCGCACCAATAGGGCACTTGTCTTTGCAGTGAAGGCACGTCCAATCGCTCGTCGACGCCTCCAACGCCTGTTTGAAGTCTCCCAATTCGAAACGTGCAAAGCACTTTTCGTAAATCACTTTGCGGCAAATGCCCTCTTTGATGTTGGAGCAAACCGCAAATCGCACGTCCAGTGTCGTCCTACAGATATGACAAAACCTGCTTGGAATCGGCTTGTCAAACTTGGCGACGCCTCTCTTCCTTTTCGGCTTCAAGCGAAGTAGCTCTTCATCCGTGATTTGGTTCGTGTTGGCCAATAACGCTATCGCTCGCTCACGTCGATGCTCGAGCTCAGAGGCCGCTTTGGTAGCTTCTCTTTTGAAGATTTTGCGAGGCCTGTTAACCGTTTTCCCGCCGCTCGGGGTTCTCGGGCCTGTCTCGTCATCAGCCTTCCTCTGGTCCACGAGCACGCTGGTCGGAGAAAGGGCGGCTTCAGACATTACGTTGTCAGGGGTACTTGGTGACCCAGGCGACATTTGAACACTTTCCTTGCGAGGTGCCATTTTTCTCGGCTCTTTGGTCGCCATGTTAGTCCCGCGGATTCTTTTTCTGAATTGCGGGTGTTGTTTTTCCTTTTCTTTGTTGGGCTTGTGGGGGTAGTCCGAGGAGCGAAGTAAAACTCTGATCCTCCAATCCTTTCTGGCAAGATAGCTGAAATGGGTCAGTGTCGAAGTGCATAGGCGAGTTGGAGCAGGGTAGATAGTTGTCGTTGAGATCCAGCGGCGACGAATGAGTCACCGAAGAACTCGTAATTGGTTGCAGGATAGTACCTGTTGCAAGGCCCTGCGGCTGGCCAATATTCCAGCCGTGGTCTCTTGAGCATATTGCCCAAGTAAAGTTGTTCCTGGGGCCTTGTTGGGAATTGAAGGGTGACCACGGCGGAAGCCCTGTCAGCAAAGAATTACGAATGGACGGAACGGCCGCCGAGAGAGTGCTTAACAAGGGCATGAGGTGGGTAACGAGGAAGGTTTCCCCTTCTTTCTGAGGTACGGCGGTGTGTCTCTTCTTACAGAATGATCCGGCGTCTTTTTGCCAGACCGTGTTCCGAGAGCTTCCGTAAACGATCAAGTAATGTCAAATATGGGGCGGAACGGAATGAAACAGGAGAACAAAAACAGGATTGCAGTTCTGAAGCAAGGGGTTCCGAAAGAGCGCCGGATAGGATCAGGGGGAAACGTTTGGGTGTTTTACTGTTGGAAGATATTTCCGACCTATCCCATGGTTTTCCAGACAGATAGGATCAGTGCAGTGAGACGGATATCTCCTCGGTAGAGAGTAAGAGGATGGAGGCAGATAAGAACGTGAGCTGTGTATGAACCTTTCCGACAGCTGACTCCTATCGAATGTATCAGAGATGCTTGTGGATGATGATGCTGATGTGGAAGGCAGAGAGGTTGGGAACAAGTGCGCCATCGGTCTCAGAGGTCAATTTATACTGTCTTGGTGATGGGAAAATCGTGCGGCTGTCTTGCTATAGCAACCGAATGAATATTGAATTCGAAGTAAGGATGTGTGGAACTGATTCGATTATTGAGTATTTTGGGATGAATGTGGGGAAAGCAGCGGAACAGAAATGTCTATGGTGTCTATGATTTGTTCTAGTTGAAGTTACAGATGGATTGTGTGCGTATGGGTTGAAGAAGGGAGATTTAGAATGAAGAGGACCGTAGCAATGGGGAGGATTTTGAAGAACAGAATCATTTGGTATAGGGTGAGAGACAGAGGGATAGTTGCGGATCAATCATTTCAATTAGAAATCCGCAAGAATGACGAAGGCTTTCAGGGTGACTGGGAGGCCGTTGATGATGAATGGACCTGATTGCATCTGATGCGTATGAAGCTGGTCCATGGCTCTGAGTAAGCTTGGTTCTAGAGGAAACGGAGCATTGTGTTTTGAGTTAAGGATAAAGGCTTATAGAATATGGAGACAGTTGAAATAAAAGTAGATACTGAATAGATACTACATGAGATGAGGTTTTGGGTATTGAATAGGCCAAAGAGAAGTGGGATGTAGGTCATTTTGACTTTGTGTTCCGGAAGAGACAGCACGGAAGAAAATTGGTCAAGTGTCACTGTGGGCAAGAGATTCTTTATCCTTCAAGCCTAATTTTGTCAAAGGCAGGGTTTTGGGAGATTGGCGAGTTGTGATAGGTCGATGTGGCCCGTGAGAGGTAGAGGATCGCAGAATTGTCAAGAATTGGGAGATGCGCGTCAGCAGAATGCGGAAAACCGTTTGTATGAGTTGATAAAACAAGTGTGACATCATTTGACTCTCGGGTGAACTAGATCGATACTGCAGCAGTAGCAGCATCTGTAGATCACTTGATTACTGTACAGTTTGGCGATGATTTAAAAACATTATTTTCGATGCATTTATTTTTTTAAAAAAAGTCAGGCTTGAGCCGGCTTTTTACGGAAAATTCAGAGGTACTATAGCTACGGGTCAATCTCGAGGATATTCCGGGCCACAACCAACCATATCTTTCAAATATTAGAGCATCCAACATCCCTCCTCGCTTTATCGCATGGCCGTCAGAGATGGTGAAACTACAAACCTTGTGAAAAAAGCAAACTTGGGAGAGAGGGTGTATTTGGATTCAAGTCGCGGCTCATCCTCCCTCAAGCTGCTTGCAATATACCATTTTCCTTTTGTCGTGGCGCAGCGAGTGGCCAAGGCTGCGCATACCGGGTCATTGTTTTCATGCATTGCAAACTGTACAGTACAGCAAAGAAGCTATCTCGCGGCTCTTCTCCTGGAGGGCATGGAGCAATTTTCTGCGTATGGCCTCTACAAAATGCAACTCGACTCAATCCGTAATGGAACATGTGGCCTCACTTCAAAAAGTAGCATTACTTTCCGAATAATAGATTACTCAAATATTACCCCGTGTGATAGCGTGACGCGATATAGAAAAAGGGATTAAGTTTTTTTTTCTAACGTGAAATTTTTCCGCTCTCAAGCGCAAGGTGTGACATGGGTACCACTGGAATAAAAAATCAGATATCCAAGCGTCACTGTTTATTTAGTATTTATCTATTTATTAAGTTTTTGCTGAATCAGGGAAAACAAACGGCTTTTTTTGAACATCATAATAATAAACAAAATTTAAATAAAATAGGATTCGCAGCAAGCATTCAACGTGTGTGTGTAATCTTTACGGAATGTGGAAAGAGCATGTGGGAGAACATGCTGAGGGGGATTACAGAGAAATTAACATGCATAGGGGGATGAGAGAGAAACTAATCGGAAATGCATCTGGTAAGAACTTGACGAGCTTGTAACCCATGCAAGCAGAACACAAAGCGCGTGATTAGGAGGTGCAGCTCCCATTGGGGAGTGGTGCCTCGACGGGCAGCAGCGAACGTAGAAAGGCGCCGGAAGAAAGTCGCACCGTCGGCCCCAAGGGCTCCGAACACATCAATACCAACAGGAAGAAGCCGTATATCGTTCGTGTGGCAGACTAGACCGTAGTGCGTGTGTTTCGCACGTTCAGCCATTGAGGCAGCTGCGCCGCCAGATAGGGCACACTGGGAAACGCGAGAAGTGACGTGTGGATGGGCCACTGTGACATCCAAAGCAATATCCTTCGGGTCGAGGCCATATGCAGCAGGGATATAAAGATCTATGCGAAGGGCGGACGAGGAAGAGGACGAAGGGGGAAGGGGAGGAAGCAGATGTTCAAGAGAGGCAGAAATTCCAAGCTCCTTACAGTAGCGATGGAGAGCGTTACGCAAGACATTGTGGCGACGAGTCTGCCCATCGTTGTACTTACAGGTGAGGGCATGTTTGCCAGGGGATCGAGCACCGGGGCGATGTCGTTGGAACGGCGAGCACATACCGGACATCGATCATGACCAGAGAAAATCGCGCGGCCGAGGCGTAGAGATACAGCGACTATCCAAGCTTGCGAGGACAGATAGGTGCCGCGGTGAGGGTGCGGTAAAGTAGAGAAAGCTGAACAGGCGGACGACTCACGGACAGATAGGAGGCGAGATCTGTCGCGGTCAGAGGATGATCGGAAGATCCGATCAAACGTCGAACTGTGAAGCTCAGACGAGATAGCAGACTGGAGCCGTTCGTCGGGGACCGGCGTTTGACACCTCTGAAACAGGGAAGTGGGCGACAGGGAAGCCGAAAGATCTGGATAACGGGTAGATAATAAAGAAATCGCGGCCCGAGGCACTTCCTCCAGGTGTAGGTCTCCCGAGAAGGAGAGCAGATCTGAGAAACGGCGGAAAACATCAATCATGAAGCCGCATAAGCGGACTCAGGGATTGACGAAGCGAGAAGAATGCCGAGGCCCCCGTAGGAAATAGGAAGGCAGGCTTGCTCCCATTCGGAGTCGGTGCAAGGACCATGAATCTGTGCGAAAGCCTCCCGCTGCTTCCGGTCGAAGCTGACGGCCAAAGCCGTAGATTGGTGGGGGGAGAGAGTCCGCAGCAGATAAACAACCTTACAGGCGCTCGCACAGAAACGGTGCAAGTGGTAGGCCATCTGGGCGTCATCGAAGGACTGAAGACAGGAAAAGATGCGATCTACTTCAGCTTGACGGGTGTGAAATGCGGCGCTGACGAAGGTATCGGAACCAATGGGAGAGCCGAGAACGGTAAAGCCATCGGGCGTGGAGAAGGGGCAGGGAAGAGTGAGGGGAGAGGGATTATAGGAGAGGCCGTATACGTGAGTTTTGGTCATATTCAGTGCGAACCCGATGGCTGGTCCCTGACTCTGGAAGAATTGCAAAGCCTCGAGGGCCTGCGAGCGGGGAACGACCAAGTTCCCATCGTCTGCATACCAAGCGTTGAGCGGGGGCCGGAATCGCTCCTGGAACTTGAGAACGAGAGGATGGAGAGCGAGAGCGAAAAGCAGAGCCCCCAAAGGATCCCCCTGTTGAGTGCCATCGGCGCTTAGTATGGAGAATGAACCGAATGAGAGAAAAGAGGTATCCCCATAACAGTAGTGAACCCATCGCGCGATGCCAGGTGCAAAGTCCAGAACGGCATCAAGAATGCGTTGTCGACAAATGCTGTTGAAAGCATTGTGGGCATCGACTTGGATCAATACGTGGTCCTGGAACTTGGTGTTTTGCGTCAGGCGACGGACGGCATGAACAATGGCCTCAGCCCCGCTTTTAACGCCCACGCCGAGTTGATGAGGCAAGAGATAGGAAGCTGCAGTCGAGCAAGCCTTGTGAGCGAGGAGGCGGGCAATAAGTCGGCGGAGGAGGAGACCAACAGCTATAGGGCGAAGTCCACCGTTGGGCTTGTGGAGGGCTGTGAGCCGGCCCCCACAGAAGTAGGCCCTGCACGAGTCCGGTAGTTCGCCGTTGGAACACATGTTAACAAACTTGGTCAGCACATAAAGACAGTCGCGGGCGGGATGCACTCCCCCCGCAGGTCGAAGCAACATACGGAGAAAGAGTGGGGAAAGGCCATCAGATCCAGGGGCGGTGGACGGGTCGAGGCTATGGATGGCTCTACGAACATCCGAAACGGAAAACTTGACGGCAGGGGGAAGACGAGAGTTAGGGAGGGGCTGAACGGGGGACGTGGGCGTGGGGTGAAGGGATTTGAGTCTGCGGAGAATGTCTTCCGAGGGCACAACAGGTGGGGTATCGTGCAGTAAGGCTGCTGTGGCGCGGGAAGGACTGCCACGGTGCAGTAAGCGGCGGCTGCGCTGGAGGGTAGATGGGGAATGAGAGGCGTCGGCATGGGTAGCAGGGGGTGGGAGGCCCCGAAAAGGGAGAGGGCTTCAATGAAGAGGTCATCGAAAAGACCTGAAGATGCGAGACGAATGCGGTCGGCAAGATTGGAGCAGATTTCAGAGCGGCTCGAGCGATGGAAGCGAGGATGATTTCGTCGAAATACGAGTTTGGGGAGGGCGACAAGTTCGAGAAGGGCACGATGACGATGTGCATCAGACGGAGCAGCGATGACACGGCTCAAGGAGGCAAAATAGAGGTCGTAGGCCGCTGCTTGAACTGGGCGAGGGATGTACGGAAGAACGGGTATCGAAGCCCTGAAAAGAGCAGGGAAAGTAAGGGCAGTAGGAGGGACAGAAGCAATCCTACTGGTCATTATCGGTCATTGATTCCGGAACTGGGACGTATTCGAGGACAGAGAACCGACCGTCAACCTGCGGGGGAACAGGGGAGCTAGGAGCAGAAGAGGTCGCGGGCCCAGGGCCGCGACGTGCAACCAGGGTAAAACCGTCCGTATCGGTCACATCTGGACGGGCGCGACGGCGCTTAGAGTGGACAGCGGGAGCCGAAGGGGTGCGAGGGGAGGCATGTCCCGGGCAAAGGTGGGATCGGCAGAAAGAGTCTGGTAAGCTGCGGACTCCATTTCGCGGAGGGATTGGGCAAAAGCAGGAGCCGGATACCACAAGCAGGACGGAGATTCCAGGCGTTCGATTTCTTGTCGAAGGCCAGGAAGGACGCCGCGGAGCTGGGCAGGAGACAGGTCTGAAGAGATGTCCATGATTTCGGAAAACACGAGTTCGGGAGGGTCGTAGTTGTCCGATGTCTTCGCCAAGTTTCGGAAGGCGGTATAGGCGGGAGGCAAAGACGCCAAATCCCGCTCGGCAGCGCACACCATGAAGATATGAGGGGAAGAGGAGCGAATAATGGAACAGGAGCCCGGAAAACCACCTTGTGTGATGGCTCGGCGGAAAGCGGACGGATCATGTACAGGAAAGTCCGGAGGAGACGTGACGACGACAACTCGCTTGGTGTTGCCGCCAAAAAGCCCTCGAGTAGCTCGGCGGACGCGGCCGCAAACTTGGTGGAGATGCGAACAGCTGAAAGGTCACCCTGATGGGTGAGGCCTTGGCGGCCCAGGAAAGGGAGACGGCGGAGGGGTTTTGGGGCTGTTGGGGGCATGGCCGCCGCGCGTAGGTAGGATTGTGCGGGAGGCTGAGGAGCAGGATTGGGAGATTGGTCCGGTTCAGCGGCTGGAGAAGTCGGCGAGGAAGGGGCCGCAAGAGAGGTCAAGATCTGCAGGACGGAACGAAACTGAGGGTTGTTTTGCAGAGAAGGGGCCAGAGCGGTCGCCACGGGGGAGTTCTGAACGGCAGAACAGAATGCAGCTGTGGCTGCAGGGTCGGAGAGATTGACGACTCCATCAAAGATGGAGACGCATTTGACCAGATAGTCCATCGACGCATGGGTTAGGGAAACAACGGTGTCGGAATGCCCAGAAGAAGGTCGGGAAGGCATGGTGGCAGAAACTGTGGGGTCGGGAGATCACGGAAAAGGAAATAGCCAATAAAAAGATCACGATAGACTCAAAATCAAGAAGTAGCCAATAAGATAGCGCTGTGGAAAAACGAATCTGGCGAAGATCGGGAGAATCAAAAAAGAAAAAAGAAAAAAAACCAGGAGAAGAGGGAAAATGAGGGCGAAAGCACCGTCGTCGCGCGACAGAGCGCAACCGCAGCAGGACCGCGGGAGCGGGCTCGAACGTCGGACGAGGGAGGGCGAGGTGTAGGTGGAGGAGGGAGCTTAAGCGAAGAAATAAAAAGACAAGTCAGCTAAAGACGAGTTCGCTATTTATGAAATTTATGCAACTAAACTTCGCAATGACAATCAGCCTGGAAATTGAATACTGTACTGTACTGTACTGTACAGCATGAAGGTGAACAACATCTACTGTACCATCCGCACCAGACAGTACAGTACAGTACAGCGTAATGCAATAGTACACTCTGCTTCTACAGTATTTCGCTCAATATCGCCCTAGTGCCAATGCGGCCCCGCTGCCCTGGAGCTGATTTCGCCATCAAGACGTAAATTTATTTCAGCATGAAGAAAGAGGATGAACATGTATTGTGCAGCTTTGCATATTGCATCGACTGTACAGTATCTACCGGACTGCTTTCGCCACTGTCGCTCTACAAAGTGTTATCCAACTGTGTCCCACCCAGCGAGCTACAAGCCGGGAGAACCAGTCACTACCTGGGTCACCGCATCTATCGCAACGGCCTGGGTGACCACATCTCCTGGCTTGCAGCTCACCATTGCAGCAAATATGACACGTTATCCAACATCACCGACCTACCGTTGCCTAAAAGTGTGCAGCATTTGTTGCGTTGGCTACGGCCTTGGTATTTAAGACATTGACTGTGAAAATTGACTAAATGTTTTAATCTCTATCCTGGTGTCCTACAGTGATGCTGAATTGTTGAGCAATATTTTTATTGAGGCCCACAATTTATGTTTATTGTGAATCATCAAGGAATAATTTTATCTACTTTACACTGGCCCTATTTTGTGCTGAATTCAGTGTTTAACAATTTTTATGTCCTACATTTGGGCTTTTATATTATACAGGCTATAATGATTGCATTTATGCTGCCCACAATTTATTATCTGGGTGAGTGCTTACCTGGAAAATACTGCAATAATTATTGCTGAGCCTGAATTATGTCTACCAAAATTATTGTACCCTGGTGTAGAGTATAAGTAGTACTAAGTTATTAGAAATATTTTTTACATTCTCGGGCCATCTAGATATTCCTCTCGATCAGCTATCATTAAATTTATTTTTCTTTTCATTGTTCATTCTAAGTCCAATTGTGACATTCATTTATTTATTCAAGTAGGAACTATTTATTTTTTGGATCTACCTATCCCAATTATTTTGCAGTTATGGGCCCAGATCGCCCCAAAATTCCTTCAAGGCCGAAATTTTCATGGGATCTTCGCACGGCTCCTTGGACGGATGGTAAAGGAACTCAAAAAAAATTTGATACTGTTTAAAAACGAAAATCTGTCCATTATTTGGTTCCTAAGGCAGTAAAAGGTCTTGCCTTACAATCACAATTTTTTAAACGAGCCCTTGATAATTGTAAGAAAATTCCAGACACAGAAATTCAGTCTGAAACTGGTGCATTAGCGATTGCTAACACTATTCATAAGGTGGATCCTCTATCATCTATATCAGATACATTTCAAAAATTCTTAGATCTATTACACACTACTCGTGGTGATAATGAGTCTTTCAAAAATTTTGAATCACGGTTTGATGCTCAAATTGCCCGATTTCATTCATCTACTGGTACTTCGAAATTACCTGAAGCACTGGTATCATTTTCGCCCCTGGCTAATTTCAAAATTGATTCAAACCAGCGAGTATCTATTCTGGCTGCTGCTTCTCAGAAGCATGAAGAAGACGATTTGGAAAAAGGAAAAATCCTAGAATTAATCAAATATTCAGAAATATCATCTATTATTCGTGCATGTGATAAGCCAAAAATACAAATCAAAGATATGGAAATTCTCAGAAATATATATCTTCAAGTCAATCAAATATTGCATAAGGAGAAAAGAAAAATTTCAAGTAAAATAATAAGCAAAAATTGTCTACCGAAAACTTTGCTGCGCTCAAGGCAAAATCAACTTGTGACCGATGTGGAGAAATTGGCTATTGGGCCTATGAAAAAGATAAATGCAAGGGTGGTAAAAATTATCATAAAGGGCCATCATCTAAAACAGTAAATGCAGAAAATATCAAAGACAAAAATGATTCTGGTTCTGTAACATTTCATATAATAAAAACGGTGCTTGATTCTCCGTCAAATGAGTTTTACCAAGGTCCGTTACTTGACGATGGAGCACCGTATAGTGGAATGGGGATTGTTTAATTACGAGCACTTTCGAAACTTATTTTACCGGAATGGAATGGAATTCTGGATGGAATTCTGGATGACCTTCCTGAATATATCAAGGACAAGCCCTTCTGGCAATACGGAAATGGCGCCCACTCAATCGAAAAAAGAAAAATGATCGGTTCAATATTTTTATCAGCTATTTCAGACAATAGAAATCAGGTTAAAATAAGGCATCTAATAATCAGTGGATCATCTCAATGGGTTATTGGAAGAAATATCACAAGAGTATCAAATATTATTCATATGACGGACAATCGCATCGAGTTCGAGTCCGCAAATAATCCAATCGATTCTATAACATTGGTGGATCATGGTCATCATTGTTATGTACCCGGAATTATATTTATATAATCATCCGACTCTATTGAAAATTCATTTCTATCAGCAATTTGTTCCAACAATATCAATACATCAAAAACATATATCTTGGGCTGAAAAGAAGAAAATAATTAATAAGGTTCACAAACATGTATGTGGTCACTCAAATTATGATGATATGAAACTATTGTTACAAAGAAATTTTATATGGGACGATGAATGCAAAACGTATTTATCAAGCATAATTGACTCCTGCAAATTTTGTGATGTCACAAAAAAAACCATCTCATCCTCGTGCAGTATCTTTAAGCTCTATATCTCGCAGATTTAATGAATTTATGTGTGTCAATCACTTTTTCGTGGAAAACTTGGATATTTTTCACATTATGGACTCAGTTACCATATATTCAACTGGTTCGACAGTGCCCTCCTTAAGTATGGAAAATTGCATTAATTGTATTTAGACTCTATAATTAACACCATTTTGGGACCCTAACAATTTAATGGGAGATCAGGCGTTTGACAATGATATTTTCAGAAACTATCTTGAGGAAAGGGAAATTTCATTCTGTCCTATTGGTTCCCGCCGCCACAACAAAAAATCTATTGAGACTAAACATAAAATATTGAGAGACATTTATATCCGATTAAAAATATCTGATTCTTCTGCAAATAATACGGTTCGTATTGCTCTAATGTTTCAAATATCGAATGATTTATGTGGAAATGATGTTGTTTCTTCATACGAGCTTGCCTCTGGTCACACTCGACCAATCGATAATTCTGGTCCTCGAAGTCTACCAAATGATTTAAGAGAAGCTCATAATGAGCTAATAGCCAAGAGGATATTAAATCTTATTCTAAAATCAAAGTCTGTGACCGATATTCCAATTAATGTTGGCGATATTGTGGAAATTTTTATTCATCTACCAAATCAGAAAAGAGGATCTTGGTCATCGCCCAAACCAGTATTGAAATTCGACAAAAAAACTCTTATCGTCACAGTACCTGGATCCAATGGAAAATTTATACTTGGGGCAATTGAAGATGTCCGATATTCCGTTTCATCTAATGAACTAGTATACCAAATTCAAAAGGCAAATGATTTATTGAATCAGTCTATTGAATATTCTGTGGAAGATATTTCTGATGAAACAAATATTACCGAAGTGAAGAATGTGGGCGAAAACAATTTTGACGATAATTCTTATGATGGTAATTTTAACCCAAATATGAATACTGATGTCTAAAAATATAGTGAATCAGAAGGTGATGGAAATTTATCAGAATCTAAAAACATATTATCTCTCGAACATGTTCCGATTGAATCTGAACTTAGTTCCCTACACCCTGAAAATTTAATTCATATCCCTATTGATGAAAATGATGGAATCGATGCGCATGAAATTGAGTTGTTACCTGGAACGGAATTGAAATCATCTGAACAAAAAGATCTGAGCTTTTATCATAAAAGGTTTGGATCTAAAGAAATTTTACTTCATCAAGCATCTGGACTTCCATCTCATATTATTTCAAATGCGTACAATACGGAAGAAAATAATTTTCTCACTACCTGTTCGAAAATTCATGTTTCAAAAATTCCTCTTGACTCGAATGTAATATCCAGTCACGTTTTATACAAAATAAAAATTTTGGATGTTGGAAAATATTATTGCAAGGCTCGAATTGCTCCGCATGGAAATGAGGACAAGGAGAATAATAATTCTGAGAACGGACTCGGAATCTTGTTCTCCCATGGCAATTAGAATTCTCTTATCAATTGCTACAATTTTTAAATGGAATTTATCAAAGGTTGATGTCAAGTCTGTATTTTTACAATCTGGATCAGCAAGACCTCCTCGGGAATGCTCGGAAAATTCATTTTATTGGTTATTACTGTCTGCTTCATATGGTTTAGTCAATGCGAATGCAAAATGGCAAATACACCTGGATAATACATTGTTTGACCTCAGATTGAAATCAGTCGTTTATATACTCCAATTATTTTTCATGAGTTCAATTAATTCGATATAATTTCGAAACGAACATAATCAAGAAAATGCTATGGATACCTGGTTCAATTAATCCCTCCGACCCGCTCACAAAAAAGGACAGTCCTGTATCTGACATGCTCAAGCTCCTCTTATTTGATGGGTCTATACCTATAGATATGAGTAATGTTTTATCTCGGGATTCATTTCAGTCAACAGGATAAATTTTGTTCAATATTTCACATTGAGTGAGCTACTGGAAGTATACTACTGTACAGTACAGTGCTGTACTATAACTTGTTACTGCGCTTTTTCTGACAATACACCCGTACACGCCACGCACCAATTGAACCCAAGCAGTACTATACGTAATGTACTGTACTGTACGCTACATTGCAGTACTGTACGGCACACTGCTGTCGGCTACCCTCGAGTGGAGTCGGCACTGTTGTTACAAACGGAGAAAAGGCAGGTCCCAGAACATTCTTGTTGTTCCCCGAGGAACTCTCTTCAACACGATTGATAAAATTGTGTTTACTACACTGTTGATTCTTATTGCTCCTGCCTTTCTAGGGCATGGTTCTAGACTAGATTGGTGAATAAGTACTAATGCTAGGTGTTATCCTCTCCCGTCCGGAGTAGTAAAGAATGCAACAAGAGTCTCGTGGATTGCCATATCTGCGTTGGCCAGCGAATTTAACATCTACGACACGACTGTTACGATAGCTTCCCTTTTCCCAGTCGTCCTAGTCATAATTAAACTTTTCATGCGTGTGGTGAAGTTGGAGAGAGTTGTTAATTTCATACTGCAGTTGTTGGTATGTAAAGTTACGAGAGTGAGTGGAGGATGTAACAGACAGTGCCCACTTCCTGCCACGAGTTGCATCCATTAGTGTAATCTTTCTGTACCAATCAGGGCGGTACTCCTTTGGAGCCTGTGGAACCAGTCTCTGTATCTCTTTGCATAACTCAGTGAGAGCATCCTGCTCACTACCACCATCTTTTTCAAACTCTGAGATGTGGATTCCTCTAAATTTGTCCGCTACGGCTTCCATTCTTGCATCAGAACTAGAAATTCTGGCCATTGTATCCACAATTTCATGAAAGGTCTTAGCCTTCCCTTCAATCTCGTCAGTATAAAATTTCATGGCATATCTTGTAGGCAAATGATGAGATAGGGATACCCTTTGTTCGTTAGTCATCTCGAGTTCTCTAGCTGCTCTATGGTAGTGGATTAAATAATTTCCCCAACATTGATCTGTGGCACCGCTAAATTTGGAGGATAGTTAAGCAAAACGATTTGATATGCCATTTGAGATAGATATGGTCGAAATCTTAACGGATGGATTTCCGTGCTTAGGTAGAGGAGATCGAGGGGGTGTATCATATTGGAAATTATGGTTGCTTCCAGAAATCGAAGGCTCATATGTCAAACTGAAAAGCCCTCCCTTACGTTGCATATCAAATGCTCTCAGAGCATTGGTCTTTTCTTTACTGTACTCAAAGGCACGCCGCAGCATCCGTCATGTGCAATTCGGCCTTCTTGATGGGTGGCCTGAAGGTAGCATTTTAGCGAGCGTAGTTCCTTCCCCATTAATGTGTCAGTATACCCTTTTTTGAGTTGATTGCGGTTGTCTGGAAAACCATGGGATAGATCGGATATATCTCCCAAGTGTCAAACACCCAAATCTTTCCCCTGCACTCATTTTCGTCCCAAATCCTGCAGATAAGTCTGCGATGATACGACCTGATTCCGCTGTTATAGACACATCAATACTGTAACGTGACAGATAATTCGTATTTTAGCAAATATTGCATCTTTTTTTTGCTATTTCCGGTGCAATGAGGTGCATTGGAGACATGTCTTCTCTGATCTGTTCCAGTAATGCGTCCGCAGAAAACAGTGGATCGGCAGTAGCATACTCCATAATTGCGAACACAAGTCCCTTTTATGAATTATTATCGGCTTCAAAAGAATCACTAGATGGTTTCCTACCGTTAAAGTTCGGCGGCATGGTTATTTTCCCGAATGAACTTTATTCCGGAATGTTGTTACAAACGGAGAAAAGGCAGGTCCCAGAACATTCTTGTTGTTCCCCGAGGAACTCTCTTCAACACGATTGATAAAATTGTGTTTACTACACTGTTTATTCTTATTACTCCTGCTTTTCGAAGGCATGGTTCTAGACTAGATTGATAAATAAGTACTAATGCTAGATGTTATCCTCTCCCATCCGGAGTAGTAAAGAATGCAACAAAATCCGCAGTAAACCATGACTTTCGCACTTGCATTCCATAAGATACTGACAAGCAATAAAATAGACTCAAAATGATTCCATGAATCGCTGTGCAGTGACATCATCAGTGTGCGGCATCATTTCAGTAAACATACATGTTGAATAGCTACAAAATAGCCCATTCGGCATTACAGTGTAATCAATTTTCGACTGTGGGATGACATGACCCCGATAGCAGATCATTGCTTTAACAGGCACTGTCGGTTTATGTGTAATCAATCATGTATTATAAAATGCGTACAAGCCTAACTGGCAGTGTAAAATAAGATAGTTGAAGTTCGTCGCTGCCCAGCCTGGGATTACGCGCTAGGATCGATGCTGCAAAGGTAGACCATATGGGCGACGAGATTCGTTGCCGCAGGTGGTCAAGGGCCGTCGCTGGTGTACAGAACAGTCGTCGCGATATCAATTTCGCATGGGTCTCAATCACCGCAGAGGTTGACTTACAAGGCGCGGCGAAAGAGTCGAAAGCAAGCGGAACAAAGTGAAAACCGAGCTTTGGAAAAGTAGCGTCCGGGGTCAGGTTAAACGCAGCTCTCACTGAGCGGTCGAAGGTCTTCACCTTGTCAATGAGCCCGATCAGAGAGGAAAAGCAGCAATTAATCGCGGAAAGTTGGCGGAGGAACAGTTTTTAATCGCTGGCATGGATCACGTTGTCCTGGAGCACATTCCTTTGGAGGAGGTCGACTTCATTACACCGGTACGGTTTCAGATGACCCAGCTCCCGCACCTCCAAACCAGAGGCCCGACATCGCGTCTCAAACCCCCGATCTTTCTGAACAGTCTCTGCCATCTCTAAAAGCAAGACCGGCAGGTCGGAACATGTCGGTCGTAAGGAGGTTTCGGAGGAAGTTGTGCCGTGTAGCAACGTTGTATCCTGAGGTGCAACTCGAAGCATGGTCGCCTTGGGCGTCCATGTAATCGAGAGTGTGGGTGCAAACAAGGGGAATTGGCGAGTGGAAGACAGGGAAGTCGAGGTGCTGGCGAAGCATGATGGACCAGACCTCGGGGGAAACATGAGTAGCCTTGGAGGGATGCGCAATGAGCCACGCGTAGGCGCATGGATTGAGCAAGGAATTACGTCTCGCGCGAAAGCAAATGGAAACCTGAATGTGTCGGGGCAGGTCGTGGTTGAGCTGTTCAGAGGGGAAAGGTTTGGGTGTTTTACTCTTGGAAGTTATATCTGATCTATTCCATGGTTTTCCAGACAACCGCAATCGACTCAAGAAGGGTATACCGACACATTAATGGAGAAGGAACTATCCAGATGTCCTCTTCCCATAGCTTGGAAGCCGCCGCAATGTGAATGGCCTGAAATAGAAAGTGGTGTGGTCTTTCGGGTCGCATTCCTAGGGCTTCGGGCTCCAAGTGTCCGAGAGAGTAGGACTGGGGGTTTCGAAGTTCTCCTTGTAGACGTAGGGATTGGAACGCGGTGGCCACGAAGTGCATTGCAGGTCGTGCGCATCTACTATAGAACTCGGCAGGGCGTTCGGAGTGTCGCAGTGGTGCGGACTCGATGAGGCCGGCGGCATATGAGGCATGCAAGGTGAGTGCTGGGGACGTAAAGCCATGCCCGCCAAGGCGAAAGGGGAGGCGAACTTGGCGGATGCTCTGAGTGGTAAGTGGCACGGAATTGAGCCTTGAATAGGCTAATAGGCTACCATTTGGGACTTGTCAAAATCCTTGGCGAGCGGGTACGCAATGGGCGGGGGGGTGAGCCGGAAGGCGTGTTGCACTTTGCAACCCGATGCGCAGAGTCTGTGCAGGTGAAAGGCGGTGCGCGGGTGAGGCGGTGTGAGCTGGGTTGAATGCATGTTGTCGCAGAGGTCCATTCGAGACTTAAGAAAGGAGCGCTTGTCGGTTTATTGGATCAATAGCATAGCGTAAGAACACAAACAACACACAAGTATTGTGTTTCAAACAGAGGACGTTGACACGGGATTCACTGCGGACGGTCCGATGTCTCTACCCTCATACCCTTGGCTCGTCTTTGAGGAAAAGGCCGCCTGACGTTTCCGTCATTCGTCATTCAGCTACCTGTCATTGATTCCAATTCCCCCCCCGCCTGCCTGCATTTCTCCAAAGTATCTTCCATTTATGTCACGTCCGTCGTCCTACGTTTTAATCATCTCCTTCAACTCCTCCGCCATCGCCTCGGTAATCAACAAATCTTCATTCATCTCTTCCGAACCATCCGCCCATTCGTTCTTTCTCCCACGTTTACGCCCAAGACGTTTCTCCTGCTTCAAACGCTTCGCACGGAGAGCGTCATTTGTTTTTCGATATGTCCAACACTGCGCACCAATAGGGCACTTGTCTTTGCAGTGAAGGCACGTCCAATCGCTCGTCGACGCCTCCAACGCCTGTTTGAAGTCTCCCAATTCGAAACGTGCAAAGCACTTTTCGCAAATCACTTTGCGGCAAATGCCCTCTTTGATGTTGGAGCAAACCGCAAATCGCACGTCCAGTGTCGTCCTACAGATATGACAAAACCTGCTTGGAATCGGCTTGTCAAACTTGGCGACGCCTCTCTTCCTTTTCGGCTTCAAGCGAAGTAGCTCTTCATCCGTGATTTGGTTCGTGTTGGCCAATAACGCTATCGCTCGCTCACGTCGATGCTCGAGCTCAGAGGCCGCTTTGGTAACTTCTCTTTTGAAGATTTTGCGAGGCCTGTTAACCGTTTTCCCGCCGCTCGGGGTTCTCGGGCCTGTCTCGTCATCAGCCTTCCTCTGGTCCACGAGCACGCTGGTCGGAGAAAGGGCGGCTTCAGACATTACGTTGTCAGGGGTACTTGGTGACCCAGGCGACATTTGAACACTTTCCTTGCGAGGTGCCATTTTTCTCGGCTCTTTGGTCGCCATGTTAGTCCCGCGGATTCTTTTTCTGAATTGCGGGTGTTGTTTTTCCTTTTCTTTGCTGGGCTTGTGGGGGTAGTCCGAGGAGCGAAGTAAAACTCTGATCCTCCAATCCTTTCTGGCAAGATAGCTGAAATGGGTCAGTGTCGAAGTGCATAGGCGAGTTGGAGCAGGGTAGATAGTTGTCGTTGAGATCCAACGGCGACGAATGAGTCACCGAAGAACTCGTAATTGGTTGCAGGATAGTACCTGTTGCAAGGCCCTGCGGCTGGCCAATATTCCAGCCGTGGTCTCTTGAGCATATTGCCCAAGTAAAGTTGTTCCTGGGGCCTTGTTGGGAATTGAAGGGTGACCACGGCGGAAGCCCTGTCAGCAAAGAATTACGAATGGACGGAACGGCCGCCGAGAGAGTGCTTAACAAGGGCATGAGGTGGGTAACGAGGAAGGTTTCCCCTTCTTTCTGAGGTACGGCGGTGTGTCTCTTCTTACAGAATGATCCGGCGTCTTTTTGCCAGACCGTGTTCCCGAGAGCTTCCGTAAACGATCAAGTAATGTCAAATATGGGGCGGAACGGAATGAAACAGGAGAACAAAAACAGGATTGCAGTTCTGAAGCAAGGGGTTCCGAAAGAGCGCCGGATAGGATCAGGGGGAAACGTTTGGGTGTTTTACTGTTGGAAGATATTTCCGACCTATCCCATGGTTTTCCAGACAGATAGGATCAGTGCAGTGAGACGGATATCTCCTCGGTAGAGAGTAAGAGGATGGAGGCAGATAAGAACGTGAGCTGTGTATGAACCTTTCCGACAGCTGACTCCTATCGAATGTATCAGAGATGCTTGTGGATGATGATGCTGATGTGGAAGGCAGAGAGGTTGGGAACAAGTGCGCCATCGGTCTCAGAGGTCAATTTATACTGTCTTGGTGATGGGAAAATCGTGCGGCTGTCTTGCTATAGCAACCGAATGAATATTGAATTCGAAGTAAGGATGTGTGGAACTGATTCGATTATTGAGTATTTTGGGATGAATGTGGGGAAAGCAGCGGAACAGAAATGTCTATGGTGTCTATGATTTGTTCTAGTTGAAGTTACAGATGGATTGTGTGCGTATGGGTTGAAGAAGGGAGATTTAGAATGAAGAGGACCGTAGCAATGGGGAGGATTTTGAAGAACAGAATCATTTGGTATAGGGTGAGAGACAGAGGGATAGCAATCATTTGAATTAGAAATCCGCAAGAATGACGAAGGCTTTCAGGGTGACTGGGAGGCCGTTGATGATGAATGGACCTGATTGCATCTGATGCGTATGAAGCTGGTCCAATGGCTCTGAGTAAGCTTGGTTCTAGAGGAAACGGAGCATTGTGTTTTGAGTTAAGGATAAAGGCTTATAGAATATGGAGACAGTTGAAATAAAAGTAGATACTGAATAGATACTACATGAGATGAGGTTTTGGGTATTGAATAGGCCAAAGAGAAGTGGGATTTAGGTCATTTTGACTTTGTGTTCCGGAAGAGACAGCACGGAAGAAAATTGGTCAAGTGTCACTGTGGGCAAGAGATTCTTTATCCTTCAAGCCTAATTTTGTCAAAGGCAGGGTTTTGGGAGATTGGCGAGTTGTGATAGGTCGATGTGGCCCGTGAGAGGTAGAGGATCGCAGAATTGTCAAGAATTGGGAGATGCGCGTCAGCAGAATGCGGAAAACCGTTTGTATGAGTTGATAAAACAAGTGTGACATCATTTGACTCTCGGGTGAACTAGATCGATACAGCAGCAGTAGCAGCATCTGTAGATCACTTGATTAGCCTACAATTTGGGATGATTTAAAACATTTATTTTCGATACATTTATTTTTTTAAAAAAGTCGGCCTTGAGCCGGCTTTTTACGGAAAACTCAGAAGTACTACAGCTACAGGTCACCCTCGAGGATATTCCGGGCCACATCCGACCATATCTTTCAAATATTAGAACACCCGACATCCCCCCCCGCTTTATCGCATGGCCGTCAGAGACGGTGAAACTACAAACCTTGGGAAAAGAGCAAACTTGGGAGACACGGTACATTTGGATTCAAGCCGCGGCTCATCCTCCCCTCAAGCTGCTTGCAATATACCATTTTCCTTTTGTCGTGGCGCAGCGAGTGGCCAAGGCTGCGCATACCGGGTCATTGTTTTCATGCATTGCAAACTGTACAGTACAGCAAAGAAGCTATCTCGCGGCTCTTCTCCTGGAGGGCATGGAGCAATTTTCTGTGTATGGCCTCTACAAAATGCAACTCGACTCAATCCGTAATGGAACATGTGGCCTCACTTCAAAAAGTAGCATTACTTTCCGAATAATAGATTACGCAAATATTACCCCGTGTGATAGCGTGACGCCGCGCATACACTGTACAAAATACCCCCCATTGGGCCAGAACGGTCCTCATACCGAAAAGGGCCCAAATAAAAAAATTCTTGAACGGAATTGTACGAAACGTAAATAAAAGGTGTTCAAACCGATTAAATTGAAATTAAACGTTTGTCGTGCACAATAAAGTACAGTACACCATACAACCGTCTTCTTACTGGTCCAAAACGACCATTTTTTTGGAACCATGAAAAAGAAATAAAAAACCGCAGCCTTGATACCAGCAATGTTCGCCAAATGACGCAATTGACAGTAGCAATCGACATCTGATCCTTCGAGAGGTTGTACATATAACCTCCAATCTTCTTCAGCATTCGCAGTTCTTTTTCAGCCGCAGCTCCCATCAGCCATTCCTTCTCCCTAAGGTTCCCACTCAACAATCCAGACCTTGCAAATGCCCACGCCCGCATTCAGACACCACCCCCTCAACCCTTCGAAATGACCAGAGTTTCCTCTTGTGCTGGTTCGACAGCAGTTCCCTTGTAGACGACAGTTCAGATGCATTTTTGTCAGCGAGACAGGCCCAGAATTTGACCTGGACGAAAGCGGTTCTTCGAGCGCGAGCGAAATGTCACCAAAACCGTCACCATCTACTGACAGAGTGTCGTCTACGGAATCAGCAAAGAAACCTGGCACTAACTACCCTGGTACCAGTTTGTTGCATTTCACTTCACAGACCTTACAGCTTTACACGAATTCACTGCATCTACTGTACTGTAGATTCAAACCACTGCTAACCTTACAACCAGGGCTACTATGCACTTTGCTATCATTACACTTTCCCTACAGTTCTGAACACAGAGTTTGACCCCATTGGTACGCTTGGAATAGTTACGGGCGAGTTGCAGACTGGGACATTATATCATTGCTTTACCAATCAAACGGTACCTTGCTATACCATGCCACCTGGACCAATGTACTTCTTACATCTTGTAAGAGTATGTTACTTGTGGCGACTACAATTCTAAAAGCGCCACTTACGATACCATCAGGGCTGTTTAATGGAAAACCCTTGAATTCACTACTGTTAGACTGCATTTTCCTTTAGTTTATAGCTATCTTGAGTTCTATATAAACCCTGGTTTAGAGCAGCCGGCTTAACCCAGGGAGCCTCAACCAAAAGTTTCAACCACAGTCCTACCTTGATCTGCTCGTGTGCGCTTAACACCCCACACGTTTGGTAGATGACCAGGCGGTAGAGGCAGATTTCGGCGAAGAAGACTATACACCCCAAACAGTGGACACGTGTTCAACTTGTGGATCTCCATGGGACAGATGGGTGAGAAGGAAATTAGAATTCAGTTAATTCCCAATTAAAGGAAAGGATGGTCAATTGGTTGGAGTGGTTCCAAATATCCCGCGTGTCCAATTATCCGAATCGAGGAAGAAGGTGCGTATTGCACAGGTGCTCGTATACAGTGCATTATTCGAAGTGGGCACCAGTTAATGGTTCTGCCAAGAAACGTGGCAAATGTAGTCAAGCTTGCAAGCCTGTAACGAAGGAATCCAAGATTGTAGAACGGAATCGCAAGTCCATAACCAAGTAGTGTATCTAGGTCATGGTATTAAGCCGTCACCATGATGGCACACAATCGGAAAAATCGTTTGTGGCTTCAATGGATCACTCGGTTTCCCCTTCTGGTTTGACTCTCTCGGCTTCATGAAGAATATCAGAGTCCAAGACTACAGTAGCACGGGTTTATTGAGCTTGCGAAGCGTGCCCAGGTTCCTGTTTTTCAAGGCATCAGCGATGTTTTTCGCGTCCTTTATCCATTGCATAACAGCTATTCCTCCTGACTCAAAGGATGCTTTCAACATTTCGAATGTTGGTCGTAGCCTGTAATCGCGACCTTCGTGAAGAGCGGTGATCGTCGAGTAGAGTCCATGTGAGTCAAACGTCAAGAAAATTGGCAGGGAACTATCAGCCGCGTATATCTTCGACGAGCAGTATGCCATGAGTCCAGTCCTATCGGCTGACTGTGCGGCTGCTAGTATCTCTGCAACCATAGACGAAAACGAGACTCGAGCCTGCTTAGAGTTGTGCCAGTCGATGGTATGGAATTTCTTAGAGTTCTAAAAGAAGATTCTAAAGAAGTAACCTGTTTGGCCGTAGAACTGTTAGCCTTGGCTCGCGCCAGAGAAGGCTAAGTAAGGGGCTTCGTTGCTACTGACGCCATGATTAGAAGGCACTCGATACGTGAGAACTGGAGAGAGCTGTCGAATTTCGTGGAGAGCACGATTGGCTTCACTCAAGTGGTGCACTCTCAGATCGGAGGTCCATTGCTGCAAATTACTCGATACGAAGGAAGCAGGGCTGACAATTCCATGGCCAAGCAAACTGAGCTCTCCAGCAAGTGCTTGGAATGACTTCATCTCATTCTGTGAGCAGTTACTTTCTTGGTGTTTCCTCCTAGTACGGTCTAATGGGATTCTGTCAATGGTATCCACGTATTATTTCATCGAGACAGTGATGTTGAGATCGGTGTTTTGAAGGATATGGAGTCTATTGAAGACCAGGTTAGACTGAGAAACGAGTCTGCCGACTTTGAATCGGTTAGAAATCGCATCATGGAATTCTTGAATCTGTTGAGCGTGGCCGGCATATAGGAAATCATCCACAACTTTGGCGACAATGAGAAGCAAATTTCGAGATGGATCCCGTTTCAAGAATAGTTGCGGCATTCCAGGAACGCGTTCAAGCCCACTGCTAAATATCCATTCTTCAACTGCGAATTGCCACAGCAGGCCTGCTTTCACAAGACCGTAGTCCGGGACGAGCAGCTTCCACACGAAGAAGCTGTTGTTTGTCCATCTTCTCGGCAAACGGACATATACGCTTCGATTCAGCGGTCCAAATCGGAGGAAAGCGCCAGGGATGTCTATTGTGGCCAAGGAAAACCGAGCTATCGCTGCAGTAGAAATAAGGGCCAGTATTACAGGAAACTGAGCCATTGCTGAGTCCTTACGGATGAAATTATTCTCCTTGTCTGTTACCGTTTGTAACCAATCAGCACTCCAATTTCAATTTGTCTGATTCTCCGTCAATTTTGACTTGGAAGAAAAAAATGCGAGGATATGAGATTTGCATCTCTTGGTAGGCTTCCGATATTGATTTCCTCGTACGCGTCTTTATCCTGGTAATTAGACTTTTCCTTCTGGATGGATTCGTCAATAAGCCACCTTGACGCCATTGTAACGATCTTACTTTCCGTCACAGGCTCAAAATCAATTGCATTTCGAATTTGCCGAATTATGGTTTGCTCCTGTGATTTCAACTCTTGTGGTAGCTTCGTACCATCCAGAAGAGGGTTAGTTCCAACATCATTGTACATTCTAATGGTTGGAGTATTATGAGTTGTGTCAAAATGTACATCCTTGAACGTAGCCAGATTGGCATTGTTCTTAGACACATAGAACAAAAAATGACTCGGGAACGATTATCCGATTTTTCTGGATGTCATCGATATCACTCGAGAACAGTAAAGAACGGTTTTCATCATTGACCGCTTGGCCTCAAGATTGTTCAATCTCTGTTATTGGTATTGGTATAAAAGTAGACAAAATAGGTGCACCAGATGCACCTTCTTCATCAAATGGGATCTGATTGACCTGTCTTTTTTCTGAGTCCTCGATATTGTCTAGCTCTTGCAAAAGAGATGAAGAGAGGTATAGCCGTAAGTCCTCATATGCGATTTTCAGCCGTTTCCTGGCGTTTCCTGGTCCCGTATTTGCTCCGTGCGAGCTCGACGAAATGATCTTTTTGCGTTTTGGACGTAACCCGAGCTCAAAACACAATGTTTTGTTTTCTTCTCAAATAAGTACACTGGAGTTCCTCTCGTCAAAACATTTGACGCGTACGCGGTGCTAACCGATGTCGCGCGGAACGTGGCCGTTCGCGCGATGGAGACCTACGGGATGGTTAGAGCGGTGCTTACCCAAAGGCACGCTGCTGCGGCCGTCATGTCCAACGCGGCATGCCTGCTCGCCGGCATTGAGCCGGCTCTGTAAGGAAGGTCATGTACTGTACTGTAGTGTTGCCCATCAGCGACGACTTATCCCACATAACGCATTAGCTGCGTGGATATAACCGACCACATCTTCCATGCATGAAAATAACCCAAAAATTCCCTCTTTGACGGAACAGTGTTAGGCAATCGAGATTCCAACATCTTTGAGAGCGTGCGGCTTGAAACTTGCTCCGCAGTGGCACTAGGGCGATATTGAGCGAAATACTGTAGAAGCAGAGTGTACTATTGCATTACGCTGTACTGTACTGTGCTGTCTGGTGCGGATGGTACAGTAGATGTTGTTCATTTTCATGCTGTACAGTACAGTACAGTACAATATTCAATTTCCAGGCTGATTGTCATTGCGAAGTTTAGTTGAATGCTGGCTGCGAATCCTATTTTATTTAAATTTTGTTTATTATTATGATGCTCAAAAAAAGCCGTTTGTTTTCCCTGATTCAGCAAAAACTTCATAAATAGATAAATACTAAATAAACAGTGACGCTTGGATATCTGATTTTTTATTCCAATGGTACCCATGTCACACCTTGCGCTTGAGAGCGGAAAATTTTCACGTTAGAAAAAAAAACTTAATCCCTCTTTCTATATCGCGTCACGCTATCACACGGGGTAATATTTGCGTAATCTATTATTCGGAAAGTAATGCCCCTTTTTGAAGTGAGGCCATATGTTTCATGAGGGATTGAGGCGAGTTGCATTTTGTAGCGGCCATACGCAGAAAATTGCTCCATGCCCGCCAGGAGAAGAGCCGCGCGATAGCTTCTGTACTGTACTGTACAGTTTGCAATGCATGAAAACAATGACCCGGTATGCGCAGCCTTGGCCACTCGCTGCGCCACGAGAAAAAGGAAAATATTGTATTGCAAGCAGCTTGAGGGGAAGATGAGCCGCGGCTTGAATCCAAATGTACCGTGTCTCCCAAGTTTGCTCTTTTCCCAAGGTTTGTAGTTTCACCGTCTCTGACGGCCATGCGATAAAGCGGGGGGGGATGTCGGGTGTTCTAATATTTGAAAGATATGGTCGGATGTGGCCCGGAATATCCTCGAGGGTGACCTGTAGCTGTAGTACTTCTGAGTTTTCCGTAAAAAGCCGGCTCAAGGCCGACTTTTTTAAAAAAATAAATGTATCGAAAATAAATGTTTTAAATCATCCCAAATTGTAGGCTAATCAAGTGATCTACAGATGCTGCTACTGCTGCTGTATCGATCTAGTTCACCCGAGAGTCAAATGATGTCACACTTGTTTTATCAACTCATACAAACGGTTTTCCGCATTCTGCTGACGCGCATCTCCCAATTCTTGACAATTCTGCGATCCTCTACCTCTCACGGGCCACATCGACCTATCACAACTCGCCAATCTCCCAAAACCCTGCCTTTGACAAAATTAGGCTTGAAGGATAAAGAATCTCTTGCCCACAGTGACACTTGACCAATTTTCTTCCGTGCTGTCTCTTCCGGAACACAAAGTCAAAATGACCTACATCCCACTTCTCTTTGGCCTATTCAATACCCAAAACCTCATCTCATGTAGTATCTATTCAGTATCTACTTTTATTTCAACTGTCTCCATATTCTATAAGCCTTTATCCTTAACTCAAAAAACAATGCTCCGTTTCCTCTAGAACCAAGCTTACTCAGAGCCATTGGACCAGCTTCATACGCATCAGATGCAATCAGGTCCATTCATCATCAACGGCCTCCCAGTCACCCTGAAAGCCTTCGTCATTCTTGCGGATTTCTAATTCAAATGATTGCTATCCCTCTGTCTCTCACCCTATACCAAATGATTCTGTTCTTCAAAATCCTCCCCATTGCTACGGTCCTCTTCATTCTAAATCTCCCTTCTTCAACCCGTACGCCCACAATCCACCCGTAACTTCAACTAGAACAAATCATAGACACCATAGACATTTCTGTTCCGCTGCTTTCCCCACATTCATCCCAAAATACTCAATAATCGAATCAGTTACACACATCCTTACTTCGAATTCAATATTCATTCGGTTGCTATAGCAAGACAGCCGCACGATTTTCCCATCACCAAGACAGTATAAATTGACCTCTGAGACCGATGGCGCACTTGTTCCCAACCTTTCTGCCTACCACATCAGCACCATCATCGGCAAGCATATCTGATACATTCGATAGGGGGGTTTTGATGCAAAGGCACGCTGCAGCAGCCGTCATGTCCAATGCGGCCTGCTTGATGGCTGGCCTGAAGGTAGCATTTTAGGAAGCGTAGTTCCTTCCCCATTACGCTGTAGGTATACCCTTTTTGAGTCGATTGCGGTTGTCTGGAAAACCATGGGATAGGTCGGAAATATCTTCCAACAGTAAAACACCCAAACGTTTCCCCTTCGATAGGAATCAGCTGTCGAAAAGTTTCATACACAGCTCACGTTCTTATCTGCCTCCATCCTCTTACTCTCTACAGAGGAGATATCCGTCTCACTGCACTGATCCTATCCGGCGCTCTTTCGGAACCCCTTGCTTCAGAACTGCAATCCTGTTTTTGTTCTCCTGTTTCATTCCGTTCCGCGCCATATTTGACATTCCATGATCGTTTACGGAAGCTCTCGGGAACACGGTCTGGCGAAAAGACGCCGGATCATTCTGTAAGAAGAGACATACTGCCATACCTCAGAAAGAAGGGGAAACCTTCCTCGTTACCCACCTCATGCCCTTGTTAAATACTCTCCCCGCGGCCTGATATCCATTCGTAATGCTTTGCTGACAGGGCTTCCGCCGTGGTCACCCGTCAATTCCCAACAAGGCCCCAGGAACAACTTTACTTGGGCTATCTTCCAAGAGTAAAACACCTAGACCTTTTCCCCTTGGGCAATCTGCTCAAGAGACCACGGCTGGAATATTGGCCAGCCGCAGGGCCTTGCAACAGGTACCATCCTGCAACCAGTTACGAGTTCTTCGGTGACTCATTCGTCGCCGTTGGACCTCAACGACAACTATCTACCCTGCTCCGACTCGCCTATGCACTTCAACACTGACCCACTTCAGCTATCTTGCCAGACAGGATTGGAGGATCAGAGTTTTATTTCGCTCCTCGGACTTCGTTCGTCGGATGCTGATGGAGAAGGGAAGGGTTGCCCTCTGGTACTTTCCGGGCAGAAGCCCACCCAAGTCAGCCCGTCAGATTATCCTGATGCAACACAGTACCCTGGGGGGGAAAAGGTTTAGGTGTTTTACTCTTGGAAGATATATCCGGTCTACCCGTACCCTGGGGGTGACCAGGCTATCGATCCGGTCATTGGAAACATTATTCATTGTAATCCGTACAATTCTACTCTTCCGCAGACTGAGCCACATGAGCAGGTTGGCATGAGCCGGAGTAATGATGGGGCGGTGATCTTCAAGCACACAAGCGCGCCTTTAAGGAATCCTGTTAACACTGTCAACGTGCCTGTCTCGACATCAGCCTTCCTCTGGTCCACGAGCACGTTGGTCGGAGAAAGGGCGGCTTCAGACATTACGTTGTCAGGGGTACTTGGTGACCCAGGCGACATTTGAACACTTTCCTTGCGAAGTGCGATTTTTCTCGGCCCTTTGGTCGCCATGTTAGTCCCCGCGGATTCTTTTACTGAATTGCGGGTGTTGTTTCTCCTTTTCTTTGCTGGTCTTGTGGGGGTAATAGAGCTACGCGGAGATTTGCATCCATCAGATTCGGTAACCAAGGTGACAAGTTGTGCTGACTCCTCCCTGGTGTTTGCCTCAGTCGGGGAATAGTTTCCGCCGCCAAGCACATTATGCCATGGTTCCGTAGATGGAACCATTGCATTCGAAATGGTTCCTTGATCCGTGGATCCATTCGTTGAATTGACAAACATGCTCAGGCTTTCCATTCCAGTCGCGTTTGGAATATATAACATAGCCTCTAGAAAATCGTCGCTGCACTGGTGGAGATCCTCTTCGTCATCCATATTCGAAATGGATGGCCTTGAGCGCAGACCTCGTTATTTTCGCAGCAATCCGTCTGACCGACTCCGGCCACAGCTTCATCTAGCACAAAATTTTCCGACTGCGAGACCTGGATCACAGAATCAGATGGATTAGAGTCGGTTTTGGCGAAGAAATTCCCTTCCTCAGATCCTGTAGCACAGATCTGACTCAGAGTCAGCGAAGAATCCACGATATCGTCAGTTGTAGCTGGAGCCGTCATAGATTCAAAAGGAGTCAACAGAAACGGAACTTCAGGCACGTTGACAGTGTTAACAGGATTCCTTAAAGGCGCGCTTGTGTGCTTGAAGATCACCGCCCCATCATTACTCCGGCTCATGCCAACCTGCTCATGTGGCTCAGTCTGCGGAAGAGTAGAATTGTACGGATTACAATGAATAATGTTTCCAATGACCGGATCGATAGCCTGGTCACCCCCAGGGTACGGGTAGACCGGATATATCTTCCAAGAGTAAAACACCTAAACCTTTTCCCCCCCAGGGTACTGTGTTGCATCAAGATAATCTGACGGGCTGACTTGGGTGGGCTTCTGCCCGGAAAGTACCAGAGGGCAACCCTTCCCTTCTCCATCAGCATCCGACGAACGAAGTCCGAGGAGCGAAATAAAACTCTGATCCTCCAATCCTGTCTGGCAAGATAGCTGAAGTGGGTCAGTGTTGAAGTGCATAGGCGAGTCGGAGCAGGGTAGATAGTTGTCGTTGAGGTCCAACGGCGACGAATGAGTCACCGAAGAACTCGTAACTGGTTGCAGGATGGTACCTGTTGCAAGGCCCTGCGGCTGGCCAATATTCCAGCCGTGGTCTCTTGAGCAGATTGCCCAAGGGGAAAAGGTCTAGGTGTTTTACTCTTGGAAGATAGCCCAAGTAAAGTTGTTCCTGGGGCCTTGTTGGGAATTGACGGGTGACCACGGCGGAAGCCCTGTCAGCAAAGCATTACGAATGGATATCAGGCCGCGGGGAGAGTGTTTAACAAGGGCATGAGGTGGGTAACGAGGAAGGTTTCCCCTTCTTTCTGAGGTATGGCAGTATGTCTCTTCTTACAGAATGATCCAGCGTCTTTTCGCCAGACCGTGTTCCCGAGAGCTTCCGTAAACGATCATGGAATGTCAAATATGGCGCGGAACGGAATGAAACAGGAGAACAAAAACAGGATTTCAGTTCTGAAGCAAGGGGTCCCGAAAGAGCGCCGGATAGGATCAGTGCAGTGAGACGGATATCTCCTTGCGAAAAGTGCTTTGCACGTTTCGAATTGGGAGACTTCAAACAGGCGTTGGAGGCGTCGACGAGCGATTGGACGTGCCCTCACTGCAAAGACAAGTGCCCTATTGGTGCGCAGTGTTGGACATATCGAAAAACAAATGACGCTCTCCGTGCAAAGCGTTTGAAGCAGGACAAACGTCTTGGCCGTAAGCGTGGGAAAAAGAACGAAGGGGCGGATGGTTCGGAAGAGATGAATGAAGATTTGTTGATTATCGAGGCGATGGCGGAGGAGTTGAAGGAGATGATTAAGAGGTAGGACGACGGACGTGACTTAAATGGAAGATACTTTGGACAAATGCAGGCAGGCGGGGGGAGTTGGAATCAATGACAGGTAGATGACTGACGAATGACGGAAACGTCAGGCAGCCTTTTCTTCGAAGACGAGCCAGACGTATGAGGGTAAAGACATCGGACCGTCCGCAGTGAATCCCGTGTCAACGTCCTCTGTTTTAAACACAAGACTTCTGTGTTGTTTGTGTTCTTACGCTATGCTATTGATATAAACCGACAGTGCTGACACCACTCGAGGGTAGCCTACAGCAATGTGCAGTATAGTAGTGTACAGTACAGTACAGTACATGACGTACAGTACTGCTTGGGTTCAATTGGTGCGGGGCGTGTACGGGTGTAATGTCAGCAAAAGTGCAGTTGTTGTACAGTGCATACTGTATGAACGGTTGCGGCCAATCACGGGCCACGACTGATCTGACTTGGCAGATCCAATAGTTTGTACCCTAAATAGCCAAGTGGCAGCACTTCTGTATTTTGCTCCCGGTACTACAGTGGCTATCGTCTACTGTATCTACTATTCTATAGCTATCGAACGGATATATAAGGAATCCCTCATTGACCGATCGGGGCGTGAGGAGAGAGGTAGTTTCTTGAGATTCAGAGGGAAATCGACAGTTCTAGTGACTCGCTCTACTGAAACAACCAAATACGGGACTGCAACTGCATCCCGGGGGAACTTTGTACCTGTTCACTGGACCTTCCGTTCCTGCTATCCCTCGCTTACACCGCGAATGCTACAGCTGCGGGCCCAGGGAAGGACTTAGAGAACGGTCTAGGCATGATGAAATCTCCAGTGTTCGAGCTGGACCAAGAACTTCTGTCGTGGAGAAAGAAGTTTGCAAGTTTGGTTGACTTAATAACAACCACAGCCGAGAAGGGAGAATAAGAGTTCTCCAAGGCGGCATTCCACACACTTGGAAATCAGCTGTACGATCGAGGTCTTCGCCAAGCTCAGCAGAGTCTTGTAGACGAAGCGCATGAGCAAGAAAAGATCGATGACAAGCAGGAAGACCAAGTCAAAGCTGTGCAAAAAATCGTGGACTTGATTGCCCAGGATCCTCCCATCTCCGTGGTTACTCGCCTCATTGATTCCTTCAATAATAATACTTCCCGCAAGCGAAAGCGCAAGAACAATGAAACTTGAACCGTTAGTTGTCTAAGTTCCGCAAACTCGCCGCCATGCACCTCATGAAAGTAGGTTCTACCAGTAAATCTCAAATCGTAGAAGTACTGGCACTTGCTTTGCTTAGTAATGCATAAATTTCTGGAGCCGAGACAGTCAAACTAGAAGGGGGAATCGAAACGGATATCCAGTGATTCATTGAAGCCGCAAACGATTTTTCCGATTGTGTGCCATCATGGTGACGGCTTAATACCATGACCTTGATACACTACTCGATTATGGACTTGCGATTCCGTTCTACAATCTTGGATTCCTTCGTTACAGGCTTGCAAGCTTGATTACATTTGCCACGTTTCTTGGTAGAACCATTAACTGGTGCCGACTTCGAATAATGCACTGTATACGAGCACCTGTGCAATATACACCTTCTTCCTCGATTCGGATAATTGGATACGCGGGATATTTGGAACCACTCCAACCAATTGACCATCCTTTCCTTTAATTGGGAATTTACTGAATTCTAATTTCCTTCTCACCCATCTGTTCCATGGAGATCCACATGTTGAACACGTGTCCACTGTTTGGGGTGTATAATCTTCTTCGCCGAAATCTGCCTCTACCGCCTCGTCATCTACCAACGCGTGCTGGGGGTAGTCAGAGCCAGGTGTCTTTACTGATTCCGTAGACGACACGCTGTCAGTAGACAGTGACGGTTTTGGTGACATTTCGCTCTCGTTCGAAGAACCGCTTTCGTCCAGGTCAAATTCTGGGCCTGTCTCGCTGAAAAAAATGCATCTGAACTGTCGTCTACAAGGGAACTGCTCTCGAACCAGCACAAGAGGAAACTCTGGTCATTTCGAAGGGTTGAGGGGGGTAGTGTCTGAATGCGGGCGTGGGCATTTGCAAGGTCTGGATTGTTGAATGGGAACCTTGGGGAAGAAGACATGGCTGATGGGAGCTGCCGCTGAAAAAGAACTGCGAATGCTGAAGAAGATTGGAGGTTATATGTACAACGTCTCGACGGATCAGATGTCGATTGCCATTGTCAAGTGCGTCATTTGGCGAACATTGCTGGTATCAAAGCTGCGGTTTTTTAATTTTTTTTTCATGGTGCCATGAACATTTTCGTTTTGGGCTAGTACGAAGACGGTTGTATGGTGTACTGTACTTTATTTTGCACGAAAAACGCTTAATTTCAATTTAATCGGTTTGAACACCTTTTCTTTAGGTTCCGTTCAAGAATTTTTATTAATTGGGATCTTTTTGGTATGAGGACCGGTTTGGCCCAATCGGGGGGTATGTTGTACGGTACAGTGCATACTTTATCAAAGTTCGCGGCCAATCACGGGCAGAGACTGATCTGACTTGGCAGATCCAATGATTTGCGCCCTAAATAGCCAAGTGTCAGTACTACTGTATTGTGCTTCCGGTAATAAAGTGGCTATCGTCTACTGTATCTACTATTCTATAAAGCTATCGAACGGATAAATAAGGAAGCCCTCACTGTCTGATCGAGGCGTGAGGAAAGAGGTGGTTTTTGGAGATTCAGAGGGAAATCGACCGTTCTAATGACTCGCTATACTAAAACAACCAAGTACCGGACTGTAACTGCGTCCCGGGGGACCTTTGTATCCGTTCAATGTGTCTTCCTTTCCCGCTATCTATCGCTTATACAGCACATACCGCAGCAGCAAAATGCTACTATACTGTACTGTATTGTAGTATACTGCAGGTAGCTCACTCAATGTGCATTTAGTGCCCCTCTTGTACGGTAGTTGTAATTGCTTTATCGCAATGCGGTCCAGACCCTTGAACGGCCTGGCTTCTCGTGTAATCGCTCGTTCTGTCCGCGGAAAGGACGTGGGGAAAATTCGACACACCAGACTAAAACAGAGGCTTATCCGGTGGAACCTGGGAGCCCCACCCATAGCAGTACGCTTTTCATTCTGACGGCCCCGTGCATTTGAAAATGCCAGCTGTCATAAAAACATCAGTATTTATGACAGTTGGCCTTGTCATCAGGCTACCAACTATTATAATTCTTGAATAAGCTCACCACATTGGACAACTATAATTTAACATTGCGCATTTTTAGAGGTTGGAGCTTGTTCCGGTCAAATAATCCACTGCTTTACCTAGCATTGGTCCACACCCGAGTCCATGTTCTGTAGTAGCGATCTGTTGTCGCTACTTGTAGACAGACCATCAGCTGGGGTGGTAGAAGAACTACTTAATCCTAACTGAGTGGCTTTCCCTTTTTCCGTTGGCACATGCACACGTTGATCAAACCTGTACCGACCTTGTCCGGCGAAATTGATGCCAATGTGTCCATTTTGCAGCACAATGCGCCAAAGTACGCTTTTTAGAGATATTGTCAGCTCTGTTTCCTTGTCTAGCTGAAGTGCGGCTTTGATTTCAACGTACAACATCCGCAAAGATATTTCATGTGTAGCAACACGGCTCAAAAGTTCACGCGATCAAATGTACGCGACTGTGACATTCTGAAAGAACTAGATTTTTTGCGATATCACCTACGAGACCCCGGTACTTGAGATGAGGGCTTGTCGATTAGCTTGTATAAATTTTTATTCGCTGTAGATAGTCAAATGTCGCTTTGAACAAGGTAGGAAACCCCAAAGTTGTTGAGGTAGTTCTTAGCTCGGTTCTGGCGCACAAGGGAGTTGAAATATTTTTTAGTTATCTGCATGGCCTACTGGAATGTGTGCGAGGAGGTCTCAACTCCCGTAAGATAGAATCACCTAGCATCCTTTGACGAAAGATTGTGAAAATTTTGAAGCTTTTTTTTGGGTTCAGCCCGTATGCATTCGCCATTTGCTAGTATTTATCAACATAATCCATCTGGCATTCGCACAAATTGCCGCAGGACTTCTTTTCGGTGCCCTTAAGCCTCATTTCATTTCTGTGTGAAAGCCTACTGACAATGCTGTATTCGGCACTGCAGGCGCTTCCATGCAACTCAGTGGAGGATGATGGGGGCGACGGTGTACGTTGCTGGTCACTTCTTACGCGTCTGCATCCAGCAACAGTCAGATGCATCATTTGAACTACTGTATTATGGTCATCACTGTTTTCTTATATTCCATAGGCAAGAGTCATAATAAAACTTCCCGATTAGTGTTGTTGTAGCCCCGCACCACTTCAATAGAGTAAGTTTCGCACCTCGACCCATATAGACAGAAGATAGCCAATCTCCTTTGCAAATAAGCTTACGAGTGGGAACGGTTCAGCAACCATTTCGTTCAATTGCGAACCACTGAGGGAAGGGTCGAGTACTCAAATGGAGATGATGAATCCCGTTTTGGTACTTGTCAGAGAACCAAGCTCCCTTTCACTTATTAGCTTCAAAAGCGGAGGGTAATCATCTTCACTTCCCCTTGCAGCCTGCCCACTGCTTTATATAATGCCGGCACTGGCGTTCGACCGAGAAAAGCGAGAAGAACTTGTGAGAGTGACATGTAAATACAATATGTGGCCCGAAACTGGTCATCTCTGTGTATACAGACTTTGTTTGATTTCGACCTTGAGTCTGAAGAGGTAGAAGGGTACTCAGATCCTGGGCGGTCAGTTTCCTAATAAAGAAAATTTCAGGGTACTGTGACCCTGGTGGAGGGTGCGTGTACTAATACTTGGCACTGAATCTCCCCTACTCCGGAAAGGTGGCCTTTTCTGCGTCTAACATCACAGAGACCCATTGCGAAGGGTTTAACACTCCGTTTAGTTATCTCTCAGAGCCATCAACGCTAGCCGCACCTGTTGGTTACCCTAGAGGAGATCTATCGCGAATTTCCCAAGCGATCATCAGACACAAGGCCAAAATTAATAACAATCTACTAGTTTCCTAGCAATGAAAGACCACAGTCCTTGAAGGCACCAGCAAAAGTCACACTAGTGATTGGAGTTCTTCTGCAGTTGCTACAACGCATCGTTCATAGGTTCAACTCCGCGCGGCGCAATCTATGGGAAGTCCAAAGACTTCGACTGTGTTGAGGGCTCCGCAGATCTCCGTTTACTTGGTTTTCAGAATGCCGCGACGCCCTCTCGAACAGGAGACAGGACGAGTTGTCATCTCATGAAGGGGTATACCGCCATGGAATAAAGTAAATACAGCATTTCGAATGATACAGAACATATTCGTAGGTAGAAATAGGAGGTAACTTTTTTCAATTAATCCAATTTTTGTAAGACGTCTACTTATACACACTGCAAATTGAAAATTTTCAATGCTGTAAATATTTAGAATACAGTCGAAATAGCTATAAAAATGAAAGGTAGTTGATCTAATAGTTTTTTTTTATTATGTATGAGACAATACTGCTTCAGAAAGCAGTCGCGACCCCTATCTCCATGAAAAATAAAAATGTTCCATCTGAAGCATGAGAATCATGACCCAAAAACCCTCAAATTTTCACCTACCGAGCAAATATTGAAATCCTACCTTTCCAAAGCGAATTTTGGATTTGACAATTGTATATATGAAGTGTATTGGAAGAATTTAAATGAATTATGGATACATTTCATTCGATTTTATCATTTCTTGATGAGCGGTACCTGCAAAAATAAACTCAACCACCGAACCATACACTATCCAACGTCCCAGTGTTATAGATGCATTCAATTCTAGAATTAACCCTTATAGATCCACTCTCTACCACGTGGAACTGTTTTCGGCCGATTAGATTCCATCGCTTATATTCTTACACCTTCAGGATGACCTCTTGCGATCTGCTGTGGGCTTGTACCTAGCCATGTTCGTGGGCTTCTACTCCCATCGGACTCCACAAAAGCATCAGGCCCTATTTCGATACCACCTTGTATTGACCTTTCATCCAATGTGCTGCCAGAGCTCATTGGATTCAGCATCAACCAGCAATTTACTCATAAAAAGGATCTTCTATTTCTTTGACAGTAGAAATTAGATTATCCAACTCTTTACAACCGTCCAAAAATTCCCAGTCACCGAAAAGTAATCTCTGAAACCGTCAAACCGTAGCCACTTTCTCGATCCCCACAACTGTTCGTGACATTATTTCTATCATACAGCTAGATCCATACGACCCTCTACAGTTGACGTTGGATGTTTCTAAGCGCTCATTTGTGTGGAGTCCTCTTCCAGGGAGCAAATGTCCGTCGTTTGATTTCACAACCCTGCAGGGAACTTGAACGGGGGTTTGAGTGGGAGTTGATGCCGTTAGGCAGTGAAGGTGCGAAAGCTCTGAATGACTAACATGAAAGCTAGCAAAGATTTAAAGGGAAATTTGAAGCTAAGAAAAGCCGTAAAAATGTTTTGGATTTATTTTCTTCGTTCTTACAAATTTCCCTCAATTGATAATATAAGGAATCAGTTGATGACCTTTGTCGAGTAGACACTAAACTTCAGAAAAAAGTTACATACATTAAGTATATATTAGTGACCGCACATGGTCCAACTATGTGGTTAAGACGTATCAGGATATACATCTCGATTAAAGAGAGATATTACAGAGTCATATTTACTCATTACTTGTCTATAGTGTGCTACAATTGGCCTTATATTCAATTGAAACTTAGTAAATGTACCAAACCGTTCAAGTGCAGTAGGGCTCGCGACATGGTGGCCGTAGACACCGAAGACCATGTCAGCATGAAATTATTAAAGTAAAAAAGCGATGGGACAAATCATCTCCTGAGTTACATCGTTATCCTAGGTTGCAATTAATCATCAGGACATTGTATTTGGGCCTAAAATCAATCATCTTGTGTCACGATAGTCAAAGGTACTATTTTCCTCTGGTATATTACAGTATTCAAATGCAATTACCTAAGATTTCAACAGTATATAAAGGCCACTCGATTCCTCTCTGCGGGTCCCGACAGGACAATAACTCTCCCTCCTCCAAAATTTCTTAATAGTAGCAGCGCACTGAGTCAGCCTTCCCCCTCGTCCTCAATTACTCAACAGAAACCATCTACCTCAATTTTTCCCCATCTCTCAACAACCTTACCGAAAACATTTATCACATATTCCTTTTCAGTTGACAAAAATTCAAAAGAGAGTCCCCGGACTATAAGATGTTGTCAGCAGACTTTATATAAGAATATTCTAGAGTTAAAATTCCCCGTCCGGGACGAAGTTAAAATAGGGCCGCGTACTGTGCTTAAATTTAATACGTGGGTAGAGGGTTGAGTGAGTGTCTTAGAGCCTCGAGCGTAGGAAGGCGTCAAATGGAAGGTGTACCGGTCGCAAGTCAACGGAATACAAATAATAGTCTACTGGACTTTGAAAGGTCCTAAGCAACTGAGTCAACTTTAAGTAAACTGACCTCGTTATGTGCTGCCCTCAGTGATAGAGCTTGTTTCGGGAATAAAGGTGTTGATTTAAAGATTTAGTGGAAAGCAAACAGGTAATCTGACTCTTTTCTGTACTTAATACAAGTTTAGAAGCACTGAGCATCTTCTTATGGTATAATAAATAGCAGGGGGTACAGATTATCATTTGATAAATCAATCAATTTTGAAGCGGGGAATTACTGAATAGGAAAAAACTGTGAGAATAATTCTCAAATTTAATTTCACAGCCCAAAAGGTATGACATGTGTAGCATACAGCAAGATTGCAAGAGGAACTATAATGTAAGCTCTGGTATTACAGCTTCCAAATGCCTTACATAGCGACTGTACGTTGTGCTTGACGGTTTGGCTCCTCCTAGCTACGGCAAGAACAATGTTTTACTTCTTGGCCGTTGGCTGATGACTCTTGTCCTGGCCTTGCTGTACTACTCGATACTCAAGCACTTGTATAAACTTTATATAGACTTTTTCGGATCCCATTACACTGAACATATATGTCGCACAGTGCATACTATACGAAAGATCGCGGCCAATCTTGTGACACGACTAAAGTTACTTAAAAAGTGCAATGATTCTGCCCCACTTGCCAGGTAGCAGTGCTTATATATAGTTCTCCCAGTAATATAGTGCTGTAGGTACTTACCAAACTCTATTCTTTTAATGCCAGGCAAATGGTTGCATAGTGCATGCTACATCGCGCATTAGATGCGAGGGGAGAGAAAAGGGAAGAACTATCAAAAGGGCTACACATCTCCCTACCTGTGTGTTTGCTTTTGAATTCAATCTGCCAAGTAAATGACCACAAATGAGAGGGTTGCTTCCTCCACTCTTCGTTGTATCTTAAGTCTTGATGACGCGGTGGATTTACTTTGATGTTTTGCCCATAGTGGTCTACACCGCCAACACGGCGGAATCCCATGTGATAGGTCCTTAGACTCAGTCCGCAGTTGACCATCATCTTAGAAGTTTCTTTCTACATCAAAAAAAAGACCAAAGAAATTCAAAGATCAGAAAACAGTCAAAGCATCGCGCTTTCAACGGAAATATGAGGAAAACCCATTGTAGCGATGAAGAAAATCATAGATCCAGTCGGGATGCGACGAGGAACAAGTTAAAGCACTGACAGAAACCTTCCCAGAATTTTGCATGTAACGTGGGAATAAAGACCCTGACAGAGGCAACTTGAAGTAAAAGCATTCAAAAGTTGGCTTTTCGAAGATCCGACAAGTCAAAGATCTTCATGAAACGTTACAGAAATAATGGTGCACTCTAAAAATTCAGTCCGTATTTTTATCCCAAAATACCAGATGAAATGTTGGAGGAATTAAGTTAGCATTTGTGTTGTCACCAGCAATGGACATCGAATTCAAGTAAAAGATCTTGGACTGTGCGCCTTTCAACCATGGCTACTGTTGGAATTGCAGTGATAGAGCTAAAGTTGGATATGTGGAGACTAACTCTGAAACGTTTGAAAGCAAAGAACTCGTTATTCAGTTCTACGTCACAAAAGGGGATGGTCCTCTTTTACTTGGAAATTTTGTTTTGAGCAAACCAAATATTATCAATTCTTGCACATTTCCTGTTTTCATTGTAAAATCAGATGTATTTGAAACATTAGGAAGAGAATTCCTGATTCCGATGTACGTTATTGAAGGTAGAGAAACACGAACTCATCTTGCTGTTGTTATAAGCCAAATATCCAAGTTCCAAAGCTATCTCGAGACCCAATGGTATTTTCCTGGAATTAAAGGGGAATGAAATGACGGCGATAACCAAATATTGCGTTTCTTTTGAAATTAGACGAAAATTTTCGCTGCGAAACTTCACCCCTACTTGCCTTTACCTCGGAAAGACGTGAAAGATCTCTATAAACGGTGCGGAGTTCTTTCTACAGCTTTAGGCGAAGCGCCCGAAGCTGTTGTGGAAACTTTTCCAGCTGGAAAAGACTAGACTTTCACTTCGTGTGCGCATTACATCCTGAAAAATTCAACTTCCAACCTTTAACTATGATGTGAAAATCGATTTCATGTACTTGATTTAGTTGAAGAAACACCCAATACTCCATATGAAAGACCCGGCTTCAAGCTTCTGTACTGCGGTTATTCTGTCGACCGTAGATATGGAATAAGCACAAAAGCTCCTCGAAACTCAATGGGCCCTGTTGATTAGAGCCTCCGGATCAATATCGTTTGATAAAGAATTTGACAATAATATTTTTTGAAAAACATTGCAAACTCATGGCATTAAAACGAGACCTCTTCCTGTGGGGGTGCATAGAAAAATTGGTTCAGTGTCATTTGCAAAATTCACTTTACGTCAGATGTCACTGCGTTTTCTCTAGGATGTAATGAACGGACAAGATGTAGAGGGTAAATTTTCGACGGTTTAAGAAATCGTCTCAACAGCGAGGGGATTGAAACGAATGTTCTTCGTGGAAACAGTCTTATCATTTCCTTTGGACTTGGAAGAGGGTACAAACCATATATGCTAGGTCTGCCATAAATGCTGGGTGACTTCGAGTTAGTTGATGCGCACTTAGACCATACTGCATGCCGCACGCTCTCAATGATACTAGAATTTCGTTCGCCAAAATAATCCTCTGTCATATTTTCTGACAAAAGAAACTCCAGTGTGCTTTGTTAAGACTCAAAAAACATGGTGCCTGGTATTTGGGATACACCCGAAATGCAAAAGAATAGTTCGTCGAGCTCACTCGTGGCAAACACGGAGACGAGAAACAGCTGAAAGTCGCGTATGAAAACATAATGCTATAATAAACTTCATCCTTTCCGCAAGAGCTGGAAAGTGTCAATCATTCACAACAAAAACAGGTCAATCAGATCCCGTTGGCTAACGATGGTTAGTTTTTCGGACGCTGCCCCATTTCTGTTTGACTCTGTGGTGAGAACAATACCAGAGGCTGAAAAATCTCAGAACCAAGCTATCAGTGAAGATAATTTTTCTTTTTTGTTCTCGATTCTTATCAATGCCACTGGAAACAACTGGACAATCGTTCCGCAGCTGTCTTCGTTCCTTGTGACTAAGAACAGTTACAATCGATCTAAGTTCAAGGACTTGGAGGTTGACATAAATAAGAATACCCAAAACGTTTAAACGGATAAGGTGGTTGGCACTACCCCTTTCGACTATTTTACGAAATTTTCCCAAGTGTTGAAGTCACAGAAGCAATAAATACGTCTTTAAAATAGAAATACAATTGGCGATGAACCTGTGATGAAGAGTAATATCCTTTGGGTCGCACCAAGGTGGCTTATTGGCGGATCCATCGAGGAGGAAAAATATAATTACAACGACAAAAACGCGTACAAGGGAGCCAATATCAGAAGTTTACCGAGAGATGAAAATCTTAACAGTCTTTCTTTCTCACGTTTCTTTTCTTCCAAGTCAATATTGAGGCTGAACCGGACAAATTGAAGTTGAAGTGCAGATTATTTTCACACAGGAATGGGGATAGTAATATTTCAAGTTAACACTGTAATGCAGAAAAGTAATGAAAGTTTTTGGGCGGAATTGAGTGTGCGTCATAACAGCCTAAAGAAGCAGGCGGAAGGGAGATCCAAAGTAGTGGACGCTAGTGATGATAATATAGTACAGTGATGGGGAACAGTAACTGCAGGAGTTGTCTGCCGCTAAGGGGGTTATTTCGGAAGGGTTCCGTGGTACATACATCAGCTATACGGATCTTATTCGTAGGCACTGTATAATGCAGTTAGCAGTGCAAAAACCAACAAAGTGCTCTAGATTATTGTAAGTCATGCGCATTTTGTCCACAAAACTGCCAATATTCGAATCAAAACAAACAATATCCACTAGTCCGGCGTGTCAGGAGTTCCAAATTTCGAGGAACAAATGACAATTGTTTAAAATGTGATCGAAAAGGTTGTCATAGAGGGTACAATAACTGTAAAGCCAAGGGGAAAATCAGGACATAAACTCGCATACAATTCTGTTTTCTGCCATCACCAATAATTCAAATACTTTGCATCCACGTAAAGAGTTCAACAATGCCTCTTGGCAAAAAATTTCTGACTGGAGAGGAACAGGACCAAGGTTTTTTGTGTCTCGAAAGAACATTTTTCAATCCGATATTGCTGGACGATTGAAACAGTTTCGGAAAACAACCAAATAATCCTTGAAGCCTCTGGCGAACTATAATAACAAAAAAGTAAGCCTATCACCTAAAATTACTTCTTTTTTTGCCTTAATAATGATTCAGTTACTAAGTAAAGTGGACACTTGCAGATAAAATCACAAAGTAGTTTTTACTGCCAATATTTATGTATAAACTTCTGTAAAATCACTTTTTCTAGACTACTTTCGAATATAATTAAATAAAGGAGCTCATACAGCTGCAATTTCCGCAAACTAAGTGCATTACTAAGGACAAGACATGTTTTCAGATGATTAGATGAATATCAAATTTGAAGGAACCATGCTATTTAGTTATTCTAACACAGCCCCAAAATGGGTGGGGATGATCTTCAAGTGTTCAGAGGAGTGGAGCTTCAGTGATGATGTGGGGGGCGTTTTCAAAACAGGACAGAGTAAATTGTCTGTTGCCTAGAGCTAAAAAATCCTGGAAAGTATCTACGGACTCAAGGAATGTATCTGGGACCTGTTATGAATGAAAAAATTAAACGTTTGTAACTATCAACATATAAATACATGGCGTTACTTCCTTATGTTCTGATCAAGGCCTTCTTTGTCTATCCTAACACTAAATTCATGCAATGGTCTGCAAGTAGTCCTTATACATACTCTGTTGAGACATACTCTGTTGAGAGTATGTATGTGATTTAAACTACCCTCCGTTGTTTAAAGGAAATTCAACTAATTTATTAATAGTAAGCAGCTCATTATTATTAGGGGATTGAAGATGCCATCACTAAAAAATGCAAATGTTTGGGTTGCCAGTAGCTTCATGGGCTTTTCTGAGATAAACAAAACGCCCTAAAGATTTTAAAGAAGGAAGTCCGGTGGCAAGGCAAACTTTTGAAAATATTGGAATCGTAATAAAGGCGGTTTACTGTTAAGTACTTTGTGGGCGGCTGAAAGAGATATACAGTTAAGGCGCCTGAGGGGGCGGCAGGAATGAAAAGGGAAGTCTTTTCGTGCCGCTTGTGCGCTATGGACGCGATTGGAGGGAATCAAAAAGGCGCCGCTGGTGTGCCGTCGGCAGGGTTGAGGGGTGGTGTAGTCGCGAGGCGATTAACGTCGCAGGGAAGGGAAAGTGGAAGTAAAACGGGAGTACCACATTGGGTGGCGAGTTGCCGTTGTTGGGATGGTTTACTTTTATCTTGCCAGGCGGCTGGGTGGATGAGATGCGTTGAATGATACCGTGCAAAATAATTTCAAATCATACACGTGTATCTAAAATGCTAATTATTCAAAATAAAAACCCAACTACCAGCACAGTGCGGCCTTTCCGCTTGCGCATATATCCACCGCCGTAGTACTGTACTGTACAGTATAACTGTTTCATTCTCTTTGGTAGAGTTTTGGCTCTTTTTTTTTTAAATAATTTTTAAATAAATTTGAAGTTTTGGTACTTCATACAGTATTCGAATAGAATATATTTGCCTAGTTTTGTGCTTCAATTTACTATATGTTTCAAATAATATTAAGAAATCGAGAAGATCTATAGTTTTTTCGTTCACTGTTCGGGGGCATCTTTGAGAGGTGCGGAAGAGAGTTTTTATAGCACGGATCGAGTCTGAAGGGTAGTGCATTCATCATCCGCCTCCAGCTGTAAGCAGATTTGAGTTTGGCGGCGGGTGTTCACTTGATTGGGAGCCTTCGCGAAGCAACGGATGGAGACTGGGAACACAGTCGATTCTTCGACATAGCTGCACCGTATGGCTTCCCAGGACTTCAACTTACTTTGCCATCGTTGCTGTCAAACCCCAGGATTCCCCGTAGTAGAGGGTAACGGAAACACCTTAATGACCCCAAGCCCCAATGCAGTGGCGGAAGAGTACTTGCAGCACCTTCTTCAATACCAAAGTTGAGAGCGAGAGGTAGAACTCAGCCCGTTGCATATGGCTCCATTGACGTCGACCAACATTCAAAGCATTCAATCAAACAGTAGGCAATGACAAACGACTTTATAAGAGCGAAGGGTAGAACTCAGCCCGTGCATGTGGCCCCAGCGCTGTTGACCAACATTGAAAGCATTTAATCAGAGAGTAGGCGATTACAAACGATTTCATAGGCTTTCCCAAAGCCGATGACAGTCACCCGGACGTCGACCCTTACAGATAGCGAGGTCGGGAGACAAAACTGCATGGAGATGATTGTCTTATACACCGCTGAAAGTCACAGTGGAAGCGATCATCAGATATATTATCAGCAATGAGATGCCCCAAGGCAAGATCCGTTTTTTAGGGGAAATGATATAGCAGGCAAAGTGGCCGACAGTTGGCAGTTGGCAGGGAAGACTTGATCCGCTTCCGTCGAGGTTCTGATTGGCATTAGAGAGTTTTTCGTCATCTTATAATAGTTAGGAATCTCTTGTCGCGCTGCGTCAAGATTCAAGGAGTGAGAAAGAAAGCTTGGAGTATACTTTCATCATTTCCATACGGGTCGTTACCTGTCCGGCTGCTTTGTGACGGGTTGCTTTGATAACGATATTTTCAGGAAGCATTGTAAAAGCCGTAAAAGAAGAACAGCGTGACCGTAGTGATTCTCTTCTTGCATAAAGGATATGAAGAGTCGTGATTGGAGCCTTCGGAAGGTGTCGCTTGCACGGGGAGGCGTTTTTGCGATCCGTGGCGACGACCCGGGATAGATACTCCTTAGCAAGCTCTTGACACGCTCCAGTGTGATTGAATGCCTCAAAAGATTCAATTGTTATACCAAGACTTTATCACAGACAATCCTCAGGCCCAACTTGTCCCAATGCCCATATCTACAGCCGATAGATGGCGCTCTGACGCATTCGAGGTTTGAATGACATGGTCCGGCACGTAGCTGTCAGAGCAATGGAGTATTTCGGACGATTACGATCCGTCTTTATACAAAGAAACGCTGCCACAGCCGGTTCGTCCAATGCATTGTGTCTTACGGCTGGTCTTACTCCAGTCTTGTAAGTGCGGCACCTCCTGATCGTTTTCTGGGGCTTAAACATGCGTCCTTTCTCTCTGGACGCAGCCGTAGGTAGCGCTGAGTAGTAAAGCACCCAAACCCTTCCCCTTTGCGGTGTGAGACGATGGAAAGGTACATTGTCCCAAAAAGTTACCCGAAAAACGACATTTCATGGTCACAAACCGTATCACAGGTTCCTTGAAGGTCGAATCTGGCGAATGGGCATCCATTGAGCTGCGGGCGTTTCTTGGTAGTGTACATATTTGAGGCAGGGCAAAGAAGGGCTTGGATGGTGCTCCCTTCCGATCTAATAGATTTGTTGAAGTTGGAGGAATGTGGCGACGACTTGCGAATAAGCGGGTTGCGTTGTGATTGATGCTCAAGTTTCTATTTTTCAGTGTGATCTGAGATGCTGACGGCCCAAAGCGGAGGCCAAGGTGTAGTAAGGGGCCAGTTTGAATGCAGCGTTTTTTTGTTTCCAACGGATCGGTAACGCGAATATTTCAATGCTAATCACTCCAAAGACTCAACGTAGTGCTTACGGTGAGCAACGGATGATATGTAACAGGCAGGCAAGACATCAGCTCGGAAACAAGCGTGACAGTGCGTTTGGTCCCCTTTTGATATGTCTCGATGGATGATGTGGATGAATATGACTATGTCTCTATAGATCAAAGATAAAGCAGACCCTCTCTGCGTGAGCAATGTGCATTGCAATGCAGGTCGCAAGTCGGGTACTGGACCCGTCAATGATTTTCGACTCCATATATAGAAGGAAAGAGTAGTCCGGTCCCTTTGCTTTGTGGCAATCGATCGCGTTCAAGGTGATAAATGGCATTCCAGTTACTCGCAGATGGTCTCCCGCTGCCGTTTGCACCGGTTTTTTAGATACTTCGTGGTCGACACATGTCTTTTATTATTTCGTGGAGTACTGACCGATGATACCAGTAATGCTAAAACTAAAGCTTAAAAGTTTGAACATAATAAACCTAAATTGCGCCTTTCAATTTGCTTTTTTAATCTACAATTACCGATGCAGTTTTAGATCCATTTTGGGTGGCAACTCGAGTTATTCAAATTTTGCCTCTACTCAAATCTGGTTACTCGTTTACTGGCAGTCATTCCTCGAGTGATATCCGAGTAGCCAATGATTGAGAGCTAAGAGTGCGCTGGCCAATGAGAAGGGACAGCGATGATTTTCATTGGTTGAGCGCAGAGAAATGGGACGGGGTTGAGATTCGTGGTTACATGTAGAGCAACCCCAATCCGAAAAAAATTAACGCAAGTTGAGGAATTAAAATGTGTGGAAATTGTTGTCAAAGGAACGTAAGGTTCCAACCTTGCAGTACGGTGGCTGAGGCTGTGAATGCCTCGAATACCAGGGCCATGGCCAACGCAACGAATGCTGCACACTTTTCGACAACAGTAGGTCGTGGATGCTGGATAACGTGTCACATTTGCTGCAATGGTGAGCTACAAGCCAGGAGATGTGGTCACTGACAGGGTTAAATCGTCGGAAGAAGAGATACTCAGACCAAACTATCCCAAGAAGGTGGTGTTGCAAGCGACAAAAGTGCTACCGTGGTATAGTTGAACGAACAAAAATGAGTGTATATGGAAGAGAGTTGAGAGGGCTACAAGCAAGTATGAAAGGGGAAGCGTCTACCACTAATGCTCTGTGAGCAGCGTAGGAAAAAGGTTTCTTGGGTCTGAAGTTGACTCTCAACTCCTTACTACTCAGGACTTGGCTTGAAGTTGTCTGACAACTTGCCTTATGCTTTGTGAGCGACTTAATTTGTTGAACGCTCCGCTCGGGTATGCTGGCTCACAGGTACTCCTACCATTTCATACAAACAGCCCCTTATATAGAGTTTTCAACACTCACAATTTTTAGCACCTATAAAGTTCCTATGTGCCATACGTATCTGCACAGCTACAGTACGGTGCAAAGCATCCCTCTAAAAATAATTGAAAATAAAATTGCAAGTACAGTGAAAGCGCAGCCAGCGCAGCATGCCAGCTCATCCAGCGTAGCATGCCAAATAATATCTAGAAGTTACATTATGTCAGTCACCCAGGCCGTTACGATAGATGCGGTGACCCAGGTAGTGACTGTATCTCCCAGCTTGTAGCTCGCTGGGAGGGACACAGTTGGTTAACACTTTGTAGAGCGACAGTGGCGAAAGCAGTCCGGTAGATACTGTAAAGTAGATGCAATATGCAAAGCTGCACAATACATGTTCATCCTCTTTCTTCACGCTGAAATAAATTTACGTCTTGATGGCGAAACCGGCTCCAGGGCGTAGTGGTAAATCTTTATTGGTTGTACAATGTCGTACAGAAGTGTGCGGAGGGTATTCATGAATGAACTACGGATGCGGGTGGCGGGTAGAAACCTGTCGCGCCTGCATTATTTGGAGACTAAATGCAAAACAGGTAACGAAGTCGCGGAGCTCCTGTTGAGGGGAGGAACGGCGACGGGAAGCAGTGAAGGAAGCAAGGCGGCGGAAAAAACCCTTGCCGTCGTCCCCCAAGGCGCCATAGATATCAATCCCAACGGGGGAGAAGAGTATATCGTTTTGGTTGCAGTAAGTGCCGTAATGACGATGTTTGTCGCGCTCTGCGAGTGTTGCGGCAGCGCCTGCGGTAACCGTACTTGGCGAAGTGTGGCGGCGTGCGGAGGGGCTGGCAACAGTAACGTCGACGGCGATATCGGTACTGTGAAGCCCGTATGCAGCAGGTATGTAAATGTCCATTCGTACTGCGGGGACTCCGAATGCCCAGATGGGTTTGGAACCTGGTAGAGGAGCGGATGTTCGACGAGGGCGACGATCCCAACTTCCTTGCAGTAGCGGGCAAGAACGATGCGGAGGATGTGATGACGAGTCATTCCGACTTCGTATTTGCAGGTCAACGCGTGTTGAGCACTTGGATCTAAGACGGGTGCGATGTCGGCCGAGCGGCGGGAGCAGACCGGACAGCGAGTAGATCCAGGGAATAGCGCGATGCCGAGACGGAGAGCCAGAGCGACTTTCCACGTAGAAGAGGACATGTACATACCGCGGTGGGGGTGAGGAAGCGAAGAGAAAACAGACGAGGCGGAGGTCGTGCGCAAGGAGAGGAGCCGTGCTCGGTCGTGGGCCGCCGCGGACGTGAACAACCTATCGGACTTCGATAGCATGAGTTCAGTTGTTATCGCAGACTGGAGCCTTTCGCCGGGGACCGGCGATGAACAACGCTCTAAAAGAGCCGTAGCTTAAGCAACGAAAACAGCTGCGGGTGGCGGGAGGATAAGAGCGATATGGCGGACCGAGGGAGCTCTTCCAAGTGGCGGTCCTGGGAAAGAGTGAGCAGATCGGAGATAAGTGCAAAAGAATCAATTACAGATGCTGCGTAAGCAGCCTCGGTAATGTCTGAAGTTTGCAGGAGACCTAGACCGCCCATGGAGAAGGGGAAAGAGGCTTGGTGCCAGGCTTGCTCTGGACAGGGCAGCTGCAATTGGTGGAACGCTTCCCTCTGCTTCTGATTGAAGCTAGCGGCGAGTACCGCAGATTGAGTGGAACCGACAGTGCCGACTCCACTCGAGGGTAGCCGACAGCAGTGCACTGTACTGTAGTGTACAGTACAATACATGACGTATAGCACTGCTTGGGTTCAATTGGTGCGTGGCGTGTACCGGTGTATGGTCAGCAAAAGTGCAGTAACACCTTACAGTACAGCACTGTATTTTACAATAGTATACTTGCAGTAGCTCACTCAATGTGCATTTTGTGCCCCTCTCGTACAGTAGTTGTAGTTGCTTTATCGCGATGCGGTCCAGGCCTTTGACCGGCTTGGCTTCTCGCGTAACCGCTCGTTCCGTCGGCGGAAAGGGCATGCGGGAAAGTTCGACATACCAGACTAAAACAGAGGCTTATCGGGTGGAACCTGGGAACCCCACCCATAGCAATACCCTTTTCATTCAGGTAGCATTTTAGGGAGCGCAGTTCCTTCCCCATTACTGTGTCGGTATACTCTTTTTGAGTTTATTGTGGTTGTCTGGAAACTATGGGATAGACCGGATATATCTTCCAAGAGTAAAACACCCAAACCTTTCCTCCCTTTTCATTCTGGAAGCCCCGTGCATTTGAAAATGCCCGCAATCATAAAACATCAGTAAAACTAACTTTGGGTAAGCTCACCACAGTGGACAACTATAATTTCACATTCCCGTATTTTAAAAGGTGGGAGCTTGTTCCGGTCAAATAATCCACTGCTTTACCTAGCATTGTCCACACCAGAGTCCATGGACTATAGTAGTGGTCCGTTGTCGTTACTTGTAGACAGATCATCAGCTGGGTTGGTAGAACTACTTAACCATAACTGAGTGGCTTTCCCTTTCGTCTTTGGCACACGCAAACGTGGGTCAAACCTGTACCTGTAGTTGACTGACGAATTACGGAAACGTCAGGCGGCCTTTTCCTCAAAGACGAGCCAGAGGTATGAGGGTAGAGACATCGGGCCGTCCGCAGTGAATTCCGTGTCAACGTCCTCTGTTTTAAACACAAGACTTGTGTGTTGTTTGTGTTGTTACGCCATGCTATTGATCCAATAAACCGACAGTGCCGACACCACTCGAGGGTAGCCGACAGCAATGTGCAGTACAGTAGTGTACAGTACAGTACAGTACATGACGTACAGTACTGCTTGGGTTCAATTGGTGCGTGGCGTGTACGGTTGTAATGTCAGCAAAAGTGCAGTTGTTGTACAGTGCATACTGTATGAACGGTTGCGGCCAATCACGGGCCACGACTGATCTGATTTGGCAGATCCAATGGTTTGTACCCTAAATAGCCAAGTGGCAGCACTTCTGTATTTTGCTCCCGGTAATACAGTGGCTATCGTCTACTGTATCTACTATTTTATAGCTATCGAACGGATATATAAGGAAGCCCTCATTGACCGATCGGGGCGTGAGGAGAGAGGTAGTTTCTGGAGATTCAGAGGGAAATCGAAAATTCTAGTGACTCGCTCTACTGAAACAACCAAATACGGGACTGCAACTGCATCCCTTGAGAACTTTGTACCCGTTCACTGGACCTTTCTTTCCTGCTATCCCTCGCTTACACCGCGAATGCTACAGCTGCGGGCCCAGGGAAGGACTTCGAGAACGGTCTAGGCATGATGAACTCTCCAGTGCTCGAGCTGGACCAAGAACTTCTGTCGTGGAGAAAGAAGTTTGCAAGTTTGGTTGACTTAATAACAACCGCAGCCGAGAAGGGAGAATACAAGTTCTTCAAGGCGGTATTCCACACGCTTGTAAATAAGCTGTACGATCGAGGTCTTCGCCAAGCTCAGCAGAGTCTTGTAGACGAAGCGCATGGGCAAGAAAAGATCCATGACAAGCAGGAAGACCAAGACAAAGCTGTGCAAAAAATCGTGGACTTGATTGCCCAGGATCCTCCCATCTCCGTGGTTACTCGCCTCATTGATTCCTTCAATAAGACTACTTCTTGCGAGCGAAAGCGCAAGAACAGTGAAACTTGAACCGTTAGTTGTCTAGGTTCCGCAAACTCGCCGCCAAACACCTCATGAAAGTAGGTTCTACCAGTCAATCTCAAATCATAGAAGTACTGGCACTTGCTTCGCTTAGTAATGCATCAATTTATGAAGCCGAGAGAGTCAAACCAGAAGGGGAAATCGAAACGGATTTCCAGTGATCCATTGAAGCCACAAACGATTTTTCCGACAGTGTGCCATCATGGTGACGGCTAAATACCATTACCTTGATACACTACTTGATTACGGACTTGCGATTCCGTTCTACAATCTTGGATTCCTTCGTTACAGGCTTGCAAGATTGATTACATTTGCCACGTTTCTTGGTAGAACCATTAACTGGTGCCGACTTCGAATAGTGCACTGTATATGAGCACCTGTGCAATATTCACCTTCTTCCTCGATTCGGATAATTGGACACACGGGATATTTGGAACCACTCCAACCAATTGACCATCCTTTCCTTTAATTGGGAATTAACTCAATTCTAATTTCCTTCTCACCCATCTGTCCCATGGAGATCCACAGGTTGAACACGTGTCCACTGTTTGGGGAGTATAATCTTCTTCGCCGAAATCTGCCTCTAACACCTCGTCATCTACCAACCGTGTGGGGTGTTAAGCGCACACGTGTCAACGTCCTCTGTTTTAAACACAAGACTTGTGTGTTGCTTGTGTTGTTACGCTATGCTATTGATCCAATAAACCGACAGGCGCTCCTTTCTTAAGTCTCGAATGGACCTCTGCGACAACATGCATTCAACCCAGCTCACACCGCCTCACCCGCGCACCGCCTTTCACCTGCACAGACTTTGCGCATCGGGTTGCAAAATGCAACACGCCTTCCGGCTCACCCCCACGCCAATTCCGTACCCGCTCGCTAAGGAATTTCCCTTGTTTGCACCCACTGTCTCGCTTACATGGACGCCCAAGGCGACCATGCTTCGAGTTGCACCTCAGGATACAACGCTGCTACCCGGCACAACTTCCTCCGGAACCTCCTTACGACCGACATGTTCCGACCTGCCGGTCTTGCTCACAGACAAGAAGTTCCCAACCTTGTGCCGGGTACAGACCTCCGGCCAGCCGACATCCTCGTCCCATGTGGACCGGAACCTACTGACACGCTCGATGCGCCGACGCAAATCGCATATGATGTCATCGCAATCCCATGGCCCGATCTTACCTCAAACAAGCTGCATTGTTACCTTGCGGGGCAGCCGAATCGGCCTACGTTGACAAGGTGAAGACCTTCGACCGCTCAGTGAGAGTTGCGTTTAACCTGACCCCGGACGCTACTTTTCCAAAGCTCGGTTTTCACTTTGTTCCGCTTGCTTTCGACTCTTTCGCCGCGCCTTGCAAGTCAACCTCTGGAGTAATTGAGACCCATGCGAAATTGATATCGCGACGACTGTTCTGTAAACCAGCGGCGGCTCTTGACCACCTGCGGCAACGAATCTCGTCGACCATATGGTCTACCTTTGCAACATCGATCCTAGCGCGTACTCTCTTCAAGCTGGGCAGCGACGAACTTCAACTATCTTAGCTTACACTGTCAGCTAGGCTTGTACGCCTTTTATAATACATGAAGTAAAGGTAATTACACAATAAACCGACAGTTCCGACTCCACTCGAGGTAGCCGACAGCAGTGCACTGTACTGTTGTGTACAGTACAGTACATGACGTATAGTACTGCTTGGGTTCAATTGGTGCGTGGCATGTACCTTTGTATTGTCAGCAAAGTGCAGTACCACCTTACAGTACAACACTGTACTTTACAGTAGTATACTTCCAGTAGCTCACTCAATGTGCATTTAGGGCCCCTCTGGTACGGTAGTTGTAGTTGCCTTATCGCGATGCGGTCCAGGACTTTGACCGGCCTGGCTTCTCGCGTAACCGCTCGTTCCGTCGGCGGAAAGTATACTTCCAGTAGCTCACTCAATGTGCATTTAGTGCCCCTCTGGTACGGTAGTAGTAGTTGCTTTATCGCGATGCGGTCCAGGCCTTTGACCAGCCTGGGTTCTCGCGTAACCGCTCGTTCCGTCGGCGGAAAGGGCGTGCGGGAAAGTTCGACATATCAGACTAAAACAGGGGCTTATCGGGTGGAACCTGGGAACCCCACACATAGCAATACGCTTTTCATTCTGACAGCCCCGGTCATTTGAAAATGCCAGCTGTCATTAAAACATCAGTACAACTAACCTTGGCTTCAAGCTACCAACTATTATAATTCTCGAGTAAGCTCACCACAGTGGACAACTATAATTTCACATTCCGGTATTTTGAAAGATGGAAGCTTGTTCCGGTCAAATAATCAACTATAAAGCTTTACCTAGCATTTACCCACACCAGAGTCCATGGACTATAGTAGCGATCCGTTGTCGTTACTTGTAGACAGTTCATCAGCTGGGTGGGTAGTAGGACTACTGAATAATAACTGAGTGGCTTTCCTTTTCGTCGTTGGTACAGGCACACGTTGATCAAACCTGTACCAACCTTGTCCAGCGAAGTTGATACCAATGTGTCCAATTTGCAGCACCATGCGACGAAGTGCGTTTTTTCGAGATATTATCAGCTCTCCTTTCTTTTCTAGATGAAGTGCGGCTTCGATTTCAACGTACAACATCCGCAAATACAGTTTATGTGTCGCAAACCAGCTCAAAAGTTCACGCGGTCAAATGTAAGCGACTGTGGCATCCCGTGAGATCCCGATTTTGTGCGAATTTCACCGATGCAGCCGCGGTGCTTGACGTGACAGATTCTTGATTAGCTTTTGTACCTTTTTATAAGCTGAAGGTAGTCAAAGGTCGCCTTGGGCAAAGAAGGAACCCCCGAAGCTGTTGAGGTAGTTCTTAACTCGGTTCTAGCGCACGAGGGAGTTGTACTTTTTTGTAGCTATCTGTATGGCCTACGGGAATGTGTTCGAAGAGGTCCCAACTCCCGCAAGATAGAACTGCCAAGTATCCTTCAACGAAAGATTTTGAAAATACTGAAGCTTCTGTTGTGGGTTCAGCCCGTATGCATTCGCCATTTGCTAGTATATATCAAAGTAATCCATCTAGCATTCGCTCAGACTGCCGCAGGAGTTATTGTCGTCGCCCTTAAGCCTCATTTCATTTCGGTGTGAAATCCTCCTGCTAATGCTGTATTCGGCGCTGCAGGCGCTTCCATGCAACTCAGTGGAAGATGATAGGGGCTACTTTGTACCTTGCAGGTCACTTTTTACGCGTCTGCCCCTGCAACAATCAGCTGCATCATTTGCAATACGGTATCATGGTCACTACTGTTATAGTATATTACATAGTCAAAAGTCATTACAAAAATTCTCGATTAGTGTTTTTGTACCCTCGCACCAGGTCAATTGAGGAAGTTTCGCAGAAAATCTCCTTTGCAAATAAGCTTGCGGGTGGAACGTTTCCGCAACCATTTCGTTCAATTGCGAACCACTGAGGGAGGGGTTGAGTACTCAAATGTAAATGATGAATCCCTTTTGGGTACTTATCAGAGAAACAAGCTCCCTTTCACTTATTAGCTTCATAAGCGGAGGGTAATCATCTTCACTTCCCCTTGCAGCCTGCCCACTGCTTGATATAATGCCGGCACTAGCGTCCGACCGAGAAAAGCGAGAAGAACTTGTGAGAGTGACATGTGACTACAATATGTGGCCCTGAAACTGGTCATCTCTGTGTATCCAGACTTTAGCTGATTTCGATCTTTAGTCTAAAGAGGTAGAAGGCTACTCGGATCCTGGGCGGCCAGTTTCCTAATAAAGAAAATTTCAGGGTACTGTGACCCTGTTAGAGGGTGCGTGTACTGATACTTGGCACTGAGTCTCCCTTACTCCTACAAGGTAGCATTTTTTGCGGCCTACCATCGCACAGACCCATTGCGAAGTGTTTTTAAAATCTTTTGGCTATCTCTCAGAGCTATCAACGCTAGCCGAACCTGTTAGTTACCCTAGAGGAGATCTACCGCGAATTTTCCAAGCGATCATCAGAAACAAGGCCAAAACTAATAAAACTATACTATTTTCCTTGCAATGAAAGACCGCAGTCCTTGAAGACACCAGCAAAAGTCACACTAATGATAGGAGTTCTTCTGCAGTTGCTACACCACATCCATCATAGGTTCAACTCCTCGCTGGGCTATCTATGTGAAGTCAAAAAACTTGAACTGTGTTGAGGGCGCGGCAGATCTCCGTTTACTTGGTTTTCAGGATTCCACGACGCCCTCTTGAACAGGAAAAAAGGCGATGCGTCATCTCATGGAGGGTTATCCCGCCATGGAATAAAGTAAATACAGTATTTCGAATGATACAGAACATATTCGTAGGTAGAAAGAGAAAGGAAATTTTTTTCTGTTTGTCGAATTTTCGTAAGACGCCTACTTATACAAAATGCAAATTAAAAGTTTTCAATGCAGTAAATATTTAGAATACAATCGAAATAGCTATAAAAATAAAAGGTAGTTCATCTAATAGTTTTTATTGTTATGCACGAGACATAACTGCTTCAAAAAGCAGTCGCGACCCTATCGCCATGAAAAAAAAATATTCCATCTGAAATGTGCGAAAACACACAGTAAACTTATTCTGGTGGAACTCTGAATAAAAAAATTCCATCGTTATCGGAGAGCAAAATTTGCATTCCAACCATTCAGAACGAGTTTCTTTTTGTTTTAACTAGATGAATTCCAATACCAATAATATTTTCACCTACCGGTCCTTCATCAACAGAGGTATGTAGATATCTAGCTCTCAATGTACCTAAACTATTTTCAATCAGTTTGTCTGCTAATGTTCAGTAGAAATCATTTGGGGACATTGATTAAAGATATCCACTACCTAACTTTTAAATATTCTAGGCATCCACACAGCATATTGCCAGCAATGTTGTGTTGTTATAGGTTGACGAAGCCTTAATTTCTAATTTTCTTTCCATATTCAGGTTCTACTAACGACAACTGTTGTGGCGGACAACCTGAGCACAGGTAAGGTAACAATTCTCAAGAATATCCGGAATTTCTATTTCTGAACCGCAAATCTGTGCTCGTCCAGGACTATATCTCCATCGCTGGCGATAAATCGGACTAACATCATTAGCTCTTCCAAACGTATTGATTAATTTTCTTCCCTCTAGATCAACTCACATGACAGCTGCAATTATATTAGTCGCACATGCAGTAGTTATCGTTGTTATGTGTTCACCCTGGTTTATAACATCTTGAAATGAAATACATGCCACCGGAAGCTCATTACGTTAATTCTTGAAAACCTCAATGAAATGTTAGTTCTTCTCCCTCAAATATTCTTCAGCCTGAACGTAAAAAGTAAATATAAACTAGATATATTCCTATCTGATCAGAGCCATGGTTCCAAAAGCTTCATCTTCGCTCTTGTCCCTTGCAAACATACCTTTCCTGAACCTTCGCTGTCTTCTGACGACTTATAAATCTTGACTCACTTTCCTTACACGCAAAAGCCCTATGTTCACCCCTATGTTCAGGTATTCTGTCAAGGGCGACGAAGTGTGGAATACCTTTCTGAATCCATTTACCGCCAATTTCATCCCAAATTGACATGCTTACATCCACACAAATTGATTCGGACGTCTTAAAATGAAGATGCTTCGAAAAAATCGCTAATAATGCCCCAGACCTTGGTCGACCTGGATTCTTCTTTATCTACGAAAGGTTGGGATTCCGAAAAGGATTTTTAACGACGACAAATCTCAAACTCTCTATGTTGTATGATATTTCCAAAATTTAGATTCTATATAAACGTAGACGGAGGAGAACTTCGCCATAGGTACCAGTTATGACTAGACTCGAAAAGCTTCATGAGAACCGTGACCCAAAAAAACTTAAAATTTTCACCTAACATGCAAAGATTTAAATCCTACCTTTCCAAAGTGATTTTTTGAATAGAAAATTGTAGATATGAATGGTGTTGGAAGCATTCAAATAAATTATTGATAATCTTTTTTGAATTTGTCAAACCTTGGCGAGTGATACCTACAATAATAAGCTCGGCCACCAGACCATGCACTATGTAACGTCTTGGTGTTATAGATACATTCAAATTTAGAGTTAAACCTTCATAGATCCACTCTCTGCAACGCGGAAGTGTTTTCGGTCGATCAGATTCCATCGCTTGTATTCTTACACCTTCAGGATAACCTCTTACGATCCGCTGTGGGCTTGTACTTGACCATGTTATTGGGCCTCTACTCCCATCAGACTCCACAAGAGCATAAGTCCCTATTTCGATACCACCTTGTACTGACCTTATATCCAAATTGCTGCCATAGTTCATTGGATTAAGTATCAACCAGCAATTTACTCATAAAAATGAGCTTCTATTTATTTGACAGTCGACGAGTGATTATCCAACTCTTTACAAGCATCCAAAAATTCCCAGTTACTCAAAAATATTCTCTGAAACCGTCCATTCTTACCTACTTTCTCGATCCCCAGAACTGTTCCTGACATCATTTCTGTTATACAGCTGGATTCATACGTCTTTATAAAGTTGAAGTTAGATGTGAATAAGCGCGCTTTTGTGTGAAGTCCACTTCCTGGGAGCAAATGTCAGTCGTTTGATTTCACAACCCTGCAGGGAATTTGAATGGGGGTTTGAGGAGGAATTGATGCCGTTAGCCCGTGAAGGTGCGAAAGCTCTGAATGATAAACATGAAAGTTAGCAGAGATTTAAAGGGAAATTTAAAGCTAAGAAAAGCCGTAAAAATGTTTTGAATTTATTTTCTAGTTCTTACAAATCAAATTTCCAGTAATTGATAATATAAGTAATCAGTTGATGACCGTTGTCGAGTAGACACTAAACTTCAGAAAAAAGTTACATACATTAAGTATCTATTGGTGGCTGGACACGGTTCCACTATGCGGGTAGGGCGTAACAAGATATACATTGCTATAGAAGAGAGATATTGGAGAGAAATAATTACTTATTACTTATCTGTAGTGTGCTACAAGTGACCTAATATTCAATTGGAACTTAGTAAATGGACCAAATAGGTCCAGTGCAATAGGGCTCGGGACATAGTGGCCGTAGAAACCGAGGACCATGTCACCATGAAATTATTAAAGTAAAAAGCATAAGGAAAAATCATCTCTTGAGTTACATTGTTATTCTAGGTTCATCTTAGTAATCGGGACACTGTATTTGGGCCCAAAATCAATCACCTTGAGTCATCAAGGGTCAACAGGTATTATTTTCCTTTGGTAGATTACAGTATTCTACTGCAATTCACTAAGATTTCCACAGTATATAGAAGACACTCGATTCCCCTTTGCGGGTCCCGAGAGAACAATAACTTTCCCTCCTCCAAAATTTCTCAATAATAGCAACGCACTGAGTCAGCCTCCTCCTCGTCCTCCATCACTCAACAGAAATCATCTACCCCAATTTTTCCCTACCTCTCAGCAACCTTACCGAAAATTTTATCACATTTTCCTTTACAGTTGACAAACTTCAAAAAAGAGTCCCCTGGCTATAAGATATTGTCAGCAGACTCTAAATAAGATTATTCTAGACTTAAACTTCCAACGTCCGGGATGATGTTAAAATAGGGCCTCGTATTGTGCTGAGATTCCATACGTTGGTAGGGGCCTGAGCGATTGTCTTAGAGTCTCGAGCGTAGGAGGGCGTCAAATGGCAAGTGTACCGGTCGCAAGTCGACGGATTACAATTAACAGTCCACTGGACTTTCAACGGTCCTCAGCAACTGATTCAACTGTAAGTAGTTTGAACTTGTTGACGTGCTGCACTCACTGATACAGCGTGCTTCGATGATAAAGGTGTTCATTGGAGGATTTAGTGGAAAAAAAAGGGTGATCTGACTCTTTTCTGTACGTAATACAAGTTCAGAAGCACTGAGAAACTTCTTATGGATACTAAATAATAGGGGATGCAGATTCCCATTTGATAAACCAATCGATTTTGAAGGTGAGAATTACAGAACGGGAAGAAAACTGTGAGAATAGTTCGCAAATTTAATTTCGCAGTCCAAAGTTATGACATGTGTAGCACATAGCAAGATTGCAAGAGGAATTATAATGCAACCTCTGTTATTATATCTTCCAAATGACTTACATAGCTACTGTACGTTGTGCTTGACGGGTTGGCTCCTCCAAGCTACGGCAAGAACGACTTTTCACTTTTTGGCCGTTGGCTGGTGACTCTTGTTCTGGCTTTCTCTACTACTCGATACGCAAGCACTTGTACAGACTTCATATAGACTTTTTCGGATCTCATTGCACTGAGGATATTTGTCGCACAGTGCATACTATACGAAAGATCGCGGCCAATCTTGTGGCACGGCTAACGTTACTTGACAAGTGCAATGATTCTGTCCCACCTGCCAGGTGGCAGTGCTTATATATATTGCCCCGGTAGTACAGTTCTATAGGTACTTACCAACTTCTATTCCTTTAAAGCCAGGCGAATGGTTGCATATGGCATGCTACATCGCGCATTAGGTGAGAGGAGGTGAGAAAAGGGAAGAAAGATTAAAAGGGCTACACATCTGCCTACCTGTGTGTTTGCTGGTTATTGCTATCTCCCCAGTAAATGATCACAGATACGAGGATTACTGTCTCCAGTTTTAGTTGTATTTTAAGTCTTGATGACGCGTTGGATTTACTTTAACGTTTTGCCCAGAGTGGTCTGCACCGCCAACGCGGCTGAATCCGCTGTGATGGGCTTTTACTCATTCCACAGTTGATCATCAGCCTAGAGGTTTATTTAGACGTCAAAGAAAAGACCAAGGAGAGTCAAGGATCAGAAATCAGTTAACGCATCGCGCTTTCAACGAAAATATGAGGAAGACTCATTTTAATGATGACGAAAATCATAGATCCAGTCGGGATACGACGAGAAACAAGTTAAAGGACTGACAGAAAAATTCCCAGAAGTTTGCAAATAACATGGGAATAGTGACCATGAAAGAGGCAACTTGAAGTAACATCATTCGAACGTTTGCTTTTTGAAGATTAGAACAGTCAAAGATCTTCATGAAAAGTTACCGAATACAATGATGCACCCAAAAACTCCAGCGGGTATTTTTATCCCAAAATACCCGTTGAAGTGTTGGAGGAATTAAGTTAGCAGTTATGCTGTCACTAGCAATGGACATCGAATTCAAGTTAAAGATCTTGGACTGTGCGCCTTTCAACCATGGCTATTGTTAGAATTGCAGCGATGCAGAGCCTGGAATAGATATGTGCAGACTACCTCTTAAACGATTGAAAGAAGAAACTTGTTATTCCGCTCTGCGTCACCAAAGGCGATGGTCTCCTTTTACTTCGAAATTTTGTTTTGAGCAAATCGGATGTTCCTAATTATTGCACGCTTCCTGTTTTTATTGTAAAATAAGGTTTATTTGAAGAATTAGATAGAGAATTCATAATTCCGATGTACGTTATTGAAGGTAGAGAAACACGAACCAATCTTGCCGTTGTTCTGACCCAAACATCCAAGTTCCAAAGCTATTCCGAGACCCAACGGTATTTTCCTGGAACCAAAGCGGAAGAAAATGACGGGGATAACAAAATCTTGCGATTCATGGGAAATTCGAAAAAAACTCTAGCTGCGAAACTTCACCTGTACTCGGCTTTACCTCGGAAGTACATGAAAGATCTCTGCAAACGGTGCGGAGTTCTTTCTCCCGCCTTAGGCGAAGCGCTCGAAGCTGTCATGGAAACTTTTTCCAGCTGGACTAGAAGTTCACTTTATGTGCACAATATATCCTGAAAAATTCCATTTCGAACCTTTACCAATGATTTGTAAATCGATTTCATGTACTTGGTTTAGTTGAAGAAGCACTCAATACTCCATATGAAAGAATCGGCTTCAAGCTTCTGTACTGCGGTTATTCTGTCGACCGTAGATATGGAATAAGCACAAAAGCTCCTCGAAACTCAATGGGCCCTATTGATTGGAGCCTTTGGAACAATATCGTTTGATCAAGAATTTGACTATAATAAAATTTGAAAAACATTGCAAACTGATGGCATTAGAACGAGACCTCTTCCTGCGGGGGGGCATAGAACAATTGGTTCAAAAATTGGTTCAGTGTCAATTGCAAAATTCACTTTATGTCAGATTTCACTGCGTTTTCTCTAGGATGTAATGAACGAAAAAGATGTAGAAGGTACATTGTCCACGGTTTAAGAAATCGTCTCAACAGCGAGGCGATTGAAACGAATGTTCGTCGTGGAAACAGTCTTATCATTGCATTTGAACTTGGAAGAGGATACACACCATCTATTATCGGTCTGTCGTAGATGCTGGTTGACTTCGAGCTAGTTGATGCGCACTTAGAGCGGATTGCAAGCCGCAAGCTCTCAATGATGCTGGAATTTCGTTCGCCAAAATAATACTGTGTCACATTTTCTGATGAAAGAAACTCCAGTGTGCTTTGTTGAGACTTAAAAAACATGGTGCCTGGTATTTGGAACACATCCGAAATGCAAAAGAATATTTTGTCGAGCTCACTCGTAGCAAATACGGAAACGATTAACGGCTGAAAGTCGCGTATAAGGACACACGGTAAAATATAAGCTTCATCCTCTTTGCAAGAGCTGGGCAGTATCAAGCATTCACAACAAAATTAGGGCAATCAGATCCCGTTGGATAACGATGGTTAGTTTTTCGGACGCTGCCCCATTTCTGTTTGACTCTTCGGTAAGAACATAACCAGAGGCTGAAAAATCTCAGAACCAAGCTATCAGTGAATAAAATTTTTCTTCTTTGTTCTCGATTCTTATCAATGCCACTGGAAACAATTGGATAATCGTTCCGCAGATGTCTTCGTTTCTTGTGACTAAGAACAGTTACAATCGATCTAAGTTCAAGGACTTGGAGGTTGACATAAATAAGAAAACCCAAAACGTTTAAACGGATAAGGTGGTTGGCACTACCCTTTCGTCTATTTTAAGAAATTTTCCCAAGAGTTGAAGTCACAGAAGCAAGAAATACGCTTTTAAAATCGAAATACAATTGGCGGTGAACCTGTGATGAAGAGTAATACCCTTTCGGTCGCACCAAAGTGGCTTGTTGGCGGATCCATCGAGGAGGAAAAGTAAAATTACAACGAAAAAAGCGCGTACAAAGGAGCCAATATCAGAAACTTACCGAGAGATGAAAATCTTAGCAGTCTTTCATTGTCACGTTTCTTTTTTTCCAAGTCAATATTGAGGCTGAACCGGACAAATTGAAGTTGAAGTGCAGATTAGTTTCACATAGGAATGGGGATAATAATATTGCAAGTTAACACTGTAATGCAGAAAAGTGATGAAACATTTTTGGGCGGAATTGAATGTGCGTCATAACAGCCCAAAGAAGCAGACGGAAGGGAGATCCCAAGTACTGGACGCTAGTGATGAGAATATAGTACAGTGATGAGGTACAGTAACTGTAGGAGTTTTCTGCCGGTAAGGGCGTTGTTTCGGAAGAGTTCCGTGGTACATACAGCAGCTATACGTATCGTATTCGTAGGCACTGTATAATGCAGTAACCAGTGGAAAAACCAACAAAGTGCTCCGAGGATTGTAAGCCATGCGCATGTTGTCCACTGCCAATATTCGAATAAAAAACAGTACTCATTAGTCTGGCGTGCGAGCAGTGCCAAATTTCGAGAAAAAAATTAAAATTGTTTAAAATGTGATCGAAAAGGTTTTCATAGAGGGTACAATAACTGTAAAGCCAAGGGACAAATCAGGACATAAACTCGCAAACAATTCTGTTTTCGGCCATCACCAATAATTCAAATACTTTGCATCCACGTAAAGAGGTCAACAATGCCTTTATGGCAAAAAATCTCTGATTGGAGAGGAACAGGACCAAGCTTTTCTGTGTCTCGAAAGAACATTTTTCAATCCGATATTGCTGGACGATTGAAACAGTTTCGGAAAACAACCAAATAATCCTTGAAGCCTCTGGCGATCTATAACAACAAAAAAATAAGCCTATCACCTAAAATTACTTATTTTTTTGCGTTAAAAATGATTCCAGTTACTAAGTAAAGTGGACACTTGCAGATAAAATCACAAAGTAGTTTTTACTGCCAATATTTATGTATAAACTTCTGTAAAATCACTTTTTCTGGACTAACTTCGAATATAATTAAATAAAGGAGCTCATACAGCTGCCCCCTCAGCAAATTAAATTCCGACCCAATTGAGATCGCTAGAAGTCAACATGACCCATGCATTATTAAGGACAAGATATGTTTTCAGATGAAAAGATGAATATTAAATTTGAAGGAACCATGCTATTTAGTTACACTAACACAACCTCAAAAAGGAAGAGGATGATCTTCAAGTGTTCAGAGGAGTGGAGCTTCAGTGATGATGTGGGGAGCGTTTTCCAAAACAGGACAGAGTAAAGTGTCTACTGCATATAAATCTATCTGTTATCTGTTATGAATGAAGAAAATCGAACGTTAGTCGTAATCAACAAGAAAACACACGGCGTTACTTCCTTATGTTCTAATCAAGGCCTTGTTTGCCTATCATAACATTAAATTCATGCAATGGTCTGCTAGTAGCCCTTATCTATACTCTGTTGAGAGTATCTATGTCATTTAAAATATCTTCAGATGTTTACAGGAAATTCAGGTAATTTATTAATAGTAAGCAGCTCGTTAATATTAGGTAATTGAAGATTCCATCACTAAAAATTGCAAATGTTTGGGTTGGCAGTAGCTTCATGGGCTTTTCTGAGGTACACAAAACACCTTACAGATTTTATAAAAGGAAGTCAGGTGGCAAGACAAACTTTTGAAAATATTAGCACCGTAATAAAGGCGGTTTGCTGTTAAGTACTTGTTGGGCGGCTGAAAGAGATATACAGTTAAGGCGCCTGAGGGGGCGGCAGGAATGAAAAGGGAAGTCTTTTCGTGTCGCGTGTGCGTGATGGACGCGATTGGAGGGAATCAAAAAGGCGCCGCAGGTGTGCCGTCGGCAGGGTTAAGGGGTGGTGTAGTCGCGAGGCGAGTAACGTCACGGGAAGGGAAAGTGTAAGTAAAACGGGAGTACCACGTTGGGTGTCAAGTTGCCGTTGTTGGGATGGTTTAATTCTATCTAGCCCGGCGGCTGGGTGGGCGAGACGCGTTGAATAATACCGTGCAAAATAATTTCAAATCATACAAGTGCATATAAAATGCTAATTATTCCAAATAAAAACCCACCTACCAACACAGTGCGGCCTTGCCGCTTGCGCATATAACCACCGCCGTAGTACTGTACTGTAAAGTGTAACTGTTTCATTTTCTTATGAGGAGTTTTCGATCAAATTTTTTGAATAATTTTTGAATAATTTCGAAGATTTGGTACTTCATACATTATTAGGAAAGAATATTTTTGCCTAGTTTTGTGCTTCAATTTACTATATGTTTCAAATAATAAAAAAATAGAGAATATCTATAGTTTTTTTGTTCACTGTTCGGGGGCATCTTTGAGAGGTGCGGAAGAGAGTTTTTATAGCACGGATCGAGTCTGAAGGGTAGTGCATTCATCATCCGCCTCCAGCTGTAAGCAGATTTGAGTTTGGCGGTGGGTGTTCTGAAAATTTACCAAATATTTTAATCTCTATCCCGGTGTCCTACAGAGATGCTGAATTGTGGAGCAATATTTTTATTGAGGCCCACAATTTATATTTATTATGAATCATCAAGGAATAATTTTATCTATTTTACACTGGCACTATTTTATGCTGAATTCAGTGTGAAATAATTTTTATGTCCTACAGTTGGGTTTTTATATTATACAGGCTATAATTATTGCATTTCTGCTACCAACAAATTATTATCTGGATGATTGCTTACCTGGAAAATACTGCAATAATTATTGCTGAGCCTGAATTATGTCTGCCAAAATTATTGAACGGCTCACCTGATTTTTGTAGCAGGTTCACCCTGTTGTAGATTGTAAGTAGTCTAGGTTGTTATAAATATTTTTACATCCTCGGGCTATCGAAATATTCCCCTCGATAAGATATTAATAAATTTGGTTTTCTATTCATTATTCATTCTAAGTCCAATTGTTGCATTTCTTTATTTATTCAAGTTGGAACTATTTATTATTATTTGGATCTACCTATCCCAATTATTTTGCAGGTGTTCACTTGATTGGGAGCCTCGGCGAAGCTACGGATGAAGACTGGGAACACAGTCGATTCTTCGATATAGCTGCACCGTATGGCTGCTACGTAAAAGAGCCAGATATACGTGCTCTTCGCGCGTGCTCAGCTCCTCTACTATGGATTCCCAGGACTTCAACTTACTTTGCCATCGTTGCTATCAAACCCCAAGATTCCCCGTAGTAGAGGGTAACGGAAGCACCTTAATGACACCAAGCCCCAATGCTGTGGCGGCAGAGTACTTGCAGCATCTTCTTCAATACCAAAGTTGAGAGCGAGAGGTAGAACTCAGCCGGTTGAATATGGCTCCAGGGACGTCGACCAACATTCAAAGCATTCAATCAAACAGTAGGAAATGACAAACGACTTTATAAGAGCGAAGGGTAGAACTCAACCCGTGCATGTGGCCCCAGCGCTGTTGACCAACATTGAAAGAATTTAATCAGAGAGTAGGCGATTACAAACGATTTCATAGGCTTTTCCAAAGCCGATGACAGTCACCCGGACCTCGACCCTTACAGATAGCGAGGTCGGGAGACAAAACTGCATGGAGATGACTGTCTTACACACCGCTGAAAGTCACAGTGGAAGCGATCATCAGATAGATTATCAGCAATGAGATTCCCCAAGGCAAGATCAGTTGTTTTGTGCAAATGATATAGCAGGCAAAGTGGCCGACAGTTGGCAGTTGGCAGGGGCGACTTAATCCGCTTCCGTCGAAGTTCTGATTGGCATTAGAGAGTTTTTCGTCATCGTATAATAGTTAGGAATCTCTTGTCGCGCTGCGTCAAGAGTCAAGGAGTTATAAAGAAAGCTTGGAGTCTACTTTCATCATTTCTATACGTTTTGTTACCTGTCCGACTGCTTTGTGACGGGTTGCTTTGATAACGATATTTTCAAGAAAAACGTTTGGGTGTTTTACTGTTGGGAGATATTTCCGACCTATCCCATGGTTTTCCAGACAACCGCAATCGACTCAAAAAGGGTATACCTACAGCGTAATGGGGAAGGAACTTGATATTTTCAAGAAGCATTGTAAAAGCCGTAAAAGAAGAACAGCGTGACCGTAGTGATTCTCTTCTTGCATAAAGGATATGAAGAGTCGTGATTGGAGCCTTCGGAAGGTGTCGCTTGCACGGGGAGGCGTTTTGCGATCTGTGGCGACGACCCGGGATAGATACTCCCTAGCAAGCTCTCGATACGCTCCAGTGTGATTGAATGCCTCAAAAGATTCAATGATTATACCAAGACTTTATCACAGGCAATCCTCATGCCCAACTTGTCCCAGTGCCCATTTCTACAGCCAATGGATGGCGCTCTGATGCATTCGAGGTTTGAATGACATGGTCCGGCACGTAGCTGTCAGAGCCATGGAGTCTTTCGGACGGGTACGATCCGTCTTTATAAAAAGAAACGCTGCCACTGCCGGTTCGTCCAATGCATTGTGTCTTACGGCTGGTCTTACTCCACTCTTGTAAATGCGGCACCTTCTGATCGTTTTCTAGGGCTTAAACATGTGTCCTTTCTCTCTGGACGCAGCTGTCAGTACCGCTGGGCAGTAAGGCACCCAAACCTTTCCCCTTTGCGGTGTAAGACGATGGAAAGGTACTCTGTCCCAAGGAGTTACCGGAAAAACGGCAATTCATGGTATCACAGGTTCCTTGAAGGTCGAATCTGGCGAATGGGCATCCATTAAGCTGCGGGCGTTTCTTGGTAGTATACATATTTGAAGCAGGGCAAAGAAGGGCTTAGATGGTGTTCTCTTCTGATCTAATAGATTTGCAGAAGTTGGAGGAATGTGGCGACGACGTGCGCATAAGCGGGTTGCGTTGTGATTGATGCTCAAGGTTCTATTTTTCAGTGTGATGTGAGATGCTGACGGTCCAAAGCGGTGGCCAAGGTGTAGTAAGGGGCCAGTTTGAATGCAGCGTTTTTTAGTTTCCAACGGATCGGAAACGCGAATATTTCAATGCCAATCACTCCAAAGACTCAACGTAGTGCTTACGGTGAGCAACGGATGATATGTAACAGGCAGGCAAGACATCAGCTCGGGAACCAGCGTGACAGTGCGTTTGGTCCCCTTTTGATATGTCTCGATGGATGATGTGGATGAATTTGATGCATATTCCCGAAATTTAGGTAGCTCCACTGCTCTTCAAGCCTGGTTTCTCATTAAATGAAACGGTTGGGTAAATTTTTGAGGCATTTACCGGTCCCTCGGAACAAATTCAATCTCTATCACACGCTGTGTCCCTTCACGATCCTGGGCATTCCGATTCGTTGAAAAAATTGGGGTTCATACAATACCTGCGGTATGTATACATAAAATGATCAACTCATACACAGAAAATCATCCTCATCCGGTATGATTCCGGTATGTCGACCATAGCAGCGCCAGTTACCTTGAGTCAAGCCATAAGGGTCTTTCTGCGGAACATTCCAAAAGTTGTGACCGGGATTACTCTCACAAGTGATTGAGATATCTGAAAACCCCTTCCAGTCTCACACCAACGCTGCTATTGATCTCAAATAGTCGCCATAGACCCCCCTATGTCTCTATAGATCAAAGATAAAGCAGACACTCTTTGCGAAAGCAATGTGGGTTGCAATGCAGGTCGCAAGTCGGGTACTGGACCCGTCAATGATTTTCGACTCTATATATAGAAGGAAAGAGTAGTCCGGTCCCTTTGCTTTGTGGCAATCGATCGCGTTCAAGGTGATAAATGGCATTCCAGTTACTCGCAGATGGTCTCCCGCTGCCGTTTGCACCGGTTTTTTAGATACTTCGTGGTCGACACATGTCTTTTATTATTTCGTGGAGTACTGACCGGTGACACCCGTAATACTAAAGCTTAAAAGTTTGAACATGATAAACCTAAATTGCGCCTTTCAATTTGCTTTTTCACTCTACAATTACCAATGCAGTTTTAGATCCAGTTTCGGCGGCAACTCGAGTTATTCAAATTTCTCCTTTACTCAAATCTGGTTACTCGTTTCCTGGCAGTCATTCCTCGAGTGATATCCGAGTAGCCAATGATTGAGAGCTAAGAGTGCGCTGGCCAATGAGAAGGGACTGCGATGATTTTCATTGGTTGAGCGCAGAGAAATGGGACGGGGTTGAGATTCGTGGTTACATGTAGGGCATCCCCAATCCGAACAAAATTATCGCAGGTTGAGGAATTAAAATGTGTGTGGAAATTGTTGGCAAAGGAACGTAAGGTTCCAACCGTGCAGTACGGTGGCTGACGCGGTGAATGTCTCGAATACCAGGGCCATGGCCAACGCAACGAATGCTGCACACTTTTCGGCAACGGCAGGTCGTGAATGTTGGATAACGTGTCAGATTTGCTGCAATGGTGAGCTACAAACCAGGAGATGTGGTCATCCAGGCCGTTACGATAGATGCGGTGACCCAGGTAGTGACTGTATCTCCCGGCTTGTAGCTCGCTGGGTGGGACACAGTTGGATACCACTTTGTAAAGCGACAGTGGCGAAAGCAGTCCGGTAGATACTTTAAAGTCGATGCAATATGCAAAGCTGCACAGTACATGTTCATCCTCTTTCTTCATGCTGAAATAAATTTACGTCTTGATGGCGAATCCAGCTCCAGGGCAGCGGGGCCGCATTTGCACTAGGGCGATATTGGGCGAAATACTGTAGAGGCAGAGTGTACTATTGCATTACGCTGTACTGATCCCTCGGTGCGCCATCTCGCTCTTATCCTCCCGCCACCCGCAGCTGTCTTCGTCGCTTACAGCTACGGCTCTTTTCGAGCGCTGTTCATCGCCGGTCCCCGGTGAAAGGCTCCAGTCTGCGATCACAACTGAACTCATGCTATCGAAGTCCGATAGCTTGTTCTCGTCCGCAGCAGCCGACTATAGAGCACGGCTCCTCTCCGTGCGCACATCCTCCCCCTCGTCTGTTTTCTCTTCGCTTCCTCACCCCCACCGCGGTATGTACATGTCCTCTTCTACGTGGAAAGTCGCTCCGGCTCTACGTCTCGGCATGCGCTATTCCCTGGATCTACTTGCTGTCCGGTCTGCTCCCGCCGCTCGGCCGACATCGCACCCGTCCTAGATCCAAGTGCTCAACACGCGTTGACCTGCAAATACGAAGACGGAATGACTCGTCGTCATCACATCCTCCGCAACGTTCTTGCCCGCTACTGCAAGGAAGTTGGTATCGTCGCCCTCGTCGAGCATCCGCTCCTCTACCAGGTTCCCAACTCATCTGGGCATTCGGAGTTCCCCGCGCTACGAATGGAAATTTACATACCCGCTGCATACGGGCTTCACAGTACCGATATCGCCGTCGACGTTACTGTTGCCCACCCCTCCGCACGCCGCCACATTTTGCCAAGTACGGTTACCGCAGGCGCTGCCGCAACACTCGCAGAGCGCGACAAACAACGTCATTACGGCACTTACTGCAACCAAAACGATATACTCTTCTCCCCCGTTGGGATTGATATCTATGGCGCCTTGGGGGACGACGGCAAGGGTTTTTTCCGCCGCCTTGCTTCCTTCACTGCTTCCCGTCGCCGTTCCTCCCCTCAACAGGAGCTCCGCGACCTCGATACCCGTTTAGCGTTTAGTCTCCAAATAATGCAGGCGCGACAGGTTTCTACCCGCCGCCCGCATCCGTTGTTGATTTATGAATACCCTCCGCACGCTTCTGTGCAACATTGTACAACCCATAAAGATTTACCACCACGTACTGTACTGTACTGTCTGGTGCGGATGGTACAGCAGATGTTGTTCACCTTCATGCTGTACAGTTGTTGCAATCTGGTTGGCATAATTCGGATGAAGCTGCGAATATCTGGATCTTTGAGTAATGCATATATCAGAACAAGCTATAAAAGGGCACGAACACAGGGAGGCATGAATTGAGGTATAGAACTCATATGATGACGAGCACAATCGATTCAACCACGAATGCACAGCGAAGTAACAGCACAGCACTGCAGAGATACATTGGATAAACTAAGGAACAGATCGAAGAGATGAGAAGCAGAGCAAATAGTCCGTGGCATGCAGATGAATGATTGGGAGCTGAGAGCTCTGACAAGCACGCAAAGAGTCCGTGGCACGCAGATGAATGATCAGGAGCTGAGGGCTCTGACACGCACGCGAATAAGAGAGCAACCGAATACAGAAAACAATGGATGTGAGCGATAGATGCAGGCGTAAGCGAACACGCTGTAGCAAGGGTATATAAAGGACAGAGTGGTGGACTCGCCCAGAGCAAGAAGCAAAGGGCAGCCACCGGCGACTTGTGCCGAATCACCTCGCCTCCGCATCCCCTGACGCGATTCGTACCTCAGCACTATCAACATACCCTCTTACACAGCCGACCATCCTAAAACAGTACAGTACAGTACACTATTCAATTTACAGGTGGGGAAAATGGGGGGTTAATTTACTGTGGTAGATATGTGGGTTGGTACCCAGTAAATTTGTACCGGAGCGTAGATACCGTGTATTTCCAGGTTGATTGTCATTGTGAGGTTTAGTTGAAGGGGGAACGTTTGGGTGTTTTACTGTTGGAAGATATTTCCGACCTATCCCATGGTTTTCCAGACAACCGCAATCGACTCAAAAAGGGTATACCTACAGCGTAATGGGGAAGGAACTACGCTTCCTAAAATGCTACCTTCAGGCCAGCCATCATGTTTAGTTGAATGCTTGCTGCGAATCCTATTTTATTTAAAATTTTTTTATTATTATGATGTTCAAAAAAAGCCGTTTGTTTTCCATGATTCAGCAAAAGCTTCATAAATAGATAAATACCAAGTAAACAGTGACGCTTGGGTACCTGATTTTTTATTCCAGTGGTACCCATGTCACACCTTGCGCTTGAGAGCGGAAAATTTTCACGTTAGACAAAAAGCTTAAACCCTCTTTCTATATGGCGTCACACTATCACACGGGGTAATATTTGCGTAATTTATTGTTCGGAACGTAACGCCACTTTTTGAAGTGAGGCTGATAGGGGTAAATCGTCGGGAGAAGAGATATTCAGAATCAACCACCCCAAGAAGGAGGTGTTGCAAGCGACAAAAGTGCTACCGTGGTATAGTTGAACGAACGAAAAGGAGTGTATAGGGACGACAGTTGAATGGGCTACAAGCAAGTATGGAAGGGGCAGGGTCTACCACCTATGCTTAGTGACTAGGGTAAAATAAATGCTTCTTGGGTCTGAAGTTGACTCTCAACTTCCTAACTATTTGGGACTGAGCTTGAAGCTGTCTGCCAACTTGCTTGACCTCTCCATGAGGAAGCGGTTTACTCAGCTTATATAGACTTTTGGCTAACCCTAAAGTCCGAACAAAACTACAGAAGGTACCAGGAAATGCATACAAACAATTTGTGTGGATGATATACTCTAAACAAAAGATACTTAAGAAACTAACAATCAATGAGGTCCTCTTATTTCCCATTCTCTAAATCAGATCCAAACAACTCCTCTAAAATATCCATGCTGTCCAAGCAGTCCCCACAAATATCTGCGAATGGCTCACAGCTCTCTATTCCCTCCTGGGAGATATCTAAACTACTAAAGATATCTCCATCCGGTTCCAGCGTCGGCACCACTTGATCCATACTCTCCAGTCCAGGCCCCACCAGTACAACACTTTCCATGCCCCCATTTCCCTCATCCAACTCGTCCTCGTCCTCGTCATCCTCCTCTTCCTCCTCTTCATCCTCATCCTCATCCTCATCCTCATCTTCAACCTCATCCTCATCCTCATCCTCCTCTTCATCCTCATCCTCATCCTCATCGTTATTAACCTCATAGACCAATCCAGGGGCTACCCACTCCTCAAAGGTCTCCCCAGCTCCCTCCTCGATGTCCCACTCCTGACCCTCAGGTACCTCCTCGGCCTCATCCTCGACGAAGAGCTTGCGGACGAATTCTATTATCTTCTTCTTAGTCTGCCGTCTCAGGTAGTCGTCTGCATCCGTCGGGCCATATACTGCGAGCGCAAGGCCGTTTAAGGGGCGAGAGGGGCGGTTTTTAGTGATGGGGGCGGAGGGGCGAAGGTTGCTCATTTTGGTTGTAAATGATTGTAGACGGAGGATAGAGGGTGTTTTGGGTGTGTGGGGAGGAGTGATGAGTAAAATGATCAGGGACGTTTGAAACTTGGAATAAAAAGGTTTAAATAGGCTCCCGGGGCAGGTTCTATCGATTAGGAATAGGTAAAATAAATCTGCAAGGGATTTTGTAGTAGTGCATTTGCGCCCTTTTTCTCAAAAAAAACGAATTTGGAGGAGGAGGTAAGCAAAAAGGGAAAAAGAACTTGATTCGGGATCGATTCAGAGGGGTAGATACAGTATAAAAATATCTAGATAAAATGGAAGTAAATTTGGGGAGGACCGCGGTAATGATAAGCGAGGTTCAGGGAGGACGAGGAAGGACCGGAACTATAAGCAAATTTGGACAAGGAGAGGTAGTACAGTAAACTAAGGCCTGTAGATGACGGCGACAAAAAAAATCTGCGCCTAACACCCCCGGACTTAGGTCGAACGTCCCGTCTCGTTCTCAATGCTCTTGTTGTTCTTGTGGGAGTTCTATCCATTCATCAGGGAGAGTATAGGGTTCACTATAAGGATATGGTAGTAGCTCATTTCCAATATGATGAGAGAGTGTGTACCGTGCGATGACCGGCTCATCTCCTTGGTCAAGAGTTTCGTAGATTCGGCGTATGGTTTCATAGTGTTCTCTAATGAGCTCCTCCCGTTTCACTTCTCCAAACCTTCCAAATGTGAGGTAATAAACGTAGTATGCAAACTTTTCTGGCAACGGGTCCAGAAACGGGTATCTGAAGGAGAAAAAAACTCGCAACATAAGGACTGAGTCCTCACGAGTAAGGTGCGCCCCGTGAATGGTCTGGAAGCACATGCAAATACTAATTGCAAAAAAGGAAATTACTTCTGCTTCTCGTGGGTCCTCTGTCATTTCGCGAAGCCAACGTCTAATTGGTAGCCGTCCAATAATTAAGGATGCATAGTTTCCCCTGGGAGACTAGGCGGTGTTTGAGGCGATCTTCTTGGCGATCTTCCTCGCTGCTCCCGACGCCTTGCCCTCTTCGATGATCCGCCCCGATCACTTGATGGTCCAGCTCGTATCATCATCACGGCCTCGGGAGGATCCTGGTCTTCGGCTGAGGTTGTGTTTCTGAGCGGAGCAACGTAAGGTTCCCATAGAGGATACGGGACCAGTCGATATTCCATATCAGGGGGCAAGCTGTAACCTCTCAGTCGCACATCTTGGTTGTTCTTAAGAAATACGTAAACCGGACGGATAATGTTCAGATATGTTTGCGACAAGTCTCCGATAGCTACCATTCCATACCTTCCTATAGAGTAATGATATATGACTTCCACAAACTCTGGACCTGCTTCCGTGAACCTTCCGTTTTGGAATGAGAATAGAATTCTGATCAATAGTCGGAAATCTTCTTGAGGTAGCAATGGTCCGTTCAACGTACGAAAACATAGGCATATATTAATGTAGAAATGGACGATTACGTGGAGTTCGTAGTAGTCACGCGTAATCGAGATGATCCATTCCCAGGCCCTTTTTCCTCCCATAGGAATCATTCTATAGTTAAAGATGAGTATGCCCGTGGTTGCGCATAGTCCTGTGTGAGAAGGAATTCTTCAGGCCTCTGATGGTAAGGGACTAGACGACGTGCATGGATGGCCCTCCTTGATCTCTTCCCTGAGCTTGAACATAGCTTATAGTGCGGGTGTCTTTCCTCCGTGACGACGCAAGGATTCGAGTACTTTGTTTGGAAGGCCGGCCACTTCACAGCCTGCTGCATTGCTTTCCCATGTACTACAAGTACTTTAGAGCCGACTGAAAGGTTTGGACTGGAGGCTCTTCATTCTTATTTCTTGTCTGTGTTAGCGCGCGGTGTGATCTCCAGCCTTCAGTGGCCAGTAGTTCGACTTCTCTACTCTCTTCATCGATAATATTTGTTTCCATGTCTCTCTGTAACATTCTAGGAGCCCTTCCGTACATTAGCTCGAATGGTGACCGTCCGCTTCTTCCTCTTCTTCGACGATAGCCGTATAACACTTTTGGTAAGGCATCTTCCCACTGGATTTCATTCTTCGACATAGTTTTCGATATTGCTCGTTTGATGGTTCCAACCATCCTCTCCGCTTTACCGTTTGACATAGGAGCGTATGCGAGAACTGTCTTCAGCTGAATCCCTTCTCTTCCAAGAAACGAAGCAGTGAAGTTGCAGTAAAACAAAGGGCGTTATCTGAGATGATCCTTTTTGGAAGACCAAACGGTTCAATTATTTCTTTTTCGATGAATCTCAGGACCACCTCAGCATTGGCCTCCTCAACTGCAACTGCTATTGGCCATCCAGTAAGATGTTCCACCCCTATAAGGAGGTATTTGTTTCCGGAAGAGGTTTCCTTGAATGGGCCGGCAAAGTCAATTGAGAAGGTTTCAAAGAGAGCGGAAACTGGGAAGCTTAGGGTTGTCTTATACTTTCGTATCGGAGTGAATTTTTGACAGTTGTCACAGCTTTTCACGAAATTATAGACGTCCTTATGGATACTGGGCCACCAGAATCTCTCAGTTACGAATTTTTTGGTTGTTTCGAGATCCCAATGCCCTAGCTCATCATGAAAGTCCTCAAGATCTTCATTCTTTCTTTCAAAGGGGCCACTAGTCGGGACCGGCTTTAGTGTGCCGGAAGAGTTTCCCATTCCACAATGTAAAGGCCTTTTGGTTCCTGCGTACCCAATTTCTGTGTTCGAGATCAACCTTTCTCATTTCTAGTCCATCAAGGAATTTAATAAGTCCGTGAATATAAGCTTCGTACTCGTTATCGATCGGCACTTGAACTTCGGCAACTCCGACGATGTCTCGGAAGCTTTTTCATTTGGAATCAATGGATCCCTCAAGCGGGATAGGTAATCGGCAGGCTGATTATTGCGTCCGGGCCTATACACAATTTCAAACCGATATTCTGCGAAAATGTCGAGCCATCGGGCCAAGCGGTGATGTACATCTTTCTTTTGGAATGCTGTCTTAAGTGCCTGGTGATCAGTTATCAAGACAAATTTCTCGAGTGATAAAAGGTAAACACGAAACTTTTTCAGTGCGAAGACGACAGCTAGCGCTTCTTTCTCGCAGACTGAGTATCTCTTTTCCGCATCATTCAGAGTGCGACTTGCGAATTGAACAGGGTGTAGTCTTCCGTTTTCGTCTTTTTGGGACAAAATGGCACCCAAAGACCGTTCTGAGGCATCTGTCTCCACAACAAACGGTCTCTTGAAATCTGGATACATGAGCACTGGGGGGACACATAGCTTATCTTTAAGCTCCTCAAATGCAGTCTGCATTTCCTTGTTCCAGTAAAATTTTCCGTTCTTCGTAGTGCTGGCATGTAACGGTGCTGCAGTTTGGCGAAATCTTTGATAAATCTTCTGTAATATGAGGCCAGTCCTAAGAAGCTTCGAACCTCCGTCTTTGAAGCGGGCCTGGGTGCCAACTTGATTTTTTTCGTTTTCTCTGGATCCACTTTAATTCCCTCTTGATCGACGATATGACCGAGTAATTGGATAGACGTTTTCGCAAAGAAGCATTTGCTTAACTTAATTTTCAGGCTGTACGCATCTATTCTCTCCACCACAGTCTTGACATGCGATATGTGCTGATCCAAGGTTTTTGAGAATATCACCACATCATCGATATAAACTCTTGCAAATGGAAGTCCTTTCAAAACCTCGTTCATCATTCTTTGGAATGTAGCTGGGGCATTCATGAGACCAAAAGGCATCACTTCGAACCTGAATGTACCGGCTTTGCTGGTAAAAGTTGTTTTCCTTACATTTTTCATCAATGGAATCTGCCAATAACCAGTGTAAAGATCAATTGAGGTGAAGTATCTCCCGTCCTTCAAGTCCTCGAGGATTTCTCCATGTTTGGAATCGGAAATCGATCGGGTATCATTCTCTGGTTCAGTTGTCGGTAATCGACGCAAAAGCGAAGTTTTCCATCTTCTTTGGTGCTACCACAACTGGAAATGACCATGGGGATGAAACTGGCCGAATAATATCATTTTCCAGCATACTTGTAACATTCTCTGAGATAAATTGGTCATATTTTGGCGGTTGACGTCTAGGCCTGTGGTAAATTGGTTGAGTATCGGTAAGTTCAAATGAGTGAGTGACCGGTACACTTGCTTGTCTTAAATCTGATACACTCCATGCAATTACTTCGGAAGATGTTAACATGTCGGATATTTTCAGTGAGGCGGGGCGGGAAGGTGCTGCACTTTTCTTGATTTCTGCCATTTGGCGCCCTTTTCTTCTTGATTCTCACCTCAATATTTTGAAGGACCTTTTCCGGCGTGCTCACATCTTCAGATATGGAATCGATATATTCCTGTTTTCCTTGCAATTGTAATCTTCTTTCATGCTCCGAATTCCGTCCTTTGATTCGATATTATCGCAAAAAGAAACACATTCAGGTGTCACACCTACCCTAGAATTCCAGTCTTCATCTGTTTCAAACCCAGAATCATAATCATCCCATGCCATGTTCAGTATCCCCCGAGCGTACCCTTTCTCCACTTCCGAAAGTGTTAGTTGGTTCGAAATCTTCGCTGTCATAGCTAGAAGTGAAATCTTCACTGTCCGTTTCTTCAAATCTACCGGATGTGTGCTTTTGTCGAAATCCAGGGGCATCTTCACGTTCTGCCGTCAACATTAACTGAAACGATTTGGTTGCCCAAGTCAATGCAGGTCCCTAGTCTTTCCATGGTAGGGCAGCCAATGATTGCATCGAAAGGGAGATCAGGCATGACAAGAAAGTCTAAATCAACTTTAGAGTCCCCAAAGAACACGGAAACCTTGTCAACAGTGCCCATGCATTTTGATACGGTTCCATCCGCCACAGTTATTCTTCGAGTAGTTGGAATAATTTCAAGACCTAGATCTGTCACCAAAGTTTCTGAAATAAGGTTTGGAACAGCGCCCGAATCGAAAAGAGCTTGGGTTTGCATTCCCAATACTTTGACTGGTACTAGTTTAAGACGTCTTGGTGCTGTCGAGGCCGATTGAAGAAACAGTTTCTTACCCTTAGCGGACTTATTAGACCTGATAATTTTTTTGAGTTCTTTCCTCGCGTCCTCTGCGTCGCCCCTCAAAAGTTGACCAAACGTTATCCCAGTTGGGGCTGATGCAAGCTCAGCCACCAAATTGTACTTCTTCACATATTCTAGTACGTCCTTTGG
>NADL03000448.1:0-204598 GCA_002205965.3 Kappaphycus alvarezii | reverse complement strand
TGTCAGGAGCTGTGCAGAGCTGGACCAGCAGGACAAGGTCAGCTGTTGTTCATCCAACCTAGTTGGCAAATTACAACGACGAATTCAAGTTGATCTTGCAGCCACTGTCAGCCAAGACTTGACAAAAATTTAGGTTTTGCATGAAATTAGAAAACAATCTTTGATAATGTCATTGGTAGATTAGAAATGAACTTTTTGTAAGTCCAGCTATTGGCTTTATACTTCATACCGAGGAGAGGTTCAGATTTCATTCGAACTAAACTGCCGCATGATTTCCGTATTCTGAATAAATTGAGAAACTGTGATTTATTTGCCATTTTAATTTTTGTCTGATGTTTTAGTTACCTCTCATCCGGGAGAAATTTCGTACTGCTACAGAACCGGTACAGTAATCATTGTACTGTACAGTACAGTACAGGAGACTTTCCATGCGAAATGGAATAATGTACTGCTGTACGGTACAGAGGCCAACATTAACATTAATACGAGTCTATCTTCACACCTGCAGTACCGAAACGAAAGCCGCATTCTCCTGGAATAATGCTGTAACAGCGGATTGCGAGAGTCCGCGGTTTGCAAGTGTTGACCCGCCTCTTTCCCATATCCCATTCCCTTACGTCCAACTGATGTCGCATCGCGTTTGCTTCTTTTCCAATTTCATTTTAGAATCATAACATCACTGACCTTGAGTGGCCTTCCCATCTTACTCTCATAACAATGCTTGAGGGAATCGTCGCTGATGTCCTGGTTCGTGTTCTGGGGAGTTACGTCGATGGTCTCAACAAGGACAGTATACGAGTCGGAGTATGGAAAGGTGATCTAGAGTTGAAAAACTTGCGTCTTCGTCCAGACGCCCTTGCGTTCTTTTCGAAACTCTGGGCCTCGACCTGCCGGTCACCGTCACTGCCGGATACATTGGATTACTACGTCTTGGTTCCATGGAAGTCACTTCGCTCAGCCCCAGTTCGCATATTCATGCATGATGTAACCGTTGTCGCATCCCCAGTATCCGATGGCGATCAAACCGCCCTGGAGTTGCGGGAGAAACGCTTGAAGGCCGCCAAACTGGCCACAGATGAGGCCGTTCGTGATGCTAAATTTAGTGTCCGATCCGAGAGGAGCAGAAGCCGCTCACATCGTCAACTACCTTTGACTCGATCAATCACGCTGATGCTTCTATGGACACTGGTGCTGCTTCCACGGCTGATAGCTATGGAGTGGGTATGGCGTCGCTAGGTGGGGTTGGCGCTTTACGAGCAGGGTCGTCACAAAGATTGTTGACAATATCCAGATTGATGTTGAGAATGTCATTGTCCAGTATGAGGATGCAAGCAGTGTTCGCGACCGCCCTTACACTGCCACCTTGGCCCTTGACTCACTTCGTGCGTGTTCCACAAATCACAAATGGGCTCCCGTCTTCATTGAGAATCCTTCTTCTCCGGTTGTGCACAAGGTCATCTACATGAGAGGTCTGGTGCTCAATTGGGAGCCTGGAAATGCCAACAATCATCTCAAAAGTTGGATCTTGGATCCCGCAGTTGAAAGAACTGCAGCTCAATGGGCTGGCTTTGTTCGACAATGTTCGCGTCATGCTATCAAGCCCATGGATGGTGAACTGCGGATCGCCCACGAAGAGTACAGCACTCGCAGCGGCCCTTGCGGGTAAGGAAAAGTACCGCATTTTAAGATCGGTTCCGCGTGTGCAAATGGATTTACACTTTCCAGATGTCAAAATTATTCTTGATGACTTTCAGTATCACACTTGTTGTCGACCATCATGTATCTTTCCGATATCGATCGCAAAGTTCGTCCAACAACTGCCCGCGGGAGATGGTTATGGGCCCTCGACCGTCTTCTCCCGCGTTTCAAACAGAGACGGGACGCCGCCATGCGCTTTAACGAACAAGGCCTGAGAGAGCGCCGCGAAAAACGTGAATTGTATTGCAAAGCGCGAAATGCTGTGGTGACTGCGCGGCGAAAGGGTACTGGGGAGCCGAAGAAGGATGCAAAAGTTGTGGAGGAGCTTGAAGCAGAGTTTTCCTATGAAGACATTATTCTGTTTCGTGATATCGCTGACCACGAACTTGCAAAAGCAGCTTCCGATGCCGCTGAAGCAGCAAATCAGACCAGCCGTTTTTGGTCTCTGTTTTATCGAGCTCCCAAGGATGCACAGGGACGACGGTCCCGCGGCAGCTCCGGGAGGAGCACCCCAAAGCGATCGAGGAGCAACGACGCGATATCTGAGGACCAGGCGATGGAAGATATGTGGAGTGGTGCTCTGCGCAGTCGGGTAACACAAGAAGAGAAGACGACACCTTGGGCGGCGGGTCTGCGAGCTCTAGTCGCGTTGGGGAACAGCTCGATGTCGCACCTGGAGGGGAAATTTTCGACGACCCTTTTGAGGAACCTGTGACTTGCAAAGAGAAAGTAATCACTCCCAACTTCAGAATGGGCTTCTTACTAGGAAGGGGTGCAATTGTTCTAAAGGAGGGTGGATTCCCGGGGCTCCCGTACCGATTGCAAGTCTTGAATTCGGCGAGCTTCGACTCGGCTTTGAAACGAGGCCAGGCACTGGGTTGTTATTAGAGGCGCTGTTGGGACTTTCCAAGTGATCGATTTGAAGAAACGAATCAAGGTCATGTATCCTCGTGCACCATGGTCTGGGGATGAAGAGCAGAGAACGCAGTCGAGTAGTGCCGATAATTCTGGCTTTGTATCCCCAAGCTCTAGTCATCTGATTACCGATCTAGAAGACGAATGGAGGAAGTCACGGCTGCGTTCTTCCGATAACACTCTGTCGTCAGGTTCAAAGTCTGGCGATATAGTTGTGGAGAGGCTTATTTACATTCATACCCACACCAAATTTCGAATGCGATCTCAGACATTCGAGGCGAATACGGCGCAGAAAATGGACCACTACCAGCCACTACTCCCACTTTTCCCAAGGCAACCCCCTACCGCAGTTCCTTTGACAATGCGTCGTCTTCAGGGTCGCTTTCGGGGTTATCTGATGGCCAATTATCTGCAACTTCCGTTCAAAACATAGAGGACCTCTCTGTTGTGTCCCAGACCCCTTTACGCTACATAGCTGCCCTTCGACTGAACATGAAGAAGCAACTGGAGGAGATTGGGCGACAGGTGCGACAAGGATGGCAATGGATCTTGCTATTGGCGGTATGGAAGTACTCGTAGACGGTCCGAAAGGAGCCTTTGTATCTGCAGTTACGTTTTGGCATCCTCGAGAAAAGATGCCGTCGATTATGCACTTTTTGATGCGTGCTGCAGCACCACGTCTAGCGTCCTTGCGGATGGACATCCAGAAAGCACTACTCGATAGATCGGTGCCTATGCGAATGGATATGCTTATTCGAGGGCCACGGTTTGTTATCCCAGGATCAAGCGGAAGCAACGTGTCTCTGGTTTTAGACCTGGGTACCTTTGCAATGGAAACGAGTACAGGGCCCCCACAGGATGTTACTCCAGAAATACACCGCCCGATGCCAGAAGAGGACACAAAGCTCCCCCTAAACCGCTTTCCATTCGGTACACTGACTACGAGATGGCTTGCAGTGATCTTGGCTTGTTTGTAGTTTCGGAGGCTGGGAAACAAGCCGCCGAGCGGATCATTAGACCTTTTTCGGTTCATTTTCTTCTTCAAGTATTGAATAATTCTTCATTCGTGGAGGCGATGACTCTTGCGTATGAAAAGGTCGGTATCCCGAAAGTGAGTCTCCAGGCACAGCTTCCGTCAATGAGAACCTCATTATCCCATAACGCCTTCAGGCAGATTTTAGATGTCGTGAAAGGTTGGAGTGAAAGATCAAGGGTACCACTGCGGAATAGCGGAATCGAACCAAATCCAGTGCAGCACTCTGTTTCCCTCCCTGCAGAACTCGAGGAGGTCAGGGTTGCGCATAATCTTGCCTCTCAAAATGGACCAAAAGAAGAATCGCGTCCCAGCTCACCTCTCATTGCATTTGAATGAGACTTGGCTTCGAGGATTTGCAGTTGGAGCTACGGGATGCCTCATGTAGACGTATAGTCACGGTGTCCACCACTGGCACAGTTATCAAAATGAAGCGACGAGTGGGACTAATGGACTTTGATTTTCGGGTGAAAACTTTTGGAATCATCGATGGCAGTCGTGGTGCGACGGCTCCTTTTCGGCAACTGGCTTACGCGGGGATTGAAAAGCAGGGTGGCGGTCTCGAGCGCACTGACGTCCCAGAGGTGGGCATGATTCACCCGAATGACAACAAAGTGTTCATATCTTTATCTTATCGCGGTGATATCCTTAACCGTGAGCAATCTTTAGCTGTGAAAATCTTATCACTCAACCTTGTCTGCGTAAGGGAGACATATTTCGCTCTGTCCGATTTTTTCTACCTCAAAGAGAAACGTGGTAGCACATCGAAAAGCTCATGGATGTCTTCTCAGCAAGAGGTCGATGCATACTGGGCAGACTTCGACGAAGTGGAGGAGTGTGCAGACCTCAAGCCGAGAATCGGACCATCTAGTGATACGGACGAGTACACTGATCCATTTGCGGCTCTTGGCACTACTACATCAGCTGCAGCACGTGCATTACGTCAACAGGCTGGACGAGGAATGGAATTTTCGAAGCAAGCTCTTGCAAACAGAGGAACGTTATCTGTTAACGCCGACCTGGACGGTGTTAAACTAACTCTTGTCTCTGCAGACGGAGCAATCGGATCATTCGATGTTACTGACTGCAAGGTTCGTTTGACACAGTATGCAACGGGTGCCGTCGAAGCCTCAGGAGAGCTTGGGGGTTTTTGCGTCCGAGATTTGACAGCAGCATATGACGTGTACTCAGAAACAATCAGGTACGATCGAATACCGTCGGGTTCCTTGAATGGAGTCAAAGGAGAAACGGATGGGTGGTCTCTACATGTTCCGGATTCGAAGCGGAGACATTTGGTTGGAAGCTCGATTGCGTAATCTGAGAATTGTTTACCTGCAAAGATTCATTGTAATTTTGAAGAAGTACTTCGACGCGCTTAGAGACAGTTTGAAACCTGTGCTTGAAATGAAGGGTGGAATTGGAGAAGTTTTTGGGAGAAGAAAGGGATGATTTCCTCCAATTCTCTCACAAGACGGACGGATGAGAGTAAATGTGGTAACCGAATGCATCGATGTTGTCATGCCCCGACATTCGCAAAGTCCGTACGAGGCTTTAAGGTTTTTTTCCACATTCATCTATTACTAATGAAGAATTTCCCGCACCCGGATACAGGATTGGCTTTCAGATCAAAGCGCAGGGAGTAAATGCATACGTTCTCTACCAACCTCCAGCGGAGGGGGAAGGGCGGGCTCTTACAGAGGGAGGAAAAGACCCTGTGTTGCGGCAGATCTCGCCTTCTTGCCCTGTGTCAAAGCTTACTCCGTTTTCCAGCAACATCTGTATATTTGCGAAGCTCGATGCTTGGCGTGTACGCCGAGTGCCAGAAGTTGTCTTAAATGCAGACGGTATTCCGGTGTTAAAAGACGGGCAAGAAGAGAAGGAATACAATCCGCAAAGTGGTTGCCAGCACTACGGGTCCGCGTAAGCGCGCCGTTTGGCATATCAGCTCGTCTTTGTGAAGCGGAGTACAGCATCTTGTACTTCACCTTTACTGAGAACTTCATTGAGAGACCAGATATCGAGTTCACAGATATTGTGCGAGGACTCAAGACGCCAGTTCTACCAAAGAGAAAGCCAGTGCAGCCAATAATGTTTCTTCAAACCGAATGCCCCCTAATTACAAGATTCTATTCGAAGTCCCAAGTCTGGAGAGCGTTATAATGCATGGTGCAGATCAACGAAATGAAGGCGCCCAGCTTATACGCTCTGAACTCCGCGATGTCATTGGCTCTTTTGATTACGGAGTTGATTTCCGGATGACAATAGAAGTGAACGGAAACATGGCATCCCTGGAGGATGCAAGACCACGCGTACCTACCCATGGGAAGAAGCTTATTATGCCCATCAGTAAGCATGGCGAAACTTCAACCTATCACGGTAGGAGACTGGCTTTAGTGGGCATAAAGGAATTGAACGCGATGACATGAATCGAGCCATAACATTCATTTGGGATCGGCCGTTCGGTTTCCGATCTAACGTTATGGTTGTGGCATCTGATTTGCGAATTATAGTGGAACCCGAACTGTTTAGAGACCTGGGGAAGCTGACTGTTCCTGGTTTCCCCTTTCTGAAGTCATCGGCTCCAGCCCCGCTTGTTCGATTTAATGGTAGGCTCCTGATTGCTACCATCTCAAGACCAGAAATATGGCTGATGGCAAATCAGTATGCAGGAGATGGTAGATCCCTTGTTATTAGAGGAGATGTTATTGCGAAAGTGCAGTGGGCAGCTGTTACTGGTCGAAAAATGGTGGAGGTAGCGGCAAATGACATCCATATGAACCTCTCTAGTTCTGGACCATTTTCAACAAAATCCCCAGAGCCGCTACCTAATCCCGAGCAGTCAACTTCGGTGTTTTCTCAAAGCTGTCCGGAAACTCCAATGCTGTATCCCTGCAACGTATCAATGAAATATGACGGCAGTGGATACGATCCCCCAAAGAATCCTGGAGATGAGCCGACAAAGGTTGGCAGCTCAAGCCTTTCCGTGAACGCTGAGTCGTTTTTAGTTCGTGTTGATGTCAATGATGCACCACTAATTCTGGCTGTCGGCTCTAAACTAATTCGTCTAAAAGATAGCTCGTTGTCGAATCGACCGCCCCAGCCAGGAAGATTTGATGAGTGGGTTGACAAGGGAGATGAGGAGGACGCAAAGCTCTCTGTTCACTTCTCGCTACCTCATGGTCGATTAATGTTTACAGACGAAACTGCAGGAAGGTATGTTCCAATCATGGAGGCAAGAATCAAGAACTTGGTTGTTCGGTCCAATGTACCCTGGTTATCCCACTCGGCCTTCGAATTTGCCCTAGATCTGTTTAATGAAGAGAAGGGTTGGTGGGAACCCGGAGTTGAGGGCTTCCCAATTGAGATCGCTGCGTCAAAAGGTCGTTCTGGTTCACAGGCTATTCACGTTCGAACAGACAAGATAATTGACCTCAACGTAACACCAAACACTGTCTCTGGGGCTGCTCGTGTTTCTAAAGCATTGAAATCTGCAGTAGAGGACCTGATATATCGCATGAAGGTTGAGGCTATGGTTACTGCATCAAACTCGAGCGAGCATCAGCCTGTTCGAAACATGCCCAGCGAGGTGGTCTCCGATCCTAGTGCACGCCGTCCAAGCGTCGCAGCTTTCTGTTTCGAAACGAAACGGGTCGCCCAATGGTCATGTGGTTACCGTATGATTCAACGAGACGCCCGCTACGCGGGGATGGAGGGAGGTTGAAGTGGATACCCCGACTAGAGAACTACTGTGGACTGCGGCTGAAGATAGGTCAGTGCTATCCGGAGATTCAAACAAGAGTCGACAACTATCTATGCGTTGTACGATTTCCCTAAGCGGCTATGAACCAGTGACATTATCAGCTGCAGAGACAGCTTCTCATTTGATAACATTTCACCCTGACAATCGAGAAATGGTTAGTATAACTCATGAAGCAAAATCGCAAGCCCACCCGCTCACCGTCGTGTGGTCGGTCACAATGAGGGATGGGTTCCGTGTGGATGTATACGATCGATCTTGAGGCTCGTAAATAACACCAAAGACACTCTGGAAGTTAATATCGGTGGCCTCACAAAAGCAAGAGTATGAGTGACAAAATTGATTCAGTGCAGTCCTTTGATTCCAGAGAGCTTGGTCGTAACGCCCATGCCCTTATGAAACCTGGAGAGACGTGGTCAGTACCGGTACATTCCGTTCATAGATCTGTTTGTATTCGACCAACTATATTTTCGGCCCCGGAATTGTATGGCACTGGCGAAGAAGGCAGCGGAAGCCCGAAAGAAAGAGGTCGCGTATTCTACAGCTACAAGTGGAGCGATCCGCTTAGCAAGCTTTCCACCTTACAAAGCATTGGCGATCAACTTGCTTCGCGTGAAAAGCTAAGCGTTGATGTAGACGGGACTAGCCATTCCAACGGCCCGACGACCCCAATCCTTACTTGCAGAGCGGCCGAGTTGCGGGAACCCTTTTGCTTTTCTATACTCCCGCAAGTTTTTCGGGACGTTGACTGTCAACTTTTACAAGATGAGAATTCTGCCTGGCTTGATATTCACATTTGCCCACCGCTTGTTTTGGAAAATTTGCTGCCGAGACCTATTTCTTTCAAGCTCGCTTCTGCGGGAGCAGCGGGAGGCTCAAGAAGAGAGCATGTTGTCGCCCACGGGTCAATTGAACCATTACGGGAGGCACACATTCACACAGCTGGGACAGATTTCAGCGCCCTGTCTATCGCAGTGGGTATGGACAACAACCCTTTCACATCCAGCAAAACGAAGTTTTCTTTTCTAAATAGACACGTCGGTGACTTTCACCAGAAATTATCCGATCAAGCAACCATACCAATGGGTTGTGGACGTTACGTGCCTTTCAGGCTGAGACTGGACCAAGAGCAGGGCGTCAGCACCAGGTACGTGCGCACCTATTGCAGCTTTTGGATTCGGAATCGCTCTGATTCAGATCTCTTCTTCAGAGACCAGGAACATGCTCACGACAAGAGGGCTCATTCAAGTCCAAGGTGTTTCTCAGGGGCCGACCACCCGGCACTGTAGCAGACAAGTTTATCTGCTTTTCGGGTTCATGGCTTTCGTTTCAAAGGGCGAATGCGACCGAAGACATCTGGACTGAAATTAACAAGGAAGTATCGGAGATTGATAAACCGATGCCCCTGCAGTTCGAAGGACTATCCTTGCTTCTTGAAGTCCGACCTGCTAAGGGGCGATTTCAGAAAGCGCTTGTCCTAACAATTCAAAACGCAGCATGGCTTGAAAACCGAACTGATTCTATTCTGCAATGGTGCCAACCCGCTGCTTTGAATCCTCAGGGGATTGCCCTTTCCTCCAAGGTCCACTGCGTCTCTCCTGGGAATACACTGCATTGCACTGGGATTATGGAAACAAGAAGAAAGCGATTTGCCTCCGCCGAGCAAATGACAACGGATCAAGTGATTGGATTTGGTCCAGGCCTGTGTCAGTTGAGGGAGTTGAGGGCGAATTCGCCGCAAAATGTACAGACCAAAAAGGTTTGAACAATATATCGCAAGAGTAGCCATTTCCAAACTTGGCAGCGGTGTATCTGCTGTCGTTGTTCATAAGGAAGACAGAAACACTCCACCGTACAGGATAGTTAATCAATGCTCTTCGAGGTCAATCGCATTTCGGCAGTCTGGAGTCAACGAGACTCATCCATGGCTTGTTAGGCCAGGAAAGGCAACGCGTTACTCATGGGACGATCCACAAGCTCCTGTGAAGCGTCGGTCTTTGGTGGTAGAGGTCCTTGCATCTCCGCAAGCGGTTGAAGCACAGGATGTTAATCGCTCGTACGTGGATCTTCCTCGTGCGGATTCTTTAGCTTCAGAATTATCTGAAGTTGCGCAGCACTCGGCGGTAAATAGCGGAAGGAAAGAGAAAACTGCCAGACCTACAAAGTTCGAGTTGAACATAGACATGATTCGAGCGAGTGTTCCGTTCCCACAGGCGAAGAAATTAGACCCTCCGTTAACAGTGTCAGTGCATGTCGATGGGCCGACCAAGGTGGTGACGTTCCGAGATGGTGATGTAAGCGATGCATCTAGCTCCGGCGAGGAACCCAGCGAGGGTGTATCTCGAAGCATCTACGAACCAAAAAGGGTACTTTCTAACGAAGACGGGCCCAGAAATCTCGACGTAGAGCTGTTCGTGAGGGGACTCGGAATTTCATTTGTCGAAGCGAAGCCCGTAGAACTTGCATATCTCTCAATTTCTGGTATCCACTTTCGCCTTGATCGGTTTGATGGTCAGCAACTGGCAGAGTTTCAAATTCAGGATATGCAATTGGATAATCAGCTTGTTCACTGCACCTGGCCTGTGGTGTTGTGGTCTCCGCCACCGGAACTGCCTCACGGTGACGGAAGCGGGAGGGAAGGTAAAAAATCCTCGCCGTCCACTGCAGTAAGAAGAAGTACCCAAAAGCCTTTCTTCCAGTTTACAGCTGATGGTCCCTTCCCACCCCTAAACCAAGGAATTGGATGCTTCCGAGGAGTGTTTTTGGCTCTCCAACACATGCACATAGCCGCTGATGAAGATTTCGTACTTCGGGTGTGGCTGTTCGTTGTATCTCTTATTGAAGCGGCAGGCGGTTCGAACCACGAAAAGGAGGAGGCACTGACAGGCAAGGATAGATTGGAGAAGGGAATGGTGTTCCTGAGATCGTCCATGAAGGAAAGGGGAGATGGAGAAAAGAATGACGCGCACCAGGGACCCCCGGCGCAGCGAATGACTCGCCTTTATGTGGAACACTTGGAACTTTGCCCGCTGAAACTCACGGTTTCCTTTACATCCTCTAGAACTTCGACTGCGGCCGAACAAATTGGCGGTTTTCGCTCATTGATTCGAACTTTGGTAGCAGTACTCGGAAATGTTGAAAACGCAGAGTTCCGCTTCAACGCTTTGGAGCTGCAGCATGTATTTGATACAACATCTCATTTCCGCTCGTTGATCACAGAGTTTTATGTTTCCCAAGGCTCGAACCAGAAAATGGTATTGCTGGCCTCAAACTCTTTGATTGGCAATCCGTCCGCTCTCTTCGATTCCATTGCCATCGGGACACGAGATTTTTTTGTGGAACCAGCCAATGCAAAGGGCTCAGCGGATTTCATAGCAAGCATAGGCCGTGGTTCTTCTTCTTTGCTAACCCATACTGTGGGTGGTATAGTTGGTTCACTTGGTGGTATTCCTCGGGCCGTGGCGCAGGGATTAGAAACGGCCGTTGGGGACAGAGATTATCTCGCAGAACGAGATTCCATTCGTGGCGGGAGGGCGCGAATGGTTTCCTCTCCTGCACAAGGTTTGTTTACTGGTGCGTTAAGTTTTGGACATGGGATAGCATCGGGAGCTGCTGGCTTGATTCGCGATCCGATTCAGGGAGCTGCTGAGGAGGGACCCTCAGGGTTCATAAAGGCCTTGGGAAAGGATTCATAGGTGGATTGCTGAAACCCATAACAGGAGCCCTCGATCTTCTTGCGGAACCTGCTGCGGGCTTTCGGAGCATGATGGTTTCCGGCAGAAGTCATGGTGTTGCAGAGCCCGTGCGCCCTCCGAGGGCTTTTGGCGGGGTCCATGCAGACCGAATGACTCCATACGATATGAGAGCTGCCCTAGGGAAAGCGATCTTGGAAGCAGTTAATGGCAGTGAGAACAGTCACAACGAGGAACGTTTGCAGTCGTGGACACATCTTGTCCCAGTTCACTCTGAGGCAAGAGATGAAGACGTGATAATGTTTTTGTGGGCACTACTTCGAAGAAGCACTCGTTCTTCCCATATGCAGGCAAGGTATCTTCTGGATGCAGAAGGAAATCCCCAAAAGGCAGAGAAAATGAGAGCGGGGCTGATAACTAACAAAAGATTGGTAATTACGTCTCTGGATGGCCACGTCATTTGGGAGTATCCCCTGATCTGTATTGCGGATACGCAAGTCTCTATGGGTACAGGGAGAGACTTCCTAATGGTTGGCATGAGACCCGTAGGAAATAAGCCAGGGGCCTTAGCACCAACAGATTGGCAGAAAATTCACTGCGGGTCTGGTGTCTCTCGCGATGAACTAAATACAGCATTACGAAAAGCTCTTTACGACCTCCGGAAACGTTCAACGCGTGAGGGACTATTGAACCATTCGAAGACTGACGCATCTGACAAGAAATCAAGTCGAGGAAAAGAATTACGTTCTAAGCACCGTCGGGACCAGTCAGTCGAATTGCATGACATGTCCGGGAGCAACAATGAGGAAGCTGCGAATGGAAAAATGCTAGAGATGAAGAGCATTCACCAAGATGCCTCAGTTGACGGAACGAGAGGTGTTTTTACAAACATGAAATTGCCAGGCAGACACGAGGGAAGTGCGAGTGGATTGGACACAAGCATCTCAAGAGTCGGAAATCTGTCCCAAGAACTCCGCGACTTGATGCGGAAGCCTCCTCAGTATCGAACAGGTGCTGTACGTTCAGTTCGATTGTGCCTCGTCAACAATACGGATGACCACCTTTCAGTCGTCAGTGCAGATCTTGACTCGGGTGAATGGGTATGTGAACCACCACAACTAGTATTGCCAAAGTCTGTTTCTGTGTATGAGGCTGATGGCACACAAGATCGAGTCGTAGAAATAAGCGGGCGTTTAACTCTTCGAATTCTTGATGAGGGAGCACTGAGGGGGGCAGCGAGCAGCAAAACTGTGACAATAAGATTCATCAATCCAATGCTGGCATCGAATGCATACGGAGTACTGGCGCCCAGTGGTTACACTATAGGGTTCAAAGGAGGAGAAAGAGGCGACCATGTTACAACGATGTTTGTCTTGAACATGGCCCCGCAGCTCAATGACATGCATCAGGAGCCAGTGTCGCGAATGATAACGAACAAGTCATCCGCGGAACCACTTCTCTTTGGTAGAAGTAGGATAAATCCGAACCTGCCTCCCGAACCGACACACCCCGCGAAGACGGCCAAGCAGAGCGGCCCAGATCCACAGGACCCCGAGCTCGTGAGCAAGCTGTCATCCCTTGGCTTTTCAACAGCTGATGCAATGCAGGCGTTGAAGAAATGTGATGGGGACTTGTCGGAAGCCTATGCCTTACTGATTGACCAGGATAAGCTTTGATCGGGATTGGTCCCAAGGAAGACAAACCTTGGAAGGTTCTGTGCCTGGGATACAGATGGTTAATTCATGAGATCCTTTTCCTGACCCTTTTACATTGCACATATCGAAATGTAAAGCCTCTAATTTTGTTATGTAACTCTCAAAGTACGCAGTTTCGCTTTTTTACTTCCGCTTCTCACCAAAGGTAAGCTGGCGCAATTGGTCGGGAAGTATGCTCGTACAAGGCATGCAGGGTGCGTAACGTGTGAGGCCATGAGCCCAGTCCGATTGCAACTGCACATGAACAGAACTCGTCATCAGTAAACGGCCTCTAGTCTAAAGCGAATGCTCTTTGTCCTTGTGCTTGGTTACCCCAACTGCGAGGTATGTATCAACCAAAAATGATGCCACTTAGATCAGCTTTTGGCAGTTTTCCTAGCCTTCAAAAGCGCAGGTGCGCAAAAGTCACCATTGATTAGTAGAAGTTACGCGGTTGCTCCCTAACAATGAATGGGATCCGTCCAATGAGCTCTAAGCGTTACCAAGATACCATGGTCTTCTCTTCAGTTAGTAGCATATGCTTGGTATCCCACCCGGCCTCTTTTGCCATCCTTTCAAACGGCGGATATTCTTCCTCATGAAGTTGTACGAGTCAATTAGGTCATCTTCCGAACGATCCTCAGATCGCAAGAATTTCTTCACAGTGTAGTATGCCCTTAGCGCATCCATAGATGTCCCCTTGTCTCTCATTAGGACCCGAACCTTTGAGCCATTATTCCCGTGAAGATCAAGAACTTTTCACGCCTAAATAAACGGATAGTATCTTCAAGCTGTTCGAGCTTGTAACTGCGTCACTAACCCTACCTCCGATTCTCACGGACGGTTCGAAACCCTTCCAAGGAGGCAATATGATTCTTTCGTGATGTGAAACGTCGTATGGACTTGGCAACGATTTGCCATCCAGATGACTTTCAATAAGTATAGCTGCACGTTGTTTGTTGAAGAAGGAGAACTGCACACACTGGACAGAACGCCAATTGGCAACAATATGCACAGCGGCCAAAGCGGTATACGCAGCGAGCAACGCATAATAATTCTGTCCAATTTTTGACGACACCAAAATCCCTGTGCCCAAGCCCAACATCTTCATGGTAACGCCCTGAGACTCGCCCTTGGTGGCAATATCACCAGTGTTCTGCATACCACTGGCAGCCAACGACCGATATACCACATGGCGAGTGGCGGTGCCTGTCATCAAAGAGCAACCGCGGAGACAAACAGCCAAGGACGCCAGTGGTAGAAAGAATGACATGGGAAAGAGCGGGGTGAGAATTTCAACGGCACCGCCAATATCCTCCACGATGTCGGCGGCGATACGCCAGCTCTTGGGATCATCATCAAATTTGGACCCGTAGACACTTCCATACCAAATTTTGGCAATGTAACTTGCACCGTCCTTCAATACCCAGGATGTCGCTGCGGCTCCTGCTGCAACTTTCTTGCCCAGGCCTAAGCCGAACAACAGTGCTTCGGTGGAGATGACGGACATGACGGCGGAGGCGAGGTTCTGGAGGGTGCGATATTTGGTAAAGGAGATGTAGTCTGGGTGGTGGTGTGAGGGAAGCCGACCGGTAGGTAGACTCGAGTTAGCCAGGCTATGAGGCGGTCAAAAGAGGTCTCTGATCGACATCCTTTCTTTCCTGCAGTAAACCGTTGTTGCCCTTTACGAATCTCGTGACGGTGTCATCACGGGTTTCGATCAAAATGGGAGCGGATGCAGAGGCCAGAGCGAGGGTGCAAGGCAGTGAATTGGAGGGATGCAACACATGTGAAGGAGCAGAGACTAACTTGAGTTGGATATTAGCGGCGAGAAAAAGCGGGACAGATCGGTTTGCACAGGAATTACAGGCATGGGCGTAGACAACAGTGGCCGAGATGAAACGGGCAAAGTTGAGGACTAGAGATGGCGGGCCACGAATTTGAAGAATATGGGGAGAAGAAGTGCAGGCGAAACGAACTACTTGAGCATTGTGTGGCGAATTGTGGGAAAGCCACGCCAGCTGGGGGCGTGGTTGTAATGGGCGGCAGGTGGAGGCGGGAGGGGGCTGGAAGGGGGGATGGCAGTGTAGAATTGGGGGATGATCGGTGTGGAGTGAAAAGTGGTGGTGGGTGGAGGGGGTGAATGTGGAGGAGTGAGTGAATGCAGGATGTATGGTTGTGTAGGTGCGGAGCGTGGGGCGGGGCATGTTTGGGGAGAGTTCCAGAGATCTGAGTTGTTGTATTTGCAGCGGCAGTCGTTGATGGTAGGGGGATTGGAAATCGATGGTACTTAATCGTGGGTTGAGGATTACGGATGATAGGGGAAAGGGACTTTGAATGGTGTGAGAGCATTGTGTGGGCTGCGCGGGGTGGGCGAGCTGAGAGGTGAAGATCAATGCAGGGATCATCGGAAGTGTTTACAGTAGATGTTTTGAGATATTTGGTTTTTGATGTTTCTGTGTGGTTTGCTTACAGTAATGTTTCTACCCATTCTGTGCAATGGTTGGGTGATCTGTTATGGAAAGTCTGTTGATCATTCAATGAAATTGTTGCCGTAAATATTTTAGATTTTCTTTACAGTTTCCTAGGGTCATTACTTCACCCATTCAAACTTAAACTTTATGCACAGCAGTGAAGAACCCTTGATTCGGAATTTTGCCACGGAACTGTAGCTAGCTCTGATGTGGTACAGTACTGTAGTAACAACTTGATACAGTACAAAACTAAAATGTGAAAATGTCATACACGTTGACACGATGACACGAACACGAAAAAGCAGGCACGTTGACTAACATTTCCATTCTGGATACAGTTGCGGCGCCTTACTGTACTCTGTCCTAATGTGACCACAGAGATATCGTGAGAGTAACTTGTATGGCATCAGCAAAAAGGGTGTCCGCTACAGGATCCGACTATATTGCTGGCTAAGAGCTAACCAGGTGGTCCACGTCGGCCACGTGCAGCGACATGCGCGAGAGTATAGATTGTGGTCTCGACGACGTCGAGGAAGGACCACAGCGACGAAAATAAGTATTGTGTCTGCATCTCCATTCAAACAAGAAATTGCTTTACAATTGCGTTTATCGAGGAGTTAGTTCCGCGGATCGCGTCCAAGTGTCACTCGACAACTGGTGTTATCCGCCGCCGTATCTACCAGCGATTGAGTTGCACCCTCTGGTCATCCATTGCTCAAGCTATCCTGTCCCGAGCCCCGATGCGCATGGATGACGAGGTACATCCGGTTAGACCTTAGCCCGTATAATTAGGAAGTGCGCAGTCCCCAGCAGATACTGAATGCATTAAACTTCTTCCTTTCAATGCTTGCAGTTGAAAATTACTTGTAGCAGGATAGATACTCAATAAAGTAAAGTTTCTACAGTTGTCTCAAATACTAATTTTCATTTTGAAACTAAAATTTTTGCCAAAAAATTAACAAGAAAATACTCGCCTATACACGTCTTTTCAGCCCCAGTATCACACCTTTACGATACATGGACTACAGTATCGACGACTGAACGGCCTCAATTCCCATTCTGAACCGAAACCCACTCAAAACTGTGACGTTCCCAGCACGACGCAATTGTCAAGCGCCTACACTACTTTATTATCTACCAACCGCCCAATTCGTTTGCCAACATCCGTTCCCCAACTCCATCCATCCTTCCCACCACATCCCCAACAACCACCTTCCCCCCGCAAAACCCCCGTGCCCCGAACAGCTCGTCCCATCCCACCCCATCATGGACCTCCTCGGCTCCGAATCCCGCAAAACCGGTACCCGCGGCGGCCGTGCACATTTCACCTGGGATTCCGTCCCCAACGACAACCGCCAGTACTATCTCGGCAACTCCGTCGCCATGCCTCGTCGTGTACGCATCAATCAGCCAGACTTTGACTGGTACGTGAAACCTGCTCCCGCTCCTGCTTCCGCCTCTGCTTCCGCCTCGGCCTCCGCTTCCGCTTCTGCTTCCGCCTCAGCTTCCGCCTCAGCTTCCGCCTCTGCATCTGCCCCTGCGGAACAAGCACCCTTGCCATCCAGTCGTGTCGCGGTTAGTGATTTGCAAGCGGTTAGGAAGCGGGAGAAGGCAATTATGGAGAAGATGATTGTGGGACGCTCGTTTTCAGATGCTGTGCGTGCAGCATTGGTCGAGAGTGTCGGTAGTGGTGTCGATGATGAGGGAACAAGAGGTGATGCCGCTGCCGCTGCCGCGAGAAGAGCCGTTTTGAGGAGGAGAGAAAAGACAGAGAAGGCACAACGCAAGGAGATGAGAAAGCGGATTCGTGAAATTCGTAGCTTGAGAAGGGCTGAACGTCATAAGAGGAGAGATCGACAACAGGATAGTCACGGCCATCATGCTGATAGCTCACAGTCGGAGCGAGAGAGTTTGAGGAGTAGGATGCAGGATGATACTGGTAGAAGACGTAGACGAAAGGGCAGAGAGAACGCAATTAGGAGAAAAAGACCGGATCAAACGTCTGGTTCGGACTCCGACGATTCGGTCCATCCATCTAGAAGGCAACGCGTCCGTTGAGTCTGAGTACACGTTGAGACTGGCATGCCGTACCCCGTGCGTAACCGCAGCGAAGCTTTGCTACAACCAAATGCCACCGCGCATCGCCACATGCATGATTCGATCAGTGGGTTTTGGAATTGAGCGCGTTCGGAACTGACCCGACGCGGTGAAAAGTGCGAGGCCAACGCACTGACAAGTAAACGATACCGTATTTACCGCTCTGTCTTATCCTCTCAAGCTTGGTACGTTGTATCCCTACCATGCGCTATCCGAGTTAGTCTTGTTAAAGTAAACTTCTTGCTTACCAGCAAAAAGCATAGCTAGCGTTTCCCCTGTTGGTTCATATGATGCGGCATAGTCGTCCCTGCCGCTGTTGCAAGGACACCATTCTCATGGTGAATCAACCTCGGGGCGGGTCCTCGCGATCGCCCGAAACCAAACCGATCAATACCATTGCTGTACATGTCCTCGTCATCAGCGGAGCGAGGAATCTCAAAGCGCGCATGCCCAAACACGCAATCCGGTCCTTCCTTGCAAAACCCGGCCAAATAGTTGGGACATGCCACCTTCTTCACATGCCGATGACGACACTTGGGGCCATGCCTGCAAAACCCACGCGCATAATACGGGCATTCATTGCGCTTCTTTTCAGGGTCCACATGTCTGTACGGACATTCCACATTTGAACATTCTCCGTATTTCGAAAAAAAGAAGCACTCCGGCATGCGGTCATAATCGACGGAATGAAGATAGTCGCACAAGTCTTGCTTCTTGCATAGACCGCGTAGATAATGTTTGCATACGATGAGACGGTCGTTACGGGCATGACGCCATTGACAACGATCACCGCGAGTGCACCCGTCTGGAGAAAAGAAATAGGGACACAAATCGGTGGACGTGCCTGACGCTGTTTCGTCGAGACGGCGCACTTCGTCAAGCCCGTTTTCAACTTCAAAGCGAAAGATTTGGTTGCCCAGTGGGGCTATCGCAGTGTCGCCGGAACGTATGGTCGTCATGTCGGGGGAGTGTGGAATAGGGAGTTTTGGGGCAGATGAGATGTGAGGTGAATGTTGACGACGGCGACGACGGTTTTGACTTTTCGAGGCAGCGGATGAGTCTTTTGGCGGGCTACATAGTAGTTTGGGCTTTTTTCGATATACTGTACAGTACAGTACTGTACATTGAAACTGTTTCACAGTGAGCTGTTGCCCTGTACAGTATGTTCGTTTGGACACTGTCTGGGACTCAATTGGATAGAAGATTTTCCTCTTTCAACACTTCAAATTTTTTTACAATATGTACAGTATGTAACCGCATTGCCATCTGCCTACAGAAATGTAGATTTCTGCTTTCATTTTGTTCTAGAAATAACGAGAAGCTTCAATTATTGGCTAGCCTCACACCAGCCCTGTGAGGTCGTACCTCACGATTCGGCCTCATTTTCACTCTTTACCGTAATACACAGGACGGCCCCCCCCTCTAGTATCGGAAATTAGCCGTCCTGCGTCCTTAATCAGTAAAGCACCCAAAATTTCCCCCCATGATCAAAGAGCTTGTAAACGTCTAACACAAACGGCCACATTATGAGCTTCTGCAACGCCTCTCGTTCAAGGCATTCTTCTTCTCGGCGTTGCTTCTAACTCCGCAGTCTGCCAACAGGGCTCACACCAAACGTTTAAAATGCACAACTTGAGCAAAGAGCTCGACATTACTTGTTTGCTGAAACAGTTCAGCTGAGATTTTACAGGACTAGTGTGAATATCAATCGAATAATTTGAAATGTGCCCTACGGCTGTTGTCGTTAGCTGTTGTCATTAGCTGTGTACAAGAGGCGGGGTCTGGGTCAACGAACTCAGTATTGTATTGCGGCGGTTGCCATTGATAGTTTGTTAGTGAGCAATCGCACCTTTCGACAACAGTCACGTGTAAAAGGGGGATCAGTGTTGTTGAAAAGGAATGATGGTGTTCACAGTGTATACAGTCTTTGAATCCCAGTCATTTGTTTAGAAAATCAACATTTGACACGCAAAGAATAGTCCGGCTAGGGTAATGATTACAAACGAGTTGGCGGAATAAGAAACATTGCAGCTCAATTCCGCACAAACTTTTTAAATGTATAAAGTACGTATTAGAAGGGTGGAGAAATTGGGGTACTTTATGTTGGGGGTGATGGCCGAAAGAGCGGGAAAATGACCCACAATTCAAATGCTCCGCCACGGGGGACAATCAACAATTCAAGTGCAGTGCCACGGCGGGCAATCAATCAAGGACACGTTGATTGATGCGTCCCAGGGCGCTAGGGATAGTACTACAGGCCGGCGCCGTCGCCGTGCGTGGAACCTCTTTCACTCGGCAAGTTGTTAGACTTGTCTAGCTAAATTTCTAAGTATAGCTTTCCACCTCGTCTCCTTCGTTTAGTTGTTTGCTGTCAGTTTAACGATGCAGTTACGCTCGAATCGCGGCGTGAATTCAACACTTTACTGATTAGGCACGCAGGACGGCTACTAGAAGTGGTGTGAGAAACTGCCGGTCAATCGGCATAAAAAATGTACGAGTCGCTCCGGTTATCCCAATATTCCGAGGCTGTCCGTTACCACAACTTACAGAAAGATTTTGAAGTTTCCACCCGAATGATTAGTACCAGTCCTTGCCGTTAGATACGATAACTTTCTCGCATTAGTATGACGGGTGTCCACTGCAGGATCCGACTGCTGTATATTGCAAGCTAAGAACTAACCGGGTTGTCCACCAAATAACAAGAACCATAGTAAGAAAAAAATCCCCAGACGATCAAAACACCCCCCACCCCGTCCTTTCGATAAAATACTCTCTACCTTACTGCTACCGTACCAATAGTAAGCCAGTCCATCTGGTTAATCGAAATTAATCATTTTTACTCTCAGAAGACAATAGAGTACCATTTTGAATGCTCTCATTCCGCTATCCCCGTTGCTCACTCGACCCTATTTTTCTTCTGGTTATCCGTCTGAGAAGGTCTTCTTCATCTTGCGTTAGTCCTTTTTATGCTGGCTTGCAGCATCTGAAGCACAGTGGCCCTCGAAATAAACAGTCCCCAGTCCTTTCGAAACCTATTTGCCCCATGACCAGTCGCTGATACCTCCCTATTGAACTGGCAATGAGCAGTGTTGCTATACGTCTTCCGCTTCTTTTTCTGGCTCTAAAATTTGCGAGATTTCGTAAATAGGCTTACGACAGTTTAAGAGCATTTTAATCTCTTAGAGATTGCTCCAGTTGTCATTTTTTGTGCAGCAAGTACATCAATTTACTCTTATCTCCTTCTCAGTTATTTGAGTCCCTCCGAGCATGTTTAGTATTTGAGTCCCTCCGAGCATGTTTAAAGTCCTTTTTTGGCGAAAACAATCGCAGTGGACGGAGATGCTATCTGAAAACATTCAGTAAACTTTTTCTTGTATAAGCCTTCAGATCCTAGATTTACTCGCCAAAAACTGCTCTCAGTCTGTAATTTAGTGCTTGCAAATCCCACTTTTGTAAGTATTTCTTGTGGATTTAATTCCAAGAAAATTATATTGGCACCAGTGCAATCAGCGTGCGAACAGCTTTGAGATCATATGCCGTTAATTTTTCAGGCTCTTAGAGTTCGTGAGAAAACCCTGAGTTTACAAGCACTTTCTAGAATTACATAACTGAGCATCTTAAACTTAATTAGCGCATAGTTACAATCTTTCTGGCAAAATAAACTTGTGAACAATTTTAATTTTGTGGATGAATGCTCTGGATAAAGACTAGATGCTACCACTGCAGACTGTAGTTTTAATCTGACAAATAAAACCCGGGAAAAATGAAAAAAAATTTAATGTATTAAAACACAGCGTGTAAGAATTGCATATAATCCACCGTACATACCGTACCAATGAGGTTTGCATATATTAAGGACTCTAAACATTTTCCCGAGTATTATGAACTCAATAAACAGCATAATATACGCGGAATTTCTAAAGAAAATATGTCACTTCATAAATATTGCATTTAACACCAATTCATTGCTTGTAAAGTTGGATTTCTTGCAGCATGAATGGTCAAAGTCACGCCATTTTTGTAAACATATAATTAAAATGGCCTTAACTATCTAATTTCACTCTTTCCCTCTTACATAATTACTCGGCTTCTTAAAAAATGCACCCTGGTAGAAATGAATTTTTTATCAAAGCACGCCAATTTCCAATGGAGCAAAACGGAAACGCAATATCAACTAAAGGCTGGGCCTTCAGATTCCAAGGCAGCTAAAGTAACATGAATTTGCTGTTTTGTCTACTATCACCACACAAATATCCTAATTTACAGAGAGATAGGCAACGCAGCGTCGCAGACAAGGATTTGGACAAAAGGGGCCTCTGAAAGTTTACATTTCCTCTACCAAGGAGAAAGCCATTTGCAATGAAAAATTCAAAACAACTCAATTGATCAAGTTGTGTGCCTCCGCTTGGTGTACGTTAATTCTGAAAAGATCGAGAATCTGACAACTATCGCACTCGACCCGACGCTGCTCTCGGATACATCCAAAAATGGCCAAGCAGCAGACCTTCGTAGGTCAAGAAGCTCGGTGGTGTGATTGCTGCTTGCTGTGAACCGTTCGACAATTAGAGTAACCGAATTTTCTAGAGTCTTTTAGCTGCCAAATATATCTCCACTTGCCAATTACGTTGCAGTTAGGCTTACTCTGACGAACCACATTCTTTCAATTGGGGGCTATAATTCTCTAACTACCCGAAGATTTTCGAAACGTGTGGAATCACCAAATAAGTTGCATAATTATTGGAGGTGGTCAATTAGATTCTAGAAGGGATGACTGCAAGGTTGTAGAGATGCCAAGAAAAACCATGAAAACTTAAATTAAATCCTGTTTCGGTAGCCAATTAAGAGCTGCCCTGAGTGCCATATTTTCAGGTACGAATATTCCATTGTTTACAATGGCGTTGAGGGAGATTCAATCGCGACCGCCTATCAGTAATCGTTGCAAAGACTTGACGAACCATTATTTGCTGCAGAAGTCTCAAAGTTGAAAGTCATATATACTTGTTCGATTGGTCTTGATCGCACATAGAGTCCTTGAGCAGGCAAACATAAAGCTGTTGACGTGGCCTTATCCTAAATTGTTTCAAGTAGAACTGATGCAGATACAGCCGTGAAAGTGTGACTTGGCAAGAGTTGGGGGTCACGGCTATGTTGAAATCAACTTATCTTATTCAACCATAATATTTTAATCATTCCGCCAAAGTAGTTCTTGTAATGCCTTATGAATGGACCTGGGCATGGTCCGTACTCTGTTTGAAATGGTCCCAGTATTTTTGGGAGGTGCAATGTAACTACTGGTCCATTACTCAACCACATTACTTTTGCCAGTTCAATACGAAAAATACGGGACAGTTGTTAGTCCAACCCACATGGGCCTTCGAAGTAGCCGGTCCGGTTATGAAATATACATCCCTATAGCCTTTTCTTCATGTATATGTGCCCTCAGTTTGCATAAATATGGCCTTCTGAAACAAATTGAAATTTTTTGAAGTCCCTGCCTCCAATTTACTCCATTGAATAGTTATAAATGAGCAAACCGGAAATTTCAATTTTTAAAGAATTCTGCACTGAGTTTTCATGCGAATAGTTTAATAAAATTACCTAATACTCTTCGAAAAAATCCTTTTGCAGTACTGTAAATCACCATAACAGTCGGTCTTATCATAATCGCTGGAAGTACCATTTCACTATGCAGCACCAAAATTTCTAATGCCATACTTAAATTATGTTAGGTTGCAAAATGATAACTTTAGATTTTTTTCTTTTTTAATAAGATCTTATTATTCCCTAAGGATATACGAAGGAGATTTTTCAACTCATCCTAAGGCAAATATTTGATTTATATATAGAAAAGACAAATATTGTCTAAGTATCTACCCATCAAACTGCAGTAAAATCAATAATATTATGTCACCGTGACTAAGTCCCTCACGAAGGTAAAACACATAAATCACGTTATGACTATATTTTGAGGTGTTGTGGTGCATTCAATAGCATCGGTTTAGTATGATCAGTCTCAAACGCTAAAAGGGATTTATAGCGATGTCCTTTTCCAATTTTGCACAGTCAAATGACCTACACAAAATAAAATGAGGTCTTTTCTGCGCTTTTGAATAGTGTCGACTGCAATAGTTGTCTTTATATACACTGCTGCGATATAGAACTCATTGTAACCCATGCGTGACGCAAATGTTATGTACAAACTATCGAAGAACATGGGATGGCTTCTCTAATTGCAAATAAATTATTCCTAGTTCAAATACAGTAACACCTTACGTGAATTTCCAAGCATTGAGACATGTCTTGTAGCACAACAGGCAGAGATATAGACGTTGTTGACGCCTTAACAAACATTTAGAGAGCTATAAGTTATCCCATTTCATATGTAATACACTTTCTGACTAATTTCTGATTATCGGGGGGATTGCAAAGGGTTCATTTCACATATATTTTCAGAGAAATTTCAAGAGGGACTTTAGAAGGCCTCTTAATTCATTTAGTACATGTATTTCCTGTATGCTTATGATGAAGTTTGCGCTGATGTATTACAGATAGTCAAAGAAATTTTTTATTTCTTATCAGTGATTAAATTTTTTTTGCCCGAGATTCTTTATGGCTCCTCGCAAATTAAACCTTTCCTCTGAAAAGACTACACATCGTATTACTCACTCATTTTACTTTATGTTACAATCGAAATACTTACATACTCCTCAAAGGAATTGGTTAGAGGTCCTAGAGAAAATTCAGAACTCTTTTAAACCATCTATGATGTTAGCTTTGAGACATGGTGAGCTAGTTCGAATGACAAATTCGAATTAATAGTTTTATTTTTCATGACCACTTGATGTGGAGCTAGATGCAAATATATATTCCGCTATTCTTCTCTGAATAATACAGTATCGAAGCTCTGCAGGAAAAGAGTGTTAAACAGTATGGCTAAAATAATATCAATCATGAAAAAGAGCTCCACTGACAATAAAGAAGCTGGGAGTCTCAATCGCAATTATGCTTGAGCCACATATTTCATGAATTTTATGTGCAAAGGCCGTTTTCTACCTGATAAGATCTTTTTTGACCAATACCTTAATTAAATTGACGTTTTTGCCTTAGCAATAGCCAAAATCACGGCTCTACAGCCTTTTCCAGAAATTGAAACTCCTCTGCGTTGTCCTGGAACCCCTCTTCTCCTAGTATGAAAGGAAATCTCAGATTTCTATTATAACTACAGATTAGCAGGGTGCGTTGAATGGCTTTGACCAGCTCATTGGTCTCAGTATAATTGTAGTCTAGTCCAGATTACTTTCAAATATTTTCTTAACATAATATGTAGAGATACCATTGTAAGTTTTCCTCGGATCAATTCCGCAACCCTTTTACGTACGTCAATCAATCCTACTTTAGTGCATGAATGACATCCTACAATAAATGAACGAGAAGAGCAAAACATAAAGAATAACTTACAGTACCCAATGTTTTCTTCGTGATATTTACTCTACGTATACCAGCATGCATTTAAAAAGCACGCGATGATGGACTAAATGGTCGTCTTCTGGAGGTAAAATAATTCAGTTTGACCGACAGAAGACATCTTTCGGTTCATGCTCCCAAGCTAATTTTTCATATAAAGGAATAATTCATTTCTGCTTTATGATTTAGGAGTGCGCCAGTTTCATTTTTGTGAAAATGCTCTGTGGAATTCTTACAGTGAATCAATGCACATCTGATTCGGATGCATCCATTTGCATGGATTCCTACCTGAAAAAAATCAACTGCAGGGTATCCTTCAACATTATCCGGCTAAATGCAATTAAAATCGGCTTCCTTTAAAATTTTCGCTCTTAATATTCAGGTTTACAACAGTGAACTCCGTTAACGTTTGAAATTATTCATAAAGGATGGGCACATGTCAAAAATAGAAAGAGAAACTTTCTTACATGCTAAATATCAATTCCAGCCATCCAATCCATCACCTAGAGAACATCTCTAATGGTTAAAAGTTCTAATTTCTATTACTGTTAGCGGTAGAGATCACGAAGGAAGTCGAAATTATGGATATTGTCAACGATAAAATGGAGGCAAGTATGATGACTTTTAGGTACCTAGTAGAATTCAAGGGCGGTCTATTGGATGCCGCTGCTGTGGCCTCTGGAAGATTGGACACCAATGCTTTTCTTTCATGGTTACCAGAGATTTAATTTGCCCCTTCGGCCCCTTTTAAAAAAATGACCGTAATTTTGCCCCCTATCGTGAAGAAAGGGATTTTGAGACTTCTCAGGTATGTTTTCTCTACTTTAGCACCCTTTATTAAATATTCTACACATCTTTGTCCTTTCTACATTTAATTTCAATATAATGATTTTCTGCCTGCATAGACTGCATAAAAATAGTTTATTAGCCATATTTAAACTCGCATTGCTTTTATTTCCCCTCCACATCCGCTATCAGCCCCTAAAAAAATGTCAACGGACTCTTTGGAATTACCTAGTTGGATTAATGTACCTCCATAGTGGGCCTTCCTTATGCTGTCCTATATCTCATCACCATTTTGAACCTTTTCATTCTGCGGCCAAAACTGGAAAAGTTCCGCCAAATTGTCATCGGTGCTCTTCCGCGCAAGTTAGTAACCCCGAAACGGACCATTCAGCGATTTAAGAATTCTGGAAGTACTTTGACGTCTTTGAAAAAGCCAATGGTAACAGAGAAGGTATAAAGACCATCATTTATGACTTACGCAACATATTGCAACAATTCGATATCTTACGTTTCAGCTATTTTTGTGAAAACACATTGAAGACAGGATTGAAAATTGATTCAAATTTAATTTGAATTCACTACTTTTTCAATATCAGGAGATACATTTTGGTTGTCCGCTGTTTAGTATATATCTAATTTGGTCCAATCCCAAGCCTAGTATGCAGTAGCACCCAGCTACAATTATTTCAGAAATAGCTTTTGTGTCGATCCCGTGATGTACAAAGAAATCATAAATGTTACCGGAACGAAAGGCTCTATGGAAACTAAGGCTGTCCCGTAGCCGGGCAAATATCGAAAATTGAGCACATTATGAGACTATTTCGCACATTACACGGTAGGGTAGTGGTATGCCGTGAAATAGTGATACGTGGCAAGAATTAAAGTGACATTAGTGCTGCCTTCAGCCTTGTAATACAAACTCGAAATCATGAAATTTATGAAAAGAGACAGCAAAGCACTCTACATTTACATGGTGTAATATTTACCATCTAAAAACACTCATACCAGCAAAGTATATATCTCTCTTCGAAATGATTAGTAAGTTGATTAATTGAATCGATCAATCTTTCACTTTCAAAGAGGACGGAAACATTGCGCTTAAGAAGCAGTTCCTTAGATCAGATAAAAATGTGCCGTTTCTATTTCTTCGCACTCTTTAGCGTCGTATCGTGTACATACAATAAAAGTTTTCCATCAAGGGTAAGAGAGGTATAACAGAAACATTCAATCATTTTGAGCAGCAGATGTACGGTACTCAAAAGTAATTAGGTGATAAAATGTGTGTAAGAATAAATTTGATTTAGAAGAGTTGGCAGGTTCAATGGCCACTGCTTAATTTTTGAATATTTGCAATACAAAACGCAAGCGAGTGTTTTCTCTTTATAATGGATAAAGTAACTGATTTCTGTGCTTTAAATTGCCGTGTGATTAGGGTCTCACCGGATAATGCGGGAAATTTTGTAAGCGCATTGAATGTCATGAACCTAAAATTAAATGTAGGCATTGATAACTGCAGTACTCGGGGACTGTACTGTATACATTTTTGGCACTTTGTATCACCTTGGACGTGAAAATTTGCCTCGAAGTAGATGAGAAGGAAAAAAGTTATCAAAAAGCTTCTTTCATGTGTAAAGCCTTCTGGTAAGAGAAAAGACATTATTTGAGAAGCTAAAAGAGGAAATTGAAAGTAACACATTTTTTTACCTACAATAGACCAACATGAATATGGAATGGTAGATTTACCGTGTACCAAAGCTTAATTCGATTTTACTCCCAGATACGGATTAGAAGAGAGCATAAAAATATTTGAAATTCTTCAGACGGCACCGATAATAACTGGGAGTTTTTTAGGCATGTTCATTTTATTCTTGAATATTCATAGCTTCTTCATACGTGAAAAAGAAAACGTGCTAAAGAAAAAAAGTTTTTTTGTAGATCTCGTCTCGGATGTTAAAAAAGCTTTAAGAAGCGGTTACTTCATGCTCTACATGCTTTACTTATTGGCCAAGAGTTTCATTTAAGGTAAAATGTTTAAAAATGATGTTTTAGGGCACAAAAATGTTCTTTTTCAGCATATAAATGGAAATTAAGTATCCGGAAATGAGCAAGAAGACTTGTGAGATGTGACAGACCGTTCCACTTGCAATGTGGCATCGAATGGTAATGAAAAGACCTCTCTTCTTGCTTTGGCTCGCGAAACGGAGATTGGAAAGTATGGATCATTTCATGTTGAGGAAGCGACTTTTATATAGTACATTGCAGTGAAAAACCGTCAAAATATCGTTCTCTGATGGATGAAGAACTATCCAGCTTGTTTTACATAATTTGAATTTTTAGCTTTAATTGAGACCACAGGTGCCTCCGTGCCCACTTTATCGACCTTTCCGAGTAGGTTCTTTACATACATTTTGGCTGTATAACTGACTCATCTTTAGAGTATTTAGTATGTTTTCGTCCCTTTACATCTTGGTCAGTCATAGATGCAAACTTACTCTCCGATCCCTTGTATAAAAATTTATAAGTTTCTTGCTCTTTTCTTCTGTAGGCATTAGAAGTGACAATATATGTAATCTTGAGAGTATTTTTATTCGTGCTGTTTGATGGTACGGTCATAGTCGAGACATGTAAATCGGGTTCAAGATTACTTCTCGAACAGTTATAACACAAAAAGAAGCAGACTCAAGCGAAAAATAGCAGGGCTGATGCCCTACGCCGAACTGATGGTCTTGATGCGCCAAGAATTATTCTAGGGAGGTTGCAGCAAGGTGAGACCCATCTAGCAAGCAAAACGAGTAGGAATTTGACAGGGAGACAGGGAGGACTGCCAGAGTATTTGGATGTGGGCAGGAAGAAGTAGCCGGTGTTTTTGCAATGTAATTCAAGAGAGCCTTTGCGTGCCGTAGATATGCGGTTGATGCGGGGATTAAATTGTGATTGTGAAGTTCTTCTTTTTCACGGCTTCCATTTTTTGGCATTAAGGAGTTCATGATTTATTTTTGATTTAACACTTGTATCAGTTTCTATATGTAATGTTTTAAAAAAGTTGTTATCAGCCGTGTAATTTTAAAAAAAGTAGCAAGAGATCTCGTTTTTTGAATTTAAATTATTGCAAACAATTCGCGACGTAAATGAACAACAGATATCGAATAGAAAGGCTCGACGTGAGAAGCAGCAGATTTCTTGATTAAGTATTTAATACTGTATCGGAGAGCAGTACATTCCTCTCTTTTTATCTCTGGTGTAATGTTCCGTTCCAATAACACTTTGTGGAATTTGTATCGGTACAGTAGATTTTTTCGATGTTAGGCCCCGGTACAGTCTGGGTTTCAGTATCCATTCTGCTATCAGATCCTTTTCAATGCTGGGCTTCTCTCTACACCGGGCTCTGTACCTCTATCCGACTAGACCAAGAGTCACAATCCAAGGAAAAGCTCGTCTCCATTGCTCGCTCTGCTTAGGTTGAGATTGCAAATCTAGCCCGGAAGCACATCACGCTCTCGGGGTAGTAGAACTATAAATCATTCTCTACGTATCAATTTTCGCAAGCTTCGCTCTACCTACCCTCATAAATCACAGAATGTCCTACTGGCATTGTTAGCTAAGGCCATGAACGACACCTTTGGCCCAGAATTCCTTTCTACATCACCACTTGGCTTTGGTCAGTATCCTTCTACTCGCGTTTATTGGGAGCCCCAGATTCCTACAGCCTCCCTACAAAATCGTGCTGCTCTCTCTACAACAGCCCGCCAAGAGATGGAGAAAGAAGTGGATCGCCCCCTCGTACAAAGCGCGTTACAACAAAATGTTAATTTCTCAGCTGATACCACGGTTGAAGTTTGTGCCAAATATCATTTTGGCTTTAGAGACAGATAGCCAGCCACAATGGAGAATGGACTGAGAAATGAACCGTAACCTTTGTATATCGCACCAATACACGTATTCACCTCATGGACAAACGACTAAGCGCGCACCTTTTGCCCTTAAGTTTTGATCAGATTAAGCCTTAACGCCCTCCATTCGATGATTCTAGCTACCTGTATGCGTAATTTAATATTTCAATATCTCAACATCAGTCCCCGTTAGATCCACTCGATGACCACTACATGCTCATGACGGAGGTTCTCTCTCCTTGCGACCCACACTGGTCTTCTACGGAGATTAATGAGTCGGAAAAAAGGAAGTAAAAGGTTACTTGACCGTGATATATTCTAGTTTATCCTTAAAGAAGACATACCACCTGACGGAAACTTCCTCCTGGGTCATTTTGTTCCAGAAATCAAGCCAACTGCAGATGATGACGTTATTTCTAAGGCACGCTATGTTATTGCAGGCCACAGGGATAAGATGAAACGCATGAGGGTTTAAAGTGCTGTAACTGTAACCTATCCCTATCAGGCTTCGTCAAGCGCTCGCTGCAGCACACGACTTCCAAGTATGTACCTCTGATGTCCACCAAAACTACCTCCAACCTGCTGTTACCTTTCTGTAGCCGTATCCATTAAGGATGTCACATTGGAGTTTCCCCTGTCACGTTACCAATATCTCCAAATCTTGAGGCCCATATATGTACTCTAGAACGCGTGCGATCTATGTTTTCAGCCTCTCGATCCCCACCAACGCAATTGCTTATCTATTAGACCAGTGGGATCTGACCCCCATTTATGTATTTATGAATAATGGTTTTCTGCAAGGGTTTTCTGGAACTTATGCTGATGATGTACAGAAAGCCGGAAACAGAGGGATCATAAAGAAAGTAAATAATAACGCCAATCAATTCGAAATGGGCCCGGGCGAACTACCAACGGTCACATTCACCAGCTTTCACATAAACCGCATGGTTAATCATTAACTACCAAGTAATAATGGTTACATGCAGCGCATGAATATGTCACCGGTCTACGCTAAGTTATCGTATTTCGAGTCCCTACTCATTCAACTCGATTGGCTCTGGCAGAAGCGGCCTGACTTGATGCATGAAAATTTTCAACTAACGCAGGTAGCCGCTGAGACCTTCAACAAGTGACAAAGTGATATCATAACAAGCTCAAATTAGACAGTTGATTATGAAAAATCCACACGCAGTCGGCATTGTATTCCGCCGCCTTTATGCGGAGATTTTTCAAAAAATCGGTTACTCACACTCCTCGTTTGCTATGAATCATGATTCACCCTCGGAGCTTGGGTACATCCCGTTCTTGACAGATGGATCTGTTCCTGTAATACCTGTGATTCTCAAATCTTATAAGGCCTAAATATTTGTTTTATGTACCCTCGCTGCTGAACTCATTGCATTGGCGGACATTTTCGATCAGTTCCACGCCATGATGGAACAAATACGCGCCCTGAATCCAAAATAAACGGTTTCAGTCAGGCTATACACTGACAACTAAATTTTATTCGATATTCTCTCAAAGAGATTCCATATGTCCGCGAAGCGACTCATACTGTATATCGCAGCTGCCTGTGAAAGATCTAAAAGGTTTGAGATATCTGAATTTAGTTTTGTTCGCACCGCTGAAAACCTTGCAGATAGCCTTACAAAGACTATGATTCAAGCTGCACTCCACGACTTAATCTTATCTGGGGACCTGCACTCCGAAATCGACAATTGATAGTTCGTAGTCGGACCGGCAATAATGCTTCGTTATAAGTTTTCAGCTTACGAGTTACTGCCTGTAATCCCATTTTTCTACTCCGTCTTTCAGTAACTTACTCAATCATGGTCCCCTGGTAACTTACTCAATCATGGTCCCCTGGCTGATAACTATACCTCTTGGGTCTCGAGGTATTGTGTTCTTTCTTGTTCATTTCTTTAATTACATGAATGTGTCTGGGCGACTATACCCGTCTTACTGTGTGTAAGATATACTGCGATACTAGTGTGATACAGCACGTCACCATAGTTTATCAAGGCCGAGTGAACTGGTGTTCTTTTTTATTCTCAGCAGTGTGTCGACAAATACGCGATCTGCAAACGGTAAGCCGGTCGGAGCTGATCGTATTTCTTCAAGTTTCGGTTATAGAACTGAGGAAAAGATCTATTTATACCCTTAACTCAATGTTTTGAATTATATTTATCACTCTCAACAATAGTTTACTCATCTGTGATTTCGACTGTACAATTCCTGACCGCCTATTAAATTAAGATCTAATCAGATGATCCACATCGGTTACGTGTAGTGGAGCGCTCCAATTGATGGCTGTTGCTGCCGACTGCCATGTAATGCAAATCAGGAGTTGATATATACGGTTGCGAAAGATGGTGGGAGAGAAGTGACATTTCTTCGCAGCACGATCGATAAAAATTTCAATGAAACGGAAGATATCAGAGCATGCAGCTCCTAGCGAGTCAAAAGCAAGGGTCGAAACTGGTAACCAAGGTCGAGTGTACCACAGAGAAGGTCCAGTACAGGGGAGCCACTCGCCTGGACAGCTCGTGTTCCAACTTATGAATCTTACGCCGATATACTTGGGTGGCGGCGGCGACTCGCGTCGCCTTTGCAGCGGCGGCCGACGTAAATGGCGATGTAATTAACACGTCACAGAAGAGAATTCTTATGGCGTCAGTATAAACTGTGTACGCTTCAGGGTTCGACTGTATTTATCGGTAAGAGCTAACGGGGTGGTCCACGTCGGCCACATGCAGAGACATGCGCAAAAAAATAAATTGTGCACCCGACGACTATATTGTGCTACTATGGCGCTTATAAATCCGTGTATGCATAGCTCATATTGAAGTTTTGAATTCTTCCGCGATGCCGGGCAAAAGGCCCTCTATGAGGAGGATGGTTGTAGGGGTAGGAGAATCAAGGGAATAAAAGGCCAGCGGTTGAAAGTCCAAATTGGGAGTCTGTGTAGGGTTATCTGCAGGCAGAGAGATTTGACGCGATAGTTTTCGCTCCATGTCAGTCGTTTTGTTGCGTTACGCTATTGCAGGAGCACAGAAGCTTTGAATCTGACACAGTTCCGCTCAATATGTATTTTTCACATATGAAAAGTGCATTTGGCCGAACGATACATTTGGTTTATCCGCACACCTCAATCTCGAGTTCGACTCACATAGATTCAACTCATGATAGTGCGACGGTAAGAAGTGTAAATAGTACTGCACTGTATGATGCTAGACCACAACAATGTAAAAAGTGTTGTGAAGTCTCGCAACTAGCGCCTTCCTATATTCGTTCAGCCTGACCACTCGCTATTATCATGTCGAAAACGGATAAGGAGAAAAACTGTTTAGTAAAACGTGCCTTGACCTAACTGGTGTCCTTCGCCACTTTTCTACATCCTTTATCTATCTCTTCCCGCTTCTTATCTGCAAACCAATTCTCTTCCAAATCACTACATTTCTCCGCCATGGGCTCGGAACCTTTGGTAGCTCAAGAGATCCCCGCGTTGTGTCATAGTGTAAGTAGAATACTGAACTAGTAGGATTATTTATGGGTACTCTCCAGGGGTGTGCCCCGGGTATACACTGCCGTAAATAGCTAAAAAGCCATCGTTTTTAAATCGTTGGAGTACAGAAAGCTTAAATTTAATGACATAACTACCCAAAAAAATCAATTCAGATCCTCTACGTTGTGGCAAAATGGTTTTCAAATCGAGTAAAAACGATTAATTTTCGCAGATTCGGCTACTCCGGGGCCGGAAGCCAGCATAAAGGCACATCATTTACTGCTCGATATCATAAAAACTAATACCCAGAAGGACCTCCTTTCACCCTGAGCACATTCGCGCAGCGTCTAGGAAGCAAGTCCATCATGAAACAATCGTGTTGCGATCAATTTCATCTCACTACCTCCTCAAACACGCGACCAAGTAAGGGACCGATTCAAACTGTCGATTTTCGGCATGAAAACGCCGCGACAGAATTGGAAATAGATTCCCTATGGGGATAAGGTCTGGAGACTTCGCATGCAAGTCCATTATTGTTATGCTTCTTGCTCCAAACCACTTCTGGGTGTGTTTGAAAGATTGAATAGAGGCGCCCCGTCCTGTTAAAGGATCCAATCATCATGGTGCTTCTCAGCAATAACAGGCAAAAAATAACTCTCTATTATGGATGTGTAGTCTTTAGAGTTCTGATGATCACCTAGAACTGGTAAAGATGTCTTTCCGGACATCGAGAAATACGCCCAAACCATGACCGACCAACCCCCATGTTGCCTCGTCGCGAAAATTGCCTCCTTCTTCCTCGAGCAGTGCCAATATGAAGCCCAGCAGTCTGATCCGTCTAAATTAATTTGTTTTTCTCGTCGCTGAATACGACTCGTTGCCACTGCTGATAATTCCAAGCCACATGGGATTCGGAAACTCAACCCTCTGCTGTGGATGGTGCGTGGTCATGGCGGGGTCTTGCTCCATGCGCTTGTATTTAAACAAACCGCTTCTGTTGAGAAGCTGGCGGCCCCTTCTGCTTGATACAGGTAGATAGAAAGACTTACGAATTTCTTCTGAGCTCCCATCTTGATTTTAAGCCTCCCTCAGCAGTAGTCGATACGATCGCTCCATCATTTTTTGCGCACCCCCTCCGTTTTTCGACACAACGCTCGCTCTCAAGGCGAATATAGTTGGCCAAGAAATCTTTGGAGCGGTTGAGATGTATCGCAATCTCCATGTTTGAGACCTGCTCGCCATGGAGCGCCTCAATATGACCTTTTTCGAGGGAGGGAGCTGGCTGGTCGTAACATCTATGACGCCTATTTTATTAATGGGTCCAGCCTCAATACTTCATTTGGAGAACTGGGTCCTGTTTTTTCAGAAAGGGAGTTTGAAAGGCGATTCCGCATGCCGAGAGCAGTGTCTAATCGCGTTAGCGACGGCATAATTGAAGTTGACTGCTATTTCTGGGAGGGCGTAGATTGCATTGGGAGAAAATCTGCTACTCCACATCAGAAGCAAGTGGCCGCGTTACATCAACTCAGTCTTGGTATCGGCCCTGACGCTTTGACAAAGTTTACATGTATCTCTGGGTCAACGCACTAAGAATGCTGTAAATGATTTGTGCGCGCCATCTGCAATCGCTTCGAAGATGAATATCCTCATCATGAATATCTTCGAAGGCCTACACTAGACGATGTGAAGCTCATTATGGAACGTCACGCAAAGTTAGGGTTTCCAGGAGCTTTGGGTTCTCTATATAGTTCGGGATGGAAGCTGCACTGCAGCGCAGTCGCAGATCATAGACGCAACATCGGAGAGTCCGGGGACCCAGAGCTCCGACTCGAAACTGTCTTCGACGACAGACTTCGGATCTGGCACCTCAAGTTTGGCTTTCCAGGCGCCATGAACAACGTAAAAATACTGGATTTCTCACCGCTTTTCAGTGACATTCGGGCCAGAGTGTGGCCACCATCCAAACCTGAGATAAAAGTGGCCGGACTCGTCGTAAAGTGGTTGTACTGGGTCGTGAATGGAATCTATCCGCAGTTTCGGATCTTTCTCAAAACCATTCCCAACATCCAAATGAAGAGGGAAAAAACCTTCACAGAAGCAGAGAAAAGGTTTCGAAAAGGAGAATATCAAGTCTATGCCGTGTTATTTCTTCGTTGGCATATTCTAGCCAATCCGTCAAGAATACGGTACACGGAAGACATGAACTACATCGTTCGTGGCTGTGCTATTTTGCACAATATGATCATTGAAGAGCGCGACAGGAATATAAACATGGGGACTAGGAATATCATCAGTTTTGATCCAGATGCTTCTATTGTTTCGTTGAGAACTAGCAGTACACCAAATGAACCCTATGCGGCTGCAGACTTTTCCATGAAAATGCTGACGGCATTGATGACAAACGCGATCATGAAATTCTTACGAATGAATTGGCGTATACTATCTGCGATAGATATGGGAGGGTAAATCTTGATGAGTACTTGGAGAATCAAGGTAGTGTTGGGGAAGAAGGCTAAATAGAGTTACTATCGTCAATATCGTGAGTAGCACCTTCGGCAGCTTGCTCGCTTTGCTCTCCTCTAAGCAGCTTTTTTAAACGCTTCCTTTTCAGTGCCTTTTTGTACTGTTGGCTATCTTGGTCTTCGTCATTAAACAGAACTCTTATCGTCTCCAACTCATCTGCTTCTTTACGGAGCATTTATTCTCTTTGTGCTTGCTCGCGATCCATATGAGCGCGAATGTTTGCCACCTCAATTGATGCGCTACTTGCCTCCGCGAATCCCTTGATCCACGATTCGATAGCGTACTTGGTGGCACCGTCCTCGTTTTCAGCGCCAAGCTTCACTTTCTTTGAAGCTTTTGCTGCTTATACACCTACCGGTCTCTTGAGACGGAAAGGGTGTCTTCAGGAGTTTTTTGGTCATTCCTCCCGTCGTTTTTTTCGAAGGGCTGTACCTCTCGGGAGATATCATTGCGGTCTGCGCCATTCTACGTGCTGGGAGGGATGGACTGCACATTCTCAGGTGGAGATGCAGGGACCGGAACGAGTTCAGACGTCGTTGTTCTGAGCCACTCGAATTTCTTCAGATAGGGTAAGGGCTTGCAAATGACGCAATTGGGGTTGCGGGGCACGTCGTAGAAGTGTGAGGCTTTGATTGTGCCATTGTAAAGTCCGACAGCGCAGCGCGTCTCGTCGGCAAACGTGGGGTTTCTGGTTATTTGTTGAGACTCCACAATGGGGAAGGAGACTCGCAGCTTTCGACATGCAGCCAAACCCTTTTGACATTGATCGGCAACGCTACGACCAGAACGAGCTCTCCAGGTGTCCACTCTCTGGCAGTTGTTTCGGTCAGGATGGTCCGGCATCAAAGCGTCAAGCAACCGACCAAATTCCGCTTTCAGCTGTGCGTTTCAGTCCATTTTTTATATTTGGAGCCGTTGATGGCTGCATCCAGCAAATGAACAATAGCCATCTTGGTGGCCATAGTGTCAACATCACGCCACTGCGGCTGCTTGCCCCGCGGCGGTTTGGTTACCGGTGCTGAAGCAGCGGCGTTTGGTTGTGGATGATTGGGATGATTCGCCGATATGTCTACGGGTACTGCAGGCGGAAGAGATAACGTGGACATTTGGGGTACTTGGGGAGGTAGACTGAGGTTGCTTGGAGACGGGAGTATTGGAGTGATATTCCAGAGAGCTGCTTGTTGAAGTTGAGATCCCACTGTATGAGATGTTATCTTTTCATTGGTCAGTTCTCGTACAGCGAAGGCTGCAAAAATATCTCTATAGGATTTTTTTGCGATATTTATAGCGTTCCAAAAGCATATAGCGATACCGATTCTGTCAGTGAAGCCCCGTTGGAGAAGGAAAATTTCATCCGTCGCCAAAACCTGCGCTATAACTAAAAAAAAATGTTTCTTTATGTCGTTACAGAGCTTACCACTGGAGAAACCATTAATGTAATGGTGTTATACTGTCTTCCGACACCGTAGTAGCTAATTGCGCAAAAATTTAAAATATTTTTACTCGATTTGGAAACCCTTTTGCCATTAGTAGAGGACCTGAATAGAGTAGGTTGGGACAGTTTTGTCATTAAATTTAAGCTTTCTGTACTCCAAAGTTTTTAAAAAACCGGTGTCTTTATAACCATTTCCGGCAGCTGTGGCATACCGTAGTTACAATAGGTTATGTGTTGGAGCACGTACAGTATACTGTAGTACTGTAAATTTACAAGACATGGTGTAATTACATTATGAATAGTAACAGTAATTACCTACAAGTAATGTTAACAGCACTGCACTGTACGGCACTTCCCTAACCGTTCTGTAAGCAGTGCTGTGGAGTTGAGGCTTAAGTCGTGAACGACGGCGCACGTCGGGCGACTCCACAGCACTGCTGACAGTACGGTAATGGAAGCGCCGTATACTGTAGTACAGTGCTGTTAACAGCAATGTCTCCTTGAGGTCTTTGGAGAATTTAGAAAGGTTTTGACCTCATTGCGAGGGCCGTGTAGCGATTTCAAAGAGACACAGCTTCTGTCCACACTAGGTCGGACCTTGGCCTTCTTTAATTTCGGTCAAACGCGGTCCTCCAGACATTTGGAATACCTGAAGAAGAAAAGAGCCACTTCTGTGGTATTTATGAAAGCAGGTCTGGTAGATACTTACGTGGCTGAGAAAAGGCAGGAATAGTTTCTTTCTCTGTTAATTTTTGTAAGAGGTTCAACCCCCCTTGGTAGACGTTTCAAAATTTTTTGTGTTACGTGTGATAGTTGCCCGGAGTTCTCTCACCCAAGCTCAAGTCGAGTTCAGTACAGTAGTCATTGGGTTGTCTGATTAGTACAGTACCAGGAGCGCCTCTCATGGGCGCTCTACCGTCAAGTTACAGTACAGTAACTGTATCACTTCATTCGCATTAAATAGTTTCTATGGTGTCCACTGCAGTCTGACTGTAGGGCTAGGAACAAACCGGATGGTTCACGTCGGTCACGTGCACTGTTGGCTTGAAAGAAACAGGTTTCGTTTAGGTTTTTCAAATTCAATGCGCTTAGTTTCTAGCGTTCGAATTTTTCAGATGACTGTCAGCCTTTGCTTCAGCATTTCCAAATCTAAGTGGTGCAAGTCCTCCAGTACAACGCACCAGCTTAGTCATCCGTCAAGCGATTAGCGGCAACAACCGTGTCACTCAGCAACCAAATTTCACCAAATTTGTCGGTTTGTCTACCGACTTTGGACGGTCTGTTTAATATTTTAAGATGAAATTATTGGATTGCTGTTACTTAAGGAAATAAGTAAGTGATGTCTGCCAAGTTTCAGCTCAATAAAAACCATATTCATAAAATTATTGTATAAAAGGAGGGTTTCCCCAAAGTATTTCGCCCACTGTAGGGAGGAATTTTCCAGTAAACAGTGCTTCGCACTTTACACACATCTTTCTTTATTTTTCAATACCCTCTGACCTTCTTACTGCCCACTAATCGCCCTCTAGTCAACTATCCCTTCTCCTACGCTCTACTGTCCTTTGCGAAGGGCTTGGATCCTTTATTCCTTCACAAGAGCCCGCGTAGTGCAACAATTCAGATTCGAACTTCCCGAACTTGTGACATAATATTTCCCTAACCACCTGCGTGGATGTAAGCAGAGCTTCCTCTCTCGCCTCAAGCTCCTTGACGACAAGTTGAATTCGTCAAATTAGATCAAGAGGAAGTTTTGGAAATTATTCAGTTCATGTTGGAAATAAACCCGTCGGAGAAGAAAACCCGCCCGGAGAAATTGGTTCATCCGTCAAGTTGCTAATGCATTTTGTTCGATTGCTATTCACCGATGAATTTTTTTGAAGCCATTCATTCACGATCAGACCGACCCAAGATAGGCTGATACGTATTAGTCACTTCCATTGGAAGAGGATGTTACCTCCGCGATAGATGATGCCGCCCTACAATTGAAAACCAACTCAACGACTTTCGTATGGCTCGCGCTCCCAACGACCGATACGGGAGATCAAGCAAGGGATTTAGCTAAGAAAATTGTGGTCTACTACAAGAAAGTTTTGGAACTTCCCCCCTGATAATGCGTCTTTTGATCCACCGTCCCCGCCAATGCAGGCCCCGGGGAAGCACCCTATAAATCGCGATCAATCCTACCCTTTGTGTCCCGCAACTTTTCAGCATCCACTGTCTGGGGAAAAAAGTTGAACATGAAATGGAAAATCCATCATCGCAGTTGCCTGTAAGAAGTTTCGACGTCCAACCCGACACGAAGCTGTTGTCCAACATCGTCAACTTCTTCAGTGATTAGTAGTTTAGAAGATAATGGGACCTTAGAATGAAATGAATGCAGCATATTCCTTCCTTTCTCTGTGACTAGGACGAATTTGCATTTAAATCTGGACTTACAACAAAGAAAAAGTCATCTTTCTCCAATGTCATTTTCGTCGGCCCAGCTCGAGACCACTATTCGATCACTGCACTCCAAACGCATTAACGGCAACAATTTGAACTTATGCTCAAGGAATACGGCTCCGGTGCTCGCCAACTTGAGGCACTGTCAAAGTTGGAATTTCTGACACTTACAAAAATCATGACGGAAGCTGAGGCAACTAATGTCAGTGCAGCCCTCGAACGCCTAGTCACTAGGATAAATATAATGACCTTACAGTGCCTCCGACAATTTTGATCCGAGGAGCATAAGATTCTCACTCTTTTTGCGCCCGTGTTGCAGCAAGTCTGGGCAATCTTGTCGATCTAGTCAGATCAAGACTGTCAAGTTCTCCTTCAATCGTTTTGTCTCCGCATTGCGTGAAAACTTGAAGTTCTCCCACGGAATGGGAAAAATCCGATCAAGGACAATGATTGATCCGCCCGGAGCCCGCAAAAACTCCTGTACCAGCGCTACGAGAGACCTTTGCGACCAAAATATCGACGCTAGCCTACGTCCAAGGACATCAAAGGCTCAAGCAGACGTACTCTCCATTGAAATAGAAAGAATAGCCTTGATTGTAATGGGGAACGTACGCGTTGCCACACTTGTGGTTCTGAAGAACACCTGCCAAGTTTCCATCCTATAAGGCCATTCGACAATACGTTCGTGACTATCTAGATGAGTAACGTCTGATTTCCACATCGTACACAGTCCAATGACGACATTTAGCGAGATGTACGAGAACGTCAACAAAGAATAGGACAATTTCACCAAGAGGAAAGTACAAAAGACATCTACCACGCTTACACTGAAAACAAAGAACTTATTGAACTTGAAAGATAATTTTCTCCATAATTTCCGGAATTTGACACTCTAATTACTTGCGCTTTCTAATAAATCGACAAGAAGACTGCTATCGATCACATTTATTCGTCCATTGCGCCGCAAGTCTAAACTCATTGGTATGGAATACTGGGAGCTTATTTCTACAAGAGCGACACGCTGTTGCGTACTTTCATCGTCTCCTATCTGATCTCTATCCTGGACACTGAAACTAATGTCCAAGATGCCCCCCACCTGTTCCGCAAAATCATGGCCTATACTGGATACAATTCTGTCCTATAGAGCGCTTCAGTCAAATTTATTAGATGACGTCGGGTTTTGCGTATACATTGGGGAACTGAAGTCAGTTATTGGTTTTCAAGAAGCCCACAGAATCTTCACTAAGCTTCAACGTCGACTTCCCATGCTACTCCTAAGCCGCAAGCGTTTTTGTTTTTGTAGAAGCTGTATTAGATTCACTTTGAATCATCGGCAGGTCTCCCAAGACCCTCCGCCGAATACTGACATTTTTAATTACATTGGATGTTGTCGACGCTGACGTCCCGTCGTTACTAGAGCTGGACGACCTTGACACCCACTCAATTTTAGCTGACCATGAGCTGAATAGGCTCTCCAAGAAGATCCTCATCAATCCTGACGAATAAAACACAATCAACATCGCGTGTTTGTGTTATGTAGTGTCCCGCTCAAACAAAACGACGGACATCTCTATGCCTATATGTGCTTCCCAGTCATGGACAACTTCCCCTGCTTGCAGATTCTCAAGTTCCACTGTCAGTTTGCTCATCTGTATGCTTCAAGGCCATTCGCAGTTCTCAAAAGAGTTCGCCCAGAAGATGTGAGAACTGAAAGTTAAAAGTCATTAAAGGACATTTCAAAAGAGAGGGACACATATCAGCGCATCTAGGACTGTACCGGAGTGTTCAAAGTCTCATTTGACACGGAGCCTGTCCGCTTTAATGAACGAATCATTATGAAAATGATGCACTTGGACTCTACACCGTTGATTCATATCGTTGATAGTTTCTCCCAATTCTCCTCAGCGCACTTACTCAAGTACATTTCAGCTAAGACAAAATGTCAAACGCTACTGAAGTTCTGGGCTTCCATTAATATATGACTTCCAAACGCTATGCGGATCCATCAAAAGTAAATATTCAAGGATACGTTCGTCTTCATTGTCCGCTCCGCTTGCATCGAGAATACCATATCTGACTGGAACGTGACAGAAATTCTGTGTATCTCTCCCAGAAAATAGGTTGTGTCACAGACGAACTTTCAAGCCCGGATCCCTCGCTGTTTGGGTTCGCTCAAGTCAAGCTCTACCACACTCCCGTTGATGCTTTCAGTTCATTATTTGTGCGATTGCGTCGTTCTTTGTATCAACATCATTCCCGAGCAGACCTATTAGATGACCACTCTGTGCTCCTAGCTGAGTTTCTCAACCCCCGGGACCCCGATGCTCGTCCCAAGAAATGAGTGGCGCGAAACGCAAAAATTCCAAAGGAATTATTGACCAAAGTGCTTTCAAGGTCATTCCCAAAGAAGGCGTACCTCCCGGCTGCAGAGTTTTACCTTCCAGCTGTGTCTTAACTATCAAGTCTATGGAAGTTGTCGATGTTAAATTTAAGGCCTACTATTTAGTCGGTTGGCAAAGTGATAAAATGGAACACATGATGGTACACAAGGCGCAGAAACTATAACATGCATAGATCAGGCCCCCCCTTTGGCTCGCTTCAGCGCACAATTTCTGATTTTGGACTTCTGATGTCTTGCAGACATGCCTGCAACCTGCTGTTCCATGCCTGTGTGATGTATACATCAACCATGTCGCACCAAAGTTTTCATTATTTCATTACAATTGCATACAAATAAAGAAGCCCATCTACGTTCTCTTTGACGCAGGCGAATTATTCTTTCAAACTATTGACCAGTGCAAAGATCTTGCCATGAAACCAATGAGATCTGATTCCGCCCTCTATATGGCCACAACTGATAAGATACTCTAACTATTTTCGGTACTTATGTGAATGATATGCTGAGATCTGGAAACGAAAAATTCAAGGAGAACCTCAAGAAAACATCTCACCACTTTCAAATGGCTATATATGGGGGGCAGTCTCACGTTTATCGGCTTCCACTATGCACAAAACAAGCATTCCATACTGACAATGGAGTAATATGGATACATTAAACGAACGCAGCAACCGTTATCCAATTTTGACCTCACGGACTTTGCAACACTCGAATGCAGTTCGCTTAACTCTCTCATGCGCCCAGAACTTATCTGCGATTATTCCCAACTGAAGAAGGCGGCCGTTGAAAAGTTTCGAGAAGTCTACAGCGCCTCATCAAGCGATCGAACCTTACCTTTGAGTACGGCAAAAAGAACGCGGTCGGAATATCATTCCACCCTATGAACCTGGGTTCCTTTCAGCTGGTCTTTTATTCGGATTTCTCATTTACTATGAACTACTACGAAAATTCGCAGCTCAGGTACTTCATTTTTCTAGCAAATGGCACTGGTGTGGGAATTACCGATCTCCCAAATCCTACAAGGCGCACCGAGTTTCTGTTCTGTCCTTGCTGTCGAGCTCATTACGTTTACAGACATGTTAGATCAGTTTCTCAAAATAGCTGAGGAAATCTGGGCGTCGAATTCCGACTCTACATTTTCGACCAAGTTCTACACGGACAGCAAAAGTTTTTTCAACGTTGTTTACAAAGAATCCCTCAAATCAGAAAATGGTTATTTTTGGATATTATTGCCGCTTGCATATGACTACGTAACCTCGAAATTCCGGACATCGACTTCTTCCGCATCGCTCAGAGCCTCGCTGACGCACTGATGAAGAAGTTGATTAAAGATGCACTGCGTGATGTGCTTCTATCTGGAAAGCTGAAACTCAAGGTTGAGGAGTGGAAAATCCGCCACCGTCCACAGAAGGACCATTTGTTGTAAGGTCGCCACTTTCAATTCGGTATCACAGAAAAAAAATTTCGGCTGTCCGTCATCTGTTTTAATCATGATCTCATGGCTGATAACTCGAAATCTTGTATCTCCATGGATCCTGCTTTGTGTTTCTCATTTCATGAATTTCATGACTGTGTCTAAGTAGTCCTTTCCCCTGTACTGTATGTAGATATTCTGCGACCCTGGTTTGACGCAGCCCTTCACCATACTTTGATCAAGCCCGAGTGAACTGATGTTGATTTTTGTTTTCAACTATGCAGAAAACGGTACAATACAGAAACTGTAATCACTAAGACATTTCAGGTTCTGGCTAAGAAACGTAGAAGTAGTTCAATTTATACCTCCAGATTCTTGTTTCTGAATTCATTTGCCTCACCGTCGCTTAGAGCTGGACCAGATTCTGCATTACACTATTGTGCTTATTAAAATATGGCAAGGCGGATATGGCCGACCAGAGGATATCCTAGTAATTTTCACCTTGGTCTCCAGTTTAATTCCATAATTTTAGTTTCGTGATAGTTGGATGGGAGGAGTGTTAACAACACTATATTGTGAGCAGTGCTGGATTCGCCCGGCTCGTGCCGTCGTTCACTACTTAATCCTTGACTCCCTCGGCACTGCTTTGTCGAGGAAGTAAACAGTAATTATCCAGTTGGCCATGTTTTGTACTTAACTGGTATCCCTCGCTACTACTTACAACCAAACCCTCTCACTACTCTCTAATTAAATATCTACTCCTCCTACGCCCTGCTTTCCTCCGCAAATGTTTTTGACCTTTTTTTCCTTAAGAGAGCCCGCGTTGTGCCCCAGATGCGTGTAGAAGCACACAAATAGTTCTAACTGTCGTCCCCAGAAAGTCTATATCCCTAATATCCGGATTTTCTGCTCAGTATACTGTACATTACCTTTACACATGTCAAAGTTGCTCAACACCTTTCAATTATGCACTTCTGTCACAGCCCTGTTATATACGTTTACTTCTATCCTACCACCAAAAATGAGCTTCATTTCTGCAATTTTTTTGCCAGCAACAAGCTCGGAAATATTTATTCCCAGGATTATCCACAACCAGTCGAAAAATACCTAATGTACAGTATACTGTGCAACGGATACAGCCGATTTTATTACGTAAGATGAAAAGGAGTTCTAACTAGTCGTTAGTTTACCGCTTCCGCCTCTTAAGGGAAGCATTGGTAACACTCCTATACTTAACAGGTCTCTTTCCGCTAATCCTCATAAACTTTCTTTGACCCTTTCCCCTTGCTTCTGAGGCGTTGAAGCCCTGCCCGACGTTACTTCATCGCTTTGCCATTGATTGCTGCTCCGCTGGCTCCTCGTCCTCAATGCTGGTGAATCATCAGCCCAATCAGCCCTTTCCAATCCTGCTGGAACAACCTCAGCGTCCCCACCAGAATTTATCTCCTGTCCATTGACCTTATCTTCGTTTCCTCTTGAACGTTGCTCTCATACTGATCTATACTCACCGATGCTGTATTACCCTTATTCTGAGACCCTTGGTGCTATTTTTGCCTGTTGATCGACTGCTGTTTGAATTTCCTCTTTTTCTCGTTCGTCTGCTGCTATTCAAAGGACCTCCAGAGCAATTACGATGCTCCAGCACTTTATTTTAATGCCATATGTTGAAGCAGTTCTTTCTTAGACCATTGTAGGTGCGAAGAAACAACGTAACATCACATATCAGACAGCAGTATGATGATCGATGCCCAGCCCAAATGTGTCTATTCTGTCCACAAAGTCCTCAAAACAAAAACTTCTTCTACTGAATTGGTCCATGAACCCCAACAGCAAGCCTCAATCTAACACCATCAAAGCTGTTAAACCATAACATGCGCTTGCGTTTCCTAGTCTTGGCGAGTGAGATGAGGCGCTGGTCCTCGCTTTTCTCTGTTATTTCCTCTTGCTTGTTTTGGTTCTCTTCGCTAATAATTGGAGCTGCATACACCCAAAGCTCTCCTCCAACATTGTCCATGAAATCAGCAGTCGCTTGAACATTTTTCAACCTCTCTTGATACCGGTCTAAATACTTGAGAGTTTCATCGGTCTCCAACAAATCGTTCCTTTGGAACATTCTGTAACCGATGAACGCATTAACAGCAATGGTTTTCAACATCTGGGAAATAACTTTTTATTCCCGCTTCAAATGCGATGTAGGAGACCGCAACGGGGCTCTCTGCTCGGCGGCGCCATCAACTCCACCTTTTTTCTTAGAGTAAAAGCTTTGAGCTGCGTGTTTAAAACGCTTCAACGGAGGAACTCAGACGCTTTGACTTACGCCGTAGTCGATGACTTTCCAAAAGTCTAGTCTAGCGCTGAAATTGTGCTTTTATGCAGCAGAGACAAAGGATGTAATCTTGGGTTTGTCTTCGTGAGCCCACTTAACGATAGCTCCAGCTGCCCTGTCCATAGCATCCGAAGTTCTCGAGATCTTATAAATGGGGAATTGCACAAGCACAGAGAACAGTATTCAAGTTTCACCTGCTCCAACATGAATTGAATAGTTGAGACGCATAACTGCGCGTTGAGGTATCAGCTGTCCTCTATGCTTCATCGTTATTAGACGTTAGAACAGGTCGTCTCCAACATCACAGTGCTGCAAACCCCGGAATGTGATCGTGAAGTCCCTTCCCGAGCTAGACGCAGAGACTCTTGTCTTAATCTGGAGTTTGCTAATGATCATTTTAGTAGTTGATTCGGTATCGATAGATAGAAAAGTCTCTTGCATAGCACCCACCTTCAAAGCCACAATCCCATATGGATAGCAAGCCAAATACCTCATCTCTTTGTGAGCAACCATCCCAACCTCAAATAACTCAGCCGCATGGCTCATAGCTCTTAACGGATCAACCTCAGCCCCTTCTGTTACAGTACCTCTCTTCATCGCTTCCATAGATGCACTTGAGCTAAACCAGCCCTCAAAAAACAACTCAAACCACTGCTTGCTTGTTTTCCGCTCCACCTCAGCCCCATTTTCCACCTTAATAATGTCCCTTATCTCCTGTGAAGTCATCAAAATCGGTCCAGCATTAGTCCCTGGCACACGGAACTTTCTGAGACCAAACCAGTCAGCGCAACGTTTTCCTAACTTTGATACATGGCATTTAGACTTCAAATAAGGCTCTAACACCCTTCTCCGCTTTTTAACGGCCTCCGCCTTGTCAGAGCCATGCTTGAAAAGGATCCTTGGTAGTAGGTGCCTCCGCTTTGGAACAGCAATCCAAGAGTTAAGCGCTTCCCTAATAATCAAAGGCTGTATACATAAACCGTAGCACCCTCGCGAACTTCTTGTTCCCATGTCCCCTAGCCACGACCGCCATCACCACCTTTTCGGGAAGCTTCTTCGCATAGATGCCACCGTTTTTCGTCCCAATGAAGACCTCTGTTCCAAGCACTGGGGCGTCGTCGATTACGAACTCCCTGTGGCGGTCATATTCCAAGTCCCATGAGTCCGGAAGTTGAGAGGGAGTAGTTTCCCGGTCTAGTCCCTCCCAAACGAAAGGTAACACAGCAACGCCATGACCATTTTCGGTTTCCAAATCGCTATCATCAGTTGTACAGTTCAGTTTCATTTCTACATCTTCCAGATGAGCAGAGGTTTCAACAAAGTCTTCACGGGTCACGCATAGATATTACATTGCGACAAACGGATGAACTGACAATAAATCGTTCTTCATTACAAACACGGAACCAATTACAGATTCCGCCAGCAACATCAAGAACTCCTGCTTCTCGTGAATTGTATTAGCTGTGACAAGCATTCCAGTCCACGCCTCTTCTCATTGTCCATCTAGAAGAATTGTTAGGAGCCTCTTAACATTCGCAGTTTGAGCCTCTGTGCGGCGCTTGAAGCGGAGTCAAAACTATCCGGAACAGAGCACATTCGAATGCAACGAAATTATATAGCCCTCTCGATCAGCCTTCCGGTAGCTGATGTTCTTGACTTGAATTTCACTTGCTCTTGCGCCGAATAGATCATCTTCTAACGTTGCCAATAGGTACGAAGGAATAGAGAACACCTTTTTTGACGGCAAATGCTGCTTTCTCAAACTTTCTAATCTGTCTAGTAAGTTCCCTCTTTGACGTCCAGCCGATGTTCCATCTCTTCCTCTTCCTGTGGGTGAGAATGCAAATACGTTTTGTGCGATGAATCGAACTATTTCCACGGAAGGAACAAAAGAGCCCGACTTTTTGTAATTTTAAAGAGTTCGCTCGAAGCTCAAACCCGTCATATGGAAGTTGAGAAGCACCGAAACATACCGGTGCATGTCTGCAAGATTTACAGCAGCATATTTACTATTGTTCATTACAATTCACGTATTGAGCCACTCCACCAGCTTGCAAAGCACGTCTTTCATCAAAATTACCACGAATCCACTACACGTTGGAGCAATCTTCCGCACACTGCATTCGAGATGCAGGATCTCAACTGATGAGGAACAACACTGCCATTCCCGTTTCTGAACAGTATCATTCGAAAAGTCCTTCTCCAAAATAATACCTTTTCATGCCTTCTTGTCAAGCTTCCAGCCCTCGCTAGGATCCTCCCCATTTTGAGAGCTTTAAATTCTTCCTCTATCACGTCCGCTTCCTCCACGTCCCGCTCTCCTCTTGGTTTTGCCATGCCTCGACCTCTGCCAGCACCACGCCCCGTTCCAACTGTGTTTTCCATTCCACGCCCCTTTCCAACATTATTCCTTCTCCCAACAGCTCTTCCTGCAGTTACAGCAACGCCTTATACACTATTAACTCTTCCCGACGCAGGTGAAGTGTCAATAATGTTGTCTCGAGCAACACTACCACCATCTGATATTCCATTTCTTCTCTACTCACCCACCGATCCAGCTTTCTGTATCGCAACGGGCAAATAATCATCATCAGCTAGAATCTGGGCTCCAGCTGGAGCCTGACGCAAAGTTTTATCATTAGTTGCGTCACCAAGACTCCGACTTAATTGCGAAATACGGTCAGTGGCATTGCATTGTCGCAATTTCCTCCTGTTTGAAACAGACCTTCTGCAGTCCTAAAAGGGGGGATTTATGGGGAGTACGGTCTGCGTAATGATCAGGGAGGGGATCTTTTCTAAGGACACATGTTGGAGGTAACGGCCAAGATGTGGTCATGTGGTGTGGGCGTGGAAGCCGTCAGAACTTGGATTTTGAACATTGGATCAAAAGGGGAGGTCCCCTTGGTCATGAATTGAATCATAGATTCAAACAGAAATGATTTGTTTAGCTGTAGGGCGAGGACAAAACATGCCTACTATAAGCACTTACTGCAAAGTATACCGTATATAGCAGGTTTTGCCCCAAACGGCTAATTTTTCTATTGTACTGTACAATATACTGAAAAAAATCAACATTAGGGATATAATGAGCCGTCTTTTGCCAGAGGTAGCCGTCTCCGAGGTGTAAATTAACGAATAAGTAGATATATCGCGTAGAACCGTCTTAGGTGCTCATTAACTGTACCGTAACTACAAGTAATCTGCTTGATACAGTGATCTATGCTCCTGTATGTAGCTGCGAGTCTTCACTTTAATTTATTGTCAATGTTGTAATGAGTGCAATCTCAGGTTAAATAGTTTTAATTAGAGTATCCCCACCTTTCTCACTCTTGCAACCTCTACGAATGGGCTTTTTCAATATTTTTTCACTTCTTTCGGCGCCCCGGCCATACTGGGCTCGGATGTTGAGGCATCAGGCCCAAGCAGGCCTTACAGATCCCCCATCTTCGCTTCGGAGACCTTGTGGTGTCGATTTTGGTTTTTTGTCGCTCTGGAGAGATCTCCATCCCTCGTCCCCACCGCATGTTGGGTCGATCTGGGAAAGGAACGTAATGCAGGAAGTACTCCTTGATCAGGCTCAGCAATGCTCAACGTACCGTGTCGCACTCAATCAGTGCTGTCTTCGTCACAGCAAGCGAGGGGTCCTAGCGGTTGCTGTCCGACTGGTGTTACTCAAGATCGCTCACTTCTATAATTCGTCTCTGTCGTCGTCGCTTTCTTAAAGCACATTACTTACACCGGGATTTTGTCAACCCGATTATTTCTCGGCTTGCCGAAAATTCAATGGGGGATTTTTCTTCCGTTCCCTTTGTTGGAGTAGGCATTGGTCAAGCCCTTTCCGGGTTTTTTCTCTTAAGCAGTCCCAATTAAATCTTTAAATAAAGGCCCCAGTCACCCCTTAGAGCATCTCTACGGGGCTGAGATCAAATGATCAAATAGCCAATTATATCATATTTGATAATTTGATAAGATTTAGTCCGTTGCCACGGATGAAATTCAAAAGAACAAAGAGCTTTTCATTCTTGCAAAGATGTTAAATTGGGAGTCATATCCGTCAATTTTGCCACCCGAATTTACCACCGTTCTATCTAATTGCCGGCCATTGATTAGCTGGCTCCGCGATCACGAAGTCAAATCGCGGGAAAAAAAGTTGGAGGATTCAGCTCGCAATTGGAGTCGCGCACTTTATTGTCCTCTCCCGACCGAGAACACATTACACAGCAGCATCATCCTCCACAATGTCCGCCAATGTCCAGGAATGCAACGACACCCCCGAAGAGGACTTTGTTCTTGCTCGCGCATGGATGAAGGTATCAGAATATCCCATTGTTTTCCCAGAACAGAAAGTAAGTACGTTTTGTGAGAAATTATGGGCGCGATAAAAGACATTCAAACCTGTCGATTCGAATCTTCATCCGCTCGCTCCGGTCACGACGAGAATTAAGCTTATCGTGAAGCAATACGTGCACTTCTCTGCATGTTATAGCACTGTTTTGGAATCGAAGCCAACTGGTGTAAACGAAGATGACTTTATTCGCATAACAACGGCTCTTTTCAAAGGCAGAAAGATCAGAGACCCTACAGGAGAGATCGGTAAATCATTCAAGTTTCTTGGGGCTTGCACCATACTACGGAAACATCAAAATTTTCTTGCTGGCAGTTCATCCGGTTCTAGTAGAGATCAACGTAACATTGACGCTGCGAAGGATGATTCTGAAAAGGCCACGGACATGGCATCAACGTCTGCACTACGTACCATACGTTAAATTATTACTTGCAACTCCCGTCCCTCCAGTAGACCGCTAGGTCGCAGAAGGCCAAACAAGATGCAGAAAAGCAGTTAAATTCTGCGGAGAATATAAGGATTGCCGAACCGGCCTTGAAATTACAGGAGGCTCGCAACTTTGATCTTACTCTTAATAATAAGATAATGATTTTTATCAACGAACCAGACGTTCCTGAGTCGTTAAAAGCCAGAAATTACTTCATACTGATGCATACAGAGGTACTAAGCACATTGCGGCGAAGAGAAGCGGGTGTTGCAGCAAAGGAGGCGTTTGCTATAGCAGAGAACAATGATACGGCGAATAATGTGAACAAAAACCGTTGCGACGAGGAAGATGAACAGCGCATAAGTCCTAAAGGTGCTTTTGTTTTTGAAGATAATGGAACTTGAATACACTTTCATTTATTACCCTCATGCTCCCAAAGGTGGTCAATAAACAATCACCGAAGGCGGTGGTATTCACCTTGCCGATTTATATATGCATTCACCTCACATGAAGCCGCGAAAGTTCCTGCCACAGGTACGATTGTCCCCGTAATCCAAACCAACCGGCCCTGTATAGCTCTGTGTCAGATTTTGGTAAAGTCATTATAGCGGTCTTCTATGTCGTCCAACGGAAAACCACCCCGATCCTCTACCATCACATTATGCAAAATTATGCAGCATTTTATTACCTCGTTCATCGTTTGCTTACACCAAAACCGGGCCGGACGAGCTATGATATGCCAATTACTCTGAAGCACTTCAAAGGCTCTCTCCACGTCTTTGCGGGCACATTCTTGGTTTCTTGCTAGACATTTTCCTTTCTTATTCGAGGTAAAAGTAATTGTTTGAACGAAAACAAACCATTTGAGGTAGATTCCATCTGCCAGACTGTACGGTTTATTCCTGGTCTAATGACCTACGACATATTCCAATGGAGGGGGATAAGTACCCGCAGCAGTTTTAGCAATCAGTTTTGATGCTTCCACAACATTTACGTCGTTCCCTGATCCTTGAATATAAAGAACACATGCCATATCCATAGAAATTGATCACATATTGCTTCCCAAGTAACAACGGGTTTACCCTCCTTCCCCTGATATTGTCCATGCCTGAATGTGGGACAGTTTTTCCACTCCCAGTTACAGCAGTCAATACTACCAATCATTCCAGGGAACCCTAGAGCGCCAGAATACCGCAATATTCGCTTCAAATCCTGCTCGTTCGGTTCTCGCAAGCACTCAGGCCCGAAGCAGTGATGCACAGAACGTACGAAGTGCAGAAAGCTTAATAAAATGATGGAATCTCCCATGCCTAATATCTCATCAACGCAGTCAGTGGCTTTTCCTCATGCAATCAGACGAAAGGTCGCAGTTACCCTCTGATGAGGACTTAGGGCAATTTTTCCAGTGCAATCCCATTTTGGAGGAAGTAATCATCATATGCAATAATCCTGTTGAAGATTTTCTTAAACACAGCGAGTGAAACTCTGAAGAGCCGTTGAAGTGTGGCATCATCATATATGGGAGAACTTGACAAGTACTGAAGATGTTAGGGCAATGGAGACATATGGGACGGTTCGAACGGTTTTAACCCAGAGAAATGCGGCAGCAGCAGTGGTGTTCAATGTATCATACCTGCTGACAGGCTTCGAGCCAGCCATTTAGGCACATGACTCACATTACCCATTATCCTGAACATATCTAGCATACATCGGGGGATAGCCAAACCGCACTTTTCAAAAATTAAAGAACCAAATCAATTCTCCACTGAAGGTCAAGGCGGTTATTCGCTTCTACTATACTGCATGGTAATTAAAATAAGATGCTTTGCCGGGAACTGGTCCGCCCCGACAGCGAGTTCCTTCTTCATCAGTGCTTGATTCTTCGAGTATACTGGCAAAATGATCCAGTACATCCCCCTCTACAGCCTCCTGCCACCAGCCGTCCTTGTCCACCTTCCGGTTATTAGGTGAAAGAGCCCTCCGGAGATCATACAAGAATGAAAAGGCCACTGCACTGGTAGCGAAACCAGGATTGTGAACATCAAATATGCAAATGGCCAAATTACAAAAATTTGAGCCGACCACTGAAAATGCTTCACTTGTCAAGAAAGTCGCTTCATCATTTGGAGTCTTGATCGGTGGAGATGCTCTTTGGGTCCAGTACACTACAATACCAAACACGTCTGCAATGCGCGCAGTGCAACACGCCCATGGACAACCGAGGTGACCATGCCGCGGATTTTTGCAAAAAAGGCCTGGGATGGACTAATCGGCACAATGCCGTGGTGAGGGTATTTGGCAGACAACTGTTCAAAGCAGCAGGAGTCGGCGTCCAATATGAGGTGAAATACTTACTTCCCGGACTGAATGCACGGCCTGCCGACATTCTAGTGTACCCGAGATCGGAAGAGATCAACTCCTTGCCGCCCCTCCCGGTGGCGTACGACGTCACAGTAACATCGCCATTCCAAGAGGGGTTCATGTCCATTGGAGCGCGTGAGGCGCGCGCCGTTGCCAATGCAGCGGAAAGACGGAAAAATAGGGAGCTTGCCAGCAAAGTAGCAGCCATCCCCGGTGAAGACCTCCCAGGACGATCAAAACTGGGATGGAAGTTTGTGCCGCTGGCCTTCGACTCACTTGGATCGCCGTCTGCGACGACGTCGAAGGTAATCGACGAATACGCGGCCGCTGTCGCGACCCGCAGCGCATTCTCGGCGGGAGGAGTGAAGACTCGGCTTTATCAGCAGCTTAGTTATGCGATTTGGTCCACGTGTGCGACGTCTGTATTATGTCGCGCCCCGCAACATGCAGAGTTTAGCCACCCTATTCAAACCTAATTATTTTAGGTTTGTTACAGTGGGTTATTCAAGACTATGCATGTTGCACCTGCATATGTCTGTGGTAAAGTTATCTATAACGTCTGAAATGGGATATTTGAAGTACAGGGGGGGTCGCGATATGGTGCATAGTTGAATAGTATCACCTGCCGTACAGTGCTACCCAGAATCGCTTGGGACAAAATTGGCGCGATTTGCAACGTACCTGTAGTTTCACTGGTAGAAATAATTGAAAAACAAGACACACCGACGTCCGGTGTTTTCTGACTCAGGAGCTTCTCGACGACCGAGAGCTGTTGCTTCCGAGTTCTTTGTCTTGTTATTCAATCTTGCCTTTATTCCTCTAGTCGGGTAGGCAGGCTACCTATTTATACTCATCCTAGCGAATCCGGATTACAGACACAGTAGCACATAATCCATTGACGGATAACTCGCGAAAATCAACCAGTTGCCTCAGCACTGAGATACTGTGTGCACGCATAACATCATGATTTCCACACTCGGCCCACTTTAAATGGGAGCGACGTTATCCCTGATTACCAACCTATCCACGGCAGTTTTATCCACCCCTGTCACGATCAACTGATCCAAAGCCTTATTGCATCCATTCTTAGTCATTGCATCCGCGATGTTCGATGTGCCGCGAATAAGACCTACATCTGCAATCTCGAAGCGTCTATAAGACTCTCTTATAGAAGCAAGGTCAATCATCAATCGCTTTTCGGTCGGCAATGAAGACTTAGTCAGAACATCGAAGAGTTGCTTCGAGTCGGTATACATCTTCAGTGGAGTCTTTATACCGTAAATGGATTCCAAATCATGCTTCAACAAATACGCGACATCGAATGCATTCGTAAAAGCGTACAGTTCTCCTGCTGGAATTGATCTGACAACTCTCTTCGACTTGCGGCTTTTGAAGTCAATAACATGGCAATTGTAGTCATCATCGCAGAGCAATATCACATAACCAAGCTGAGACGTTAAATCCCAATTAGTTCCAAATGATGCATCCGCATAAGCTCTAATGTGCAGTGAGGAAACATCCAACTTTCCGAACTTCAATGTAAGATTCTCTTTCTTTAGCTTACGAATCGCCCTGTTCAATAACGTGATGCTGCCCTCGCCGAAGTTTGATTCCGTCACTTGAGAGGACTTGTTCACCATGTACAAGATATCAGGTCTGGAATGCGTAACCCATGCAACGGCAGCGCGCTTACTGCGAAAGTCGTCGAATAAAGAGTTTTCTGGAAGCAGCGATAACCGTTCTATATATCTCTTTTGGCAGATGGTGATGGACTCGTCGTCAAGGCGAGTGATTTGAAGTCCAAAGAAACTAACACGGTCCCATTCACGCGGCTTCGATTCAAACCGTTCTTCAATTCGCGCAGTTCTTGCTTCAAAGTTAGTGTCACCTGTACCAAGACATTCATCTACGTATATCCCAAGGAGTCCATGACATAAATCTGCACCATCGTATCGTTGGGCATACAATGAAGGGTCGCCATCGAGATGCGAGAGGTTCAAGTCATCTCGAAGAAATCGTTGAAATGTGAATAGCCAGTAGTCGCCAGAGTCGCATAGGCCATATAAAGGCCGACACACCTTCAACAGTTGTCCGGGCGCTAGATCAAAGAAGTGACGATCACTGTCTTTTGGCCTTATGTAGATCTCCCTTGTCATCGGAGACTCGCTCTGCAAATAAGCCTGAGTAACATCGTTCGTGAAGATTCTGGTCCCCTTAATGGCAGCGAAGGAGGCCATGATTCGTATTGAGCGTTGCTGTAATGTTGGTACGTCCTGAACAACGATATCTTTGGCAGCGTCATTGTAACCTTGTGCGACGTATCGGGCTTTGGCCATTTCAGTGTCTGTACCGATGTTCTTAATTGACAATGTGAATCGTCCGCCTAAGATGTTGGCGTCACGCGGCACGTTGCTTTCATCGAAAACTTCAAAGGTTCCTCTATTCAATATACCCTCGGTCTCTTTTGCCTTAGCCTTTTCAAAGGCTTCTGTGTTTCCCAGAGGGTCGCCATCCTCGAGGACCTTAGTGATGTGTACCTCGGACGTGATGAACTCGTCCGTGCCAATTGGATCGGATGGGGAGCTCTCATCAGCGTCATCAACAACTGCCTTGAGATCCTCAATGACTTGGTCAATACCTGCGAGGGGTTGAGCTACGTTCTTCGGATCATCTGGGGTATTCTTTGAGCTAGGCCCAATCTGTCCCCTATTGTATCGTTTCACCTGGTGAATAGAGAATCGAACAGTTCTGCCTCGAACATTCAGAGATACCAATTTACCATCGACGTCCAGAACTTGATAAGGTCCTTCCCACTTCGCATTCTCTTCTCGGTACACAATACCTCATCACCAATGTTGATTTGCTTCACGGCAGCAGAAGGTACGTTACTTCTCAAGGCATGACTAACCCGAGAGGCTGCGATCATTTTCGCAAGCTCCGCTCTAGCTTTCTCCATGGCGCTCATGCGAGCGACTTGTCCAGGCATTTCAGTCGGCCTTATCGGGATACGGGGCATAACTACAAACACGAGAAGTGTTGGTACAAGTCCATTGGGTCCTGCGGAGTCATTCAGAGTCTTGACGGCCATCTCAAGGATCCAATGTTTGTCAAAACCAGGGATTTCCGCTTTAACCTTACGGTAGGTGCTGCGGAGGAAAGAGTGATAACGCTCTCCCACGCCAATGGCATTATGATTTTCCACTGGAGACAGAGTCAGCTTAGTACCAATCAGCTTGCAAAGGTTCCTGAATAGTAATGCTCGAAACTGTGGACCAGAATCCGCATGCATCTCCATAGGGTCTCCAACATAGCGAAGTGCCCAGATGCGGCGGTACACTTGCCATACATGTTCTGCTGTCTCTCGATGAAGAAAGGCGTCAGCACTGAACTTGGTGTCTTTGTCAACGCAGTGAAAGACTGTACTCCCTTCGATTGACATTAAGTCACAACAGAGCGTGCGATTGAAAACAATATCATCGTCCGGAAGACTGACACGGAACCGGCCGGGGCCACTCTTTAAGCGCTGGCAGATGTCGCAGTTGCCCTCAATTAATTCAAGCGCTTTCAGTGTGTCGTGGTCACATTCTTCCGGTTTGGCTCTGCGAAAATCGAATACAGGCGTTGGGACTCAGGGTGGAAAAAGTGCTTGTGTACTTTGCGTAATTCATCGGTGGTGTACAGTATTTCGCATTATTCCCACACGATGTAGAGGTGGCCTCTTTCCTAACAAGATCGATTTCCCAATGGCCGTCGCCAGCTATCAGCTTGTCTCGTCCAACATCGATCGTGATCGAGAATTCGTCGAGGAATTCGAGCCCAAGGAGGAGAGGAACGTTGATGTCCACGACTTCAACGTCAAATTCCATGAAAATATCATTCCCAACGGGTATGCGAATCTCGATAAAACCAATACCCTCATATTTATGTTCACCGAACTTGTAAAACCTGCGTTTGCCGCTTGTCGCTTCCTTGACTTCGAAGGGAATACCGACAAACACACAGTATGCTTCAGCCTGGATTCTCCCAACGACAGATCGTTGTGCGCCGGTGTCTACGCACGCACCATGGAATTGGTCCTCAGTGGACGATGAAGCTTCCAGTATGTCGCAGTTGTCAGCGTCATCGAACACAGTTGTGCATGAGTCCGAGTCATCAACATCAGCATCATACCAGTCGAACGGGTCCGGATCGTACACGTCGTCCTGGTCGGTATCCTCATCACACATTTCTTCTGTCCAAAGAGAAGGGATATGCTCATGTGAGTAGTCCCGGTCTAGAGCATGAGACATGTTCACCTCAAAGTTGGATACCATGTTCTCGAGTATCTCGCGATCGGAGTATCCATGGTTTCCATTGGCATCTTCGCCATGAGGATGATTCTTGCCACCGTTTCCGTCATCGACATCAAGTTGGTAACAGAGCTCGGCGAGCACCAAATGGGTGTTGCTCTCGCTAGAAGCATTCTTTTTGCATAGTAGTCCAACTTGTTTGCTGCGGCTCGTGCGACATTCAATGGCATGGGGCAGTGCTTGAGGAGGTGGTCAGGTTTTCCACAATTGAAACATCCGGCTATGGATAAAGGATCGAACTTCCGGATTCTGGGTGATTGCTTGACATGAGACCGGTTCTGGTGGTTGTGGGAACGAGTTAGATTCGGACTTCGGGCATACTTCTTCTGACCTGTGAAGAGTATTCCTGGAACATCTTTGTCGTACGACATGCTCTTGCCGTTCGATCGAGAAAAAATCTCATCCTTAAGTCAAGCAACTTCGGCTTCCTTCGTCAACTGCAGCTGCGATTCGAGTTCACCGTATAGCTGCTGAAAGTTCAAACCGATGGTAGCAATACGGGCAAGGGGTTCCTTGGCCCAGTCGTAACCAGCGACAGCGGAGGAGAGGAATTCGACTTTGTGGGCGTCGCCACGGTGGGTGACGGGGGCCTGTCTGGCATGTTTAGTGATCGTCTTGTAAACTTTCTCCAATGCGGCAGACATGTCCATGCCATCTCTGAAAAGCTACTCATGCGGAGAGACTTGAGAAAATTCTTGATTTTGTTCTGCCTGACATGGGAATTGTATTCCCTCTCAACCAAATCTACAGCCTGCTGGAAAGAGGCTGCGTAACCATCAACAACATCGAGGTAGAAGCGTTTAGCATCCCCGCGAAGCAGATTGTGTAGGTACTGTAGCTTTTGATGCGGTGAAAGCCGGTAGTCTCTTGCCATTTGCCAATACTCATCTACAAACTCTTGCCAAAACTCACCAATGTCACCTGCAAATTTCTTATCGAGATCCTTGAAACGCATGGCGACATTGTGCGCGACCTTGTCAGTGGAGGTCGGTTGTGGGGATCCACCGGCAGTGGCAACATCACCTGTGTTCGACGTAGTGTTCGGGGTGCATGTGCAATGGGTGGCTGACGACCAGCGGCAATGATGTCTCTAACAATATTTTCGGCAGCTGTCTTGTCCTCAGCATCCTCGTAGAGATTCGTAGCCAATGTCATCATTATACGGCGGGAGCTGTGCGGGGCAAGGTTAGCACCCCTACTATCGAGAAAATTGCGGAGCTCAGTATGCAAGGCAGGCATGGACCTAACGTCGCTTCCGAATAGAACAGCAGGTGGGAACATTTCCCCCACGGTGCGAACTAAAACAGAGCCAGCCATCGAATCATCAGATTCAAGCGTCCTGATAGACGCAATGAACCCTTTCTGAACATCATTCATGCTAGACAGCACATCCGAGGAAAGGCGAGGCATGAATGTAGACGAAGCCGAAGGCCCAGCGGTGGTTGGGGAAACTTGTCCAGAGCTATCTTCAAGTCGAGTTGAGACATGACTTGATAATATTTCAACTTCAGAACGCGAAAGCGAAAAGAAAAGCAGCAAAAGCAGTCAACAAAGGCACTGCTAGTTGAATAAGGTTGATGAATCTCACCTGTACGTCGCCCGAAAGACACAGAGGCTGAGGTACACTTCGTTTCGGTATGGTCAAGAAGCTGTGGTCTGGTTGTGTCGTTCGTGTTGCGCGAAGAAATTTTTTCGGCACTGTCAAGGTGCGGGGTGGGGTCTTGCCAAGAAATTGTGCCTTGCGAGGCAAAATCAAGTTTGAGTGCCGAGCCGAACGTGTGGAGGCACGCCCGACGGTGGGTGGCGTTTGTAACCGTTCAAAAATAATTTTCAAACAGGTACCAGAACTATTGCGCAATGTAGTTTCACTTGTAGAAATAATTGAAAAACAAGACACACCGACGTCCGGTGTTTTCTGACTCAGGAGCTTCTCGACGACCGAGAGCTGTTGCTTCCGAGTTCTTTGTCTTGTTATTCAATCTTGCCTTTATTCCTCTAGTCGGGTAGGCAGGCTACCTATTTATACTCATCCTAGCGAATCCGGATTACAGACACAGTAGCACATAATCCATTGACGGATAACTCGCGAAAATCAACCAGTTGCCTCAGCACTGAGATACTGTGTGCACGCATAACATCATGATTTCCACAATACCCCTGTACCCAACATTTAGAAACTTTTTTTTTTTTGAATGGGGGGTTAATTTACTGTGGTGGATATGTGGGTTGGTATCCAGTAAATTTGTACCGAAGCGTAGATATCGTATCATTGTCAAGCCAATTGCGAAACCGTACGATGCGTCGAAAGCTGTGGATGGCACTCCAATCTACCAGAAGGTGGAAGGGAGGCCAGCCAGCAAACAAGCGGCATTGGAGGTTACTGTCAAAGCGGAGTGCCGCTGTAAAAGAATGGCTCTGACCTTCGAAAACCGTTCCATTGCGCGGGTGGCAACGGTTCTCGCGAGTTCCTTGACGACGGAGAACGCCGCCGGATGCCATCCTCCAAGCGTTGAGATGGGGACAGGAACCAGCCTGTTTCTCCCAGGCAGCTCAGCAAGGAACCCTTGGTATTTCCGCTGCTTCTCTGCGTGAGCTGCGTTGAGGCTTGTGAGTGGGTTGAAAGCCCTGGCTCTTGCGTGGGAGGGAGCGAGCGGGTTGACAAAGGTTACGTCGAAGTAATCCGTGCCACCGGCGGCTCCCATCGCCCTGATATCCGGCCTCGTCCTGTTTTGGTAGTGTAGACGAGGTTCGATGAATGGACGTCGGGCGGCTCTCGCAAGGTCGTTCCCCAGTAAAGTCACCTGGTTGTTATGGCGAGTATTCCGCTCGCAGCCAAAGCGACAATGTAGCAAGTGGTCCCCGTAGATATCCAGCATTTCATGGCATCCTGCTTTGGGGCAAGGGGTACCTGGGGCGAATAAGAGGGTTTGGCAAAAGTACTGGAACCACACGGAAAAGTCTTTGCTCTTGATGTGCGTCCTCAATCCAGGGCAAGGTGCACAGTAGACCCAGCCTTTGGCACCGGGGAGGGACATGCTAGCGCGGAAGGCGCGGGTGCGGATGTTTCCGAGCGGCAAGGCCTCTTGCACAGCCATATGAATTGCATCCGTTAGCTTCTTCTGCGATGGTGGGTTGGATGAGCAGAAGTTGCTAAACGGAATTCGTTCTGAGGGTCGACAAGAGGCGCTCCATGCGGTAAAGGCGGCTGTAGCATCCTCGTACTGCGTCAGGTCTTGAACACAGGACGGCAAAGACTTCTCGCATAACTGCTGCGTCGCGGCGCTGGACGCAAGAAACGAAGCGGCGGCGACATCTCGCGCGGAGGAGAGGCCGATTCCCAAGGTCGGCTTCTTCTCCTGTAGTGCCTTAATGGGCAGTTGCAGCTCCTTGAATATACAGTTGTCTAGCATTCCACCCGCTAAAGTGCGGCAGCACCTCTCGATTAAGCTGTCGAAATATTCGGCCCCTTTCCGCGTACAAGAGGGCGGCACAACTCGCAAGAGGTATCCCACTTTGCAAACCCCAAAGCAGTTGCGCAGTAGTTGGAATGAAGCGTGCGCGTCCTCGATTTCCATGACAGCGTTAAGTAAAGGCTCAAGGGAGTATACATGGTCCAGGAAGTATTGTTCCATGAACGTTTGGGAGCCGATTGGCGCGTTCAAAACCGAAGTACCAGTACTGTATTCCTGCCGCATATCACAGGGGTATGCGGACTGAACCGACGCGGAGGGGGCGGTGGGCCACCATACTTTGCATTTCGAGACTGCCAGATGGAGACCACGACGTTTGGCCTCGGGAGAAGACAGAACCTCGATTACCTTGAGTATATCCTCGTGTTTGGCTACAATGTAGCCATCGTCGTGATACCAAAGCTCCCAAAGCAATGTGTCTAACCCTGTGTCCTCGTCGGGGGATCCCGACAATAGCTCTTTGATCTTTAGGGCGATGGGGTGGAGTACGAGAGCGAAAAGCAATCCGCTGAGCGGGTCTCCTTGCTGAGTACCCACAACACTCCGTATAGTCTCGAATCCCGTCCAGAGGAACGCTGGATCGTTGTTGTAGCAATACAGTACCCAAGGGAGCAGCTGAGGAAAGAGGTTCCGGACTGCGTTAAAAAAGGAAGCACGGCTGCACAGGTTGAACGCATTCTTCAGGTCGACCGACAAGAGCGCATATTCAGGGCGTGTACCGAACTTGTTCACGATGCGTCGAACACCGTGAACTACTGCATCTGTTCCTGACTTTGTGGCGATACCAACCTGAAGAGGCTGGAAGTAGGTGGAGGCCTTTTCATTGACCCGAGTAGCAAGGCAGCTGCTAACTAACCGTCGCAAAGTCTCTCCCACTGCAATGGGGCGCGGAGTCATGTCTTTCTTCGCAAGTGGTGTGAGTGGGGCTCCAGCAATCCACGGGCGAGGGCAGTAGGAGCTTTTCCGGAAGCCAGGACGTTCAGAAGTTCTGTTAATGAATCCAAGAATTTCCCCTGCGAGGAAGATGTGGGTGTCCGTAGAAGCTCTTCGACGTGAGAGGGGCGAAGTCCGGATCCCCCCGGGGCTGAACCGGGTTTGAAAGAGCGAACTGCCCGCAAAACCTCATCCTTTGTGATCGCTGAGATATCGGGGGGTGCGGAAGGCGGTTCAAAGTGTTCCTCATCCTCCCGGGGGATTGAGGATGTTTAGCTCGGAGGGCGTCAGACACCAATTTAGTGGCCGGTAACACCCCTAGAGATCCTAATGCCTGTGCAGCTTTCCCATATGCTCCTTCGCGGCGAGTCTCATAGCACGACGAATGTTGGCCTGTTTCTGTTCCTGGGGCGTTAAAGTTCGTTTTGTTCGGGAGGTCGCTTGTTGAAGTGCGTTCTGCCATAAGGTTTGGAACTGTCCTGCATTCCACAATTCGAGCCGTTCTCTGATTAAGTCACTGGTTGATTGGACTTGCGTTTCGACGTTCGAACCGGTAGTACCTGAGGAAGGTGAAGTATTGGAAAGCATCACTGAAGGGAAAAGAAAAACTTTAGAGAGCTTCTCTTCCGCATCATTATGTCCGTGTGCACAAGCCCACGCTGCGTCATGCATGGCGACCGACAGGGAGTCACTCAGTGCTGATCGGAATCGTGTAGGGATATGAGACAACACAGGAATGTGGGTCGTAAAGATGTCCTCATGGCGGGGCAGGGGTTGTGCGTGGAGCGGAGCATGCCCTGGTGAGGGTTGCTGATCTGACGCGTGTCCAGTCGTGTGTGCGGGTCGCGGCGGTTGATCGTCGGCGATCGGGCGTGGGACCGGGACCGGAGACTGGCGAGGTTCATCCGCCTGCAACTGCGACTTGTGCAACGGAGCGTACTGCCTTGGCCTTGTGTCTACGGTACACTGAGGGCAGCGGACGTACGAGAAGGAGTACAGTCCTTGCGGATCCGGACCGTGTACTTTGGAGCCGAGGTATTTGTGATGACAGGCACAGTACCAGTATCCGATTTGAGCTAGACTTTTCTGCAGTTTGTGGATCTCATGGCAGCGGGCGGACCGTGTCGGATGTGGCGTGTGCGTATTGCGCAGATGGGCCAGCAAGTTTGCGACAGTCTGGAGTTGCGGCTGGAGTTGCGGCTGGGGCCTGCTGCAGAGGATACATTGACCGGGAGTAGGTAGTGCCCGGGTGGGTTGGGGCCTTTTCAAAGTGCGTGTTGAGAGCCAGAAAATGCCGTTGTCACTCGAAGGCCGATGTTCGAGAGATGCCGTTGTCACTCGAAGGCCGATGTTCGAGAGTAAAAGTATTCTTCTTGCCTACGGCCTGTGCCATGATGCTGTAAGCGCGAACAGTCCACTAGTGACAATTTCCCAATCCCCTGAGGTCCTAGCAGTGCACCCTACTAAGCGATTGGACTTCTACTGTACAGTACTGTACAGTGTGCCAATCCTCGGGACTTCCTGTCCTGTACGGTCGGTATGCACTTCAGACCTCCTTGTTCAAAACTGTAATTGTCACCCGTGCTTCACTGTCAGTTGATACAGCAATGCAATCAATCCGGTGCGGCGGAATTTGACCGTTCAGAAATTTGAAATTTTGTCCTCGTCAGCGGAGGACACGGGAGCCTGCGGGATAGTCGATGGTCGTTGCGATGAAGAAAGCGCGGTCGGGATGTCGATGTTCCAATCGATCGCCTTGGCAACGAGAAGCAGGGGGGGAACGCCGGGCGTCGAGAACCGCGAGACTGTGGATGATACGAAAAGAGGTAAACGAAGGTGAGAGTGGATAGTCGATGGTCGTTGCGATGAAGAAAGCGCGGTCGGGATGTCGATGTTCCAATCGATCGCCTTGGCAACGAGAAGCAGGGGGAACGCCGGGCGTCGAGAACCGCGAGACTGTGGATGATACGAAAGAGGTAAAACGAAGTGAGAGTATTGTGATACGTACCCCAGATGACGTGGCGGGCAGGAAGAGAATTGTTGGAAGTTGAGGGAGAGGGACGAGCGGTTGCGGGGCTCTACTCCCAATGCGCAAGAGGGGAGCGCTCCGCGCACGCGTGCTCGACGCGGATGAGAGGGGTTGGGGGATGGGTCTTAGTTCAACTTTTTAGTGCTCACTTCGTATAGTGCCAGATAAAGGTACGGGGGAGGCACTATATGATGGTACCCACTGTGCTGTAGTTTTTCTTTTAATTTTTATTTCTTTTAAGGATGAGGAGCACCCATTGGGTTACTATTCTTTACAGTACAGAATGTACAGTATCTTTCTGCTTGCCTTGGGAAAGAATGCATAATTTAAATAATTTGTGAAGGAATGCGCAGTGCCCGCTCTTCAGATTATCTCGGTTATATCGGAACTCCCCTTTACAGTTCAATTCCTGCAACACATTAGGATTATCAAGATCCAATTCAGAAGCAGGACTACGGCGTTTTGTGTTACTGATGGAATGGCTGAGATTCGCGTGAACACTGATGCGTCCGTATACGACAAAACCGCGGATGTTCTTCCCCCCTTGGTATTAGTCATTAAACACTTGGGCCCTGTTATTCAGTTCTGCGCGGTGTTCGATGCACCTTCCTACTCTGCACCAGATGGCGCTTCGATCTTTTCAGCAGCTGGGCCACCGGGCTGCATTTTTTGTGACGACACCGATAGCCAGACACCGAGCCACCTTTCGCAACACCCAGACATTTCAATTTTGGCGATATCAAGCGCTAACTCCATTGGCTCATAGGACTGCATTCCAGTGCTGCGCGACCAATCCCTTGCCTTACACACGCTTCCTTGTCATCCAAGCCGCACCAGCGATGCCTGCAGGTGACACTCGTATTCCATTGAAGTTTGACAAAGTTCCAGATAAGCTTCCCGACTGGTGGGAAGATGAAGATGAGGACGATGAGGAAGAGGAAGATTCCAAGCAGTCGAAAGGTGATGGTGGCGGGGGCAGTTCTGGCGGTGGAAGCGGTGGCAGTGGGACTATGGAAGCAATAATGGCAGTAGCGATGGGGATGGGGAAGAGGAGGGTTTCTTTGCGGGTCTGCTGGCAATGTACGTCCGAGCAATCAAGAACAACCCAGTGCGGACAAAGGCCGCCTCTACAGCGCTTTTGTCGATTGTTGGAGACTACCTAGCGCAGCATATATCGCAACGGGAGAATCCTGATTGCAGGCTAGACATTAGACGAAATTTGTCTGTTGGCATTTGGGGTTCATCGCCTTGGGACCAAGTTTGCATTACTGGTATGCGGCCTTGGACCGGCTGTTCTTTGGCAAATATGCCGTGCTGTATAAGGTCTTGGCGGATCAGCTATTGTTCTCCACATTTTCCAATGCGGCGTTCATGACTGGAGTTGGTACACTCGAAGGACATCCTTTCAAAGAGACATTTGAAACAGTGCGAACAAAACTCTGGCCATCCATGAAAGCTAATTGGACGCTATGGCCCGCAGCGCAGTTCATTAATTTTGCATGTATCCCAAAGAGCTTCCAAATCGTCTATGTCAACTGCATTGCACTAGTGTGGAGCGTCATCTTGGCGTACATTGCGCACGACACCTAGCGTTAATGCTGTTCCGAACTGCAAGTACTTCCGCGAAATGTTTGGGATCTTCCCCAACTAGTGCTCATCACAGGCGTTATTCTCTGACGAGTTTAAGTTGCCCTACATGTTTTTCCTCTGAACAGGATTTCATAACCTGAGCGGCGTATAAGGGTTCCGCTCGTAAACATCTTCCGGCAGGTCGTCAGAGTACCATTTGGAGGACCCAGATTCCGTCATGATAACCCGACCGAAAACAGCAGGTGCGCAACTCCGATTTTCCGCTAATTGTTTCAGTTTGTGTCGTTTGGCATTTCCTCTGGCGAGAGCGCAGAAAGATAAAGCAAATTACCAATCCTGAGAATTTGAGGCTAGCTCAAGTCAGAGAAACCAAGCCATTGATTAGAGTAACTCACACTCAACTCTCGAAAACCCTCAATACTTCCTTAACTGAGACACCTGCAATGGGATCACGAGTTGAGCTGCAGCATCCGCTGCACGTCTCTTGTCGAGCATCTGATGAGTCTCCAGCTCGGTGAGTATATTTTGCAAAGACACTTGATCAGAAACCAAAAACTCCTTTTTCGCATGGTCGTACAAATCATTAAACATTGTGCGTAATGCACCCACCCCACCACCACTACCAAGTGCCTCCCCTCCAGTTTGACGATCTGCCAATAACCTGAAAACCTTCCTAGCTCGCTCCGACAGACTTCTCAAAACAGCGATTGCACCCTCGACCTGTCTTTCGTTGCCACCCCGCATTAATACTTTTGAGCTGAAGGTGGTCTCTACTTGATACGGAATAAAAGTATCGGCCTTTATCCAGGCCCATGAAAAACGTGAGTATGTAACGCCATCCCATAATAATGGAGCGTTGACGTGATCAATGCTAGCGACTACAGAAACCCTGGCAAGGTTGCGAGCATTGAAAGGGCACTCTGAGTTTCTATTGACCGAAACGAGGGCCCGTCAATGTTGTGAATAACCAGAGTGACTGATTTGGACTTGATACCGTCCTGGACAGCGCGTACGGAGTCATGGATGGAACGCTTCGAAGCGGCTGATATTCGAAGGACTTTGTGAATCTCGGTCAAAAGCTGGCGAATAGTGATTGTAGGATTGAAGCCATCCACGACGATAACAGGGGATGTCTGTGCACAATGATCCGATGCAAATTGCTCAAGCAAGTTATACTTTGAACCGAAACCATATAGGAGAAGTGAGTAGCCGGCAGCAAGTAGATATGTGCACTCTTCGAAGCGGTTTTTGACATTCTGAGAAAGAAAGTCTTGCTGTTCTTGAAGAGGGTTCGGGAGCGTTTGTAAGGCCTGTTGTAATTCGGCCGGTGGGAGGATGTCAAGAGCAGCGAGGGTGTAATTAGAGGTGCGAACATGGCGGTGATGTGCCTCAAAGTAAGAAGATCCGGTAGTAGAGTCAAAAGTCTGAGTGAAATGCCTAGCATCATTTGTCCCAAGGGAGACAGATGGAGGTGGCTTTTGTGTCAACTGTGGTTGCACTGTTTGTTGAGAACAGGAGTTTGGTGAAGGAGGGGAGGGTGCGGGGGAACGAACAGGCGTGGGTATTGCAGGTGTTACAAGCGCGCGGACAGAACGGCTTCCACGGGTTTGTCTTTTTGGTTGTGAGGCTTGGGTGGGTTGCTTGATTGTTAGTTTGGACTTTTTTCGAGTGAGGGGAGCAGATGTAGATCCCGTGCGCTCAGAGGCTCTGCGCCTCTTTCCGCGTGCCATTTCAAAACGGCGGGGTCGTGTGGTGTTGACTATTTGGAGGCCTGTGGTAGTGTTGGTTTAAACACCACGGCAAGCTCTGTAGAGGTAGAGCCAGAGTGCCTGGAAAAGATCAATGCATTGATACCCGCTACTGCGCGGGAAGGAATGTTCTGAAATTATTTACAGTAAAGTGATACACTATAAATTACAGTACCGTGTGATGCTCTAATCCGTCACTGCTGTAACTGCATTTGATGTGCTTACAGTGTAGTGCAGTACAGTACAATCTAATTTTTTACGACTGTTACTAAATACTGTACAGTAGTTGCCATAGTCAATTTCATTGCTGGACTGTGACATGATGCACTGCCAACAACCCAGCACAACTTGATGTCCAACTTTTGATCATCCAATCTCGTTAAAGTCTTTCGAGTTTGACACAGAGGCAAGACAATGTGCTCCGCACACATCATTACCGCAATCAACATTTTTTGTGCGCTGGTTCACATTCTGGCAATAACTTTCTTATCGCTCTATTAACTCTCTCACTGCACGCGACGTTGAGTTTGGGACTTGACGGCCAACGGCACCATTCTTTGCCATCGATCTATTCGGTGATACCCGAACCATGACAATTCACCCCAAACCATCCACGGCGCAAGCCGGTCTTGATCCCCCGTCTCAGTATTTTACTCTATTCTTCCTTTTTCTGTCAACATGCGTCTTCCTGTTTATCGCCTCTCGCGCCTCTGCTGTTGAAATTCTACCGCGCATTCTAATTGTATCCCTAATTTCCCTAATATCCTACGTCGTGGTCAACCACTTCATCCGAGCCATGGTTCCCCTATTTCTCAAAGCCGGTATGTGCGGCAAGGACATCAACAAGCGCGGCACGCCTCAAGGAGATATTCCCATTCCGGAACCCCTCGGTCTGATCCCGGCTACTGTCTATATCCTTGTCCTTTGTATCCTTCACCTCTCCGCCCATTACAACGGCGATTCCAAACTTTACACTGCGGCCATGGCCTGTGTGACGTTTATGACATTATTAGGCTTTGCCGATGATGTCCTCGATTTGAAATGGCGCTACAAACTCATCCTCCCCTTGATCGCCAGTATGCCCCTCCTTGTGAATTACACCGGCGCTACTACGGTCATGATGCCAAAGTTTCTTTCGCCACTTGTTTCAGCGTTGGCTACACCGCTTGGAGGTGGTCGAGTGGATGTACCCTCCGGTCGTCTGGTCGATTTGGGTCTAGGGTATTATTTGTACATGGCTTTGTTGAGCATCTTTTGCACAAATGCCATCAACATTTACGCAGGGATCAATGGGTTGGAGGCTGGACAATCGGTCGTGATTGCAACATTTGTACTGATCCATAACACACTCAACCTCAACCCTAATGACCCGAAAGATGACGTGGCGCTGCTTCGAAGTCATCACATGTTTTCCATTGACATGATGCTGCCGTTCTGTGCGGTAACCATGGGACTGCTTGCTTATAACTGGTATCCATCGCGTGTTTTTGTTGGAGATACATTTTGCTATTTTGCGGGTATGAGCTTTGCTATGGCGGCTATTTTAGGGCATTATGCATTAACTTTGCTGCTGTTTTTATCCCGCAGGTGATCAACTTTTTGTATTCGCTTCCGCAATTGATTGGTATAGTGCCATGCCACGGCATCGATTACCAAAGTTGAATCGGGAAACGGGCAAGTTGGAGGCGGTACGGAGTCATATGAATTTGGTCAATTTGGTGTTGTGGATTGCTGGACCCATGACGGAAAGATGGCTATGTGTCGTGTTGCTGGTATTTCAAACTGCTTGTTGCAGTGCGGGTCTGTCGATCAGGTACCTTGCGCTCAAGTACTTTCTTGTTTGACCGGTGCAGATGTTCAGTTTCAGTGCTGTACTGTACAGAGAGATGCAAATTAGCTCCGTTTTCGCCAATAAATGCTACTGTGCTCAGCAGTACATTTTTAAGAAATGCGAGTGTAACTTACAGTTGCCGTCGAGTTGCCTATCCTCTATTTATTTGTTAATTTCAGCTGTGAAAACAATCAGGAATTGTGTACCTTCCGGTGAATGGCTGGTTAAAAATTTAAGAAAATATCTTTCCGTAGCATAGCTGAGACCGCATCAATTCGGTGTCAATTTGGTTAGACAACACTACTGCACGGCAATAAACAAACGTTCGTCATTTCGATCCACATGCCCCCTCTATCGTTGCTTTCCTGACACTGAACTCTTCATCCTCCATCTCTGCAACCACTCCGCAATACTCCGTGACCTCCACTTTAACCGCGCCAACACTTGAGGTTGCCGTTCATACCACTCCGTACTCGGTCCGTCTCTGCGGATCTGTTCGAAGGATATCCTCGCCTCGCCCGTTGTGCTCTGCTGCAATACTTCCACTCACCTGTCTCGATTTCCCCACTTGTCATTTGGTTGCCTTCTCCGAGTGGCCAATCCGCTGGCCGGTACGACATAATCCTCTTCCATCCACATCTTACCGAACTACCTCAATTCCAATCCCCTTAAATACAGGAGTCGACCCCCAAAACTTCCCCACCCTTCACCTTGAACCTGTCTGCGGCCTATCCTACCAAAATGATGTCCTTCAGCCATTACATGGCGGCTGCCCTACTTTTATCCGTCGTCAATGCATTTTATCTCCCAGGCATTGCGTCAGTTAACTATGTAGAGGGGGACAAGCTCCCCGTAATGGCCAACAAGCTCACATCCCCAAGAACAAGTTACCATATGACTACTACTCTCTTCCTTTCTGCGGTGCCGAGTTGAAGAAGGAGCATCGTTCCTTGCCTGTCAACTTGGGCAAGTCCTCATGGGCGAACGTATGAAGCCAACAGATTACGATTTTCGCATGAAGGTTCCCGTCCGCTGCAAGGTTCTTTGTGAAAAGACCTTCACTGCCGCCCAGATCAAGATGTTGCGAACACGTATTGTTCAGGAATATGCTGTCAGACTTAATTTGGATAACATGCCGGTTGTCATTCGTGGGGAGACGGCCGCGAAAAGGACCGCCTTTCGTTTTGGGTATGACATTGGAAGAGCAGAGAAGGACGGAAGGTTGTTTATTAACAATCACCTCAACTTTAAGGTCATGTACAATGACCCGAGAGATATGAATGGAACCAGCTTTGACTCCATAGCCGATATCGACGCCGTATCATCGGATGGGTATCGTGTCGTTGGCTTTGAGGTCGACCCCTACAGCGTCGACCATAAAATGAATGGAGCTTCACCGTCGGATGAAACCTGTCCGGTTTCGGATTCCCTACCTCCCATGGAGCTCAAGGAAGGGAAGAAAGTCGTCTTTACATACAACGTCGAGTTTGTTCCATCCGCCAATAGATGGGCCACACGCTGGGACAGCCTGCTTGAGGCGAATCCAGATCTCAAGCAGATTCAATGGTTCTCTATTGTTAATTCCCTCATGATTTCCTTGTTTCTCACTGCTTTGGTCGGCACTGTCTTGCTCCGGACTGTTTTGCGCGACTTTTCTCGATACAATGCCCTAGAGGACGAAGATGAAGAGGACGTTACTGGTTGGAAGCTTGTGCATGGTGATGTCTTCCGTACCCCGAAGTATCCCGTCATGCTCTCCATCATGTGCGGCTCCGGTGCGCAAACCATGTGGATGACTACTATTTTGCTGTTCTTCGCACTAATGGGCTTCTTGTCGCCTGCGTACCGCGGTGGATTGATTACTACCATGCTTTCGCTCTGGGTCCTTGCATCGTCTGTATGCGGGTACTCATCTGCACGAGTATACGCCTCTTTTGAGAATGAGCACAGTCGCAAGATTGTGACTCTCGGGTCCGCTTTCCTTTTCCCTGGGCTCACCTTCTCGCTCTTCTTTGTTCTCAATCTTTTGTGTGGGGATCCGGTTCCTCTGGAGCAGTGCCCTTCTCTACTCTCATTCTGTTGCTGTTCATGTGGTTTGGCATCTCTGTACCTTTGGTGTTTGCTGGTGCATATCTAGGATACAAGACCAAGCCATATGAGTTCCCAACTCGTACAAACCAGATTCCGCGCCAGATTCCTGCGTCCCCGATGAATATTCCGCAAGCGGCATACGTGATTCTGGCTGGTGTCCTGCCATTTGGAACAGTGTTTATGGAGCTTGTTTTCATTCTTAACTCTATTTGGCAGAACCAAATTCTGTACTTATTCGGTATGCTGTCCATTGTATTCATCATACTCGTTGTCACGTGCGCAGAGATGAGCATTGTATTCACATATCTTACTCTCGCGGCAGAGAGATGGACATGGTGGTGGCAAGCATTCGGTGGGTCTGCATCGGCGGGGATGTACATGTTCTTGTACAGCCTCTACTACATTGCCACACAAGCAGCTGCAGATCATATGCCATTCGTAAGTACGTTGATGTTTATGACGTACAGTCTTGTTGTGAGCGCAGCCTTTTCACTTATGTGTGGTTCGATTGGTTTCTTCTCTTCCTTCTGGTTTGTAAGAAAGATCTATTCGAACATTCGCGTGGACTAGGTTTGCAGAATACAGCGCTCTAGGAAGTTGTATAAAGAATAAAGACCGAAGTATCTTGGCAGTCGATGAATACACCCTAGTAGTCTAATTGGCGGGTTGGCGTTTCATTGGAAATACCTTTCTGTCATGTTTACTGTCCCACCACTCTGATATGAAGCTTTTCCAGTCGTTGTCTATCGAGGCTCAAAAGCGTACTCTTGTGAACTAGATGAGCTGTCAGACTGGAGGCGCCCTGCGCAGAGTCCGATCAAGTCAAATGGGCCATTCGTCGATTGTAGTATGTTCCGAACAGTTGGCAGTTCCGCTCCATGTCATCGGCCGGTCGTGTACAAAATGCGAAATCTCTGTAAACCGCGACGACCATTAGCGTTTCCAAGCCTGGTAGGCTGCGTCCGTGGCATACAGCACGGCACGCGTTCAGTCTGACGTACAAAGCAGGTTAGCAGTTGGCGAAAAATGCGAAGTAGTCACGCTCTCTGCAATTCAGGTCGTCGATTTGAGCCCAACACGTTTCTTGCATCAATTCGCCTTAGTGCGAGAATGCGTTGAACATTGGGTATGGCATTACCGAAATCGTACGCACCATATCACGAAGGACTCCAATGCCTCATTTGCCAGGTTAACCACGGGATGTGTTTTTCGCAAGTCAGCGGGTCCTTGGAAGGCGTCAAAAACCTGCAACGAGCGGAGGGCCTGTAGATGCACCTAACTAGGGTTGGCAGTAGCTCTCATGTTGCGCTCTCACGTACATACCTCCAATCGACAGCTGGCTCGGATGCATTACCACATCCATTCAAAGCGCTCAAGTTGAGAGAAACTGAGCCCCCAACATCGCATTGCCACGTCCAGCCCCCTTTGTTCCGGACGACGCTAAGTTATCTTCAAACAAGCGGATCAAATTCCGTACGACAACGTTTGCAAAGATCACGGAATCCTCATCTCTAGTTTCGAGTTTCCTTGCAAGCTGCGGACCAACCAATCTACTCCCTCGCGGACGCCGTCGCCAGTCTTCGCGGAACAGGGCTGAATACATTGTGACCTTTTTTCGGCATCCGCCAGCAAATCAAGCTCCAGACTTAAGCGAACGGGATCGATGGCAGTGTCTAAGTCCTGCTTGTTAGCAAAGACCAATAACGGACTAGTCTCAAGATGAGGTAAAGAGACTAATTTTCTCAACGCCTCGCAGCTGTCGCTAAAAGAATTCTCATCGTTTGAGTCAACTACCCATATCAACGCTTCCGCTTCCTGGACGTAGCGATCCCATATTGAACGAAGGGATTTTGCGCCGCCCAGGTCCCAGACGAGAAGTTTGTCACCTGAATTTCGAAGTCTGGCGACATTGAGACCAACAGTTGGAGACATTCGGTCGAGTGAAGACGGAGGTGAGACTGGTTTGGAAGGGGCGTTGGATTTCGTCATGTAAGCCTTGAGCCATTCAAGTAAAGAAGACTTGCCAGAGGATTCAAGGCCTAGTAAGGCAATTTTGCGTTCGGGAACGTAGGTTAACTCTTCGTAAAATCCTTGGACTAGAGAGAACATGAGGGAAGTTAGGGAAACGTTTCGACTGGGAAACAAGCAGCGGGTAAACGGGCAACTTAGGAAAAAGAAGAGGATGAGTAGGGAGCAAGGAACCTGCAATGGCGCGATATGGATCCGCAACAGGAAGAAAGATCGTTGACGGAGTAGCCTTTGGTTACCCAGTTGAAGCTTGAGTACAGTAAAGGGCAGTGCAATACTGTACTCATTGCGTTAAGGACAAAAAGTATTGGTCGTTAACAATACACGTGGATACAAAAATGTCAATACCTTCTTGACCCAACAGAAAAATTCATTGAAAAAATATATACAGTACTGTACTGCACGTACTTTAATAATGTACTGTAGTTGGTTAGTGAGTGTACTGTACAGTACAGTACAGTATGTACACTCGAAATGACAAATGAGGAAAATATCATTTAAGCAGTATCCAGGATCCCACCGATTCAAATGCAGATTAGATTTTGCAACAAGCATAGAGTGCACAGATTTACTGTTTAAAAATTTGATCCCTCAAATGTTCAACGCATTCGCCAGCCCAGATCTATATCTCAAGAGCTGCCCAGCTCCACCCGACAAATACGAGAGCATTTCACTCAATAGCTTCGACGCAATCAGCAGGCCTCCTCTTTGAGCACCAACTCATGCCTTCGCACCACCCCTCTCCTTCATTACATTACCCCACATAACCGCCGCCCTTCCCTACTCTTCGGCTGCTTCGCTTCAAAAAGCCCTGTACAAGCCAGTGGAAGAGGCCTTTCAAAATGGGCGCAACCTTGTCGCCGGTGTGGATGAGGCTGGGGCAGGACCTCTCGCAGGCCCGGTAGTTGCAGCCGCTGTCATGCTGAATCGTAATGTCACACCGCCGTGTCTGCCGTATCTGAATGATTCGAAGCGTATGACGGCACGGCGACGGCGTTTGGTTTATGAAGAAATTTGTTCGCATGAGGCGTTTATGGTTGGAGTGGGTGTGGTTTCATCAAGGGAGATTGATCGTATGAATATATTACAGGCTAGGTTGTATGCGATGAGATGTGCGGTAGAGAATTTGGAGATGATGCCTGAGTTGCTTTTTGTGGATGGGAATAAAGCGGTGGGAGGCTTGCACGGTGTAGAGCAGGAGTTGGTAGTGGGTGGGGACGGGAAGGTTAGCTTGATTGCCATGGCCAGTGTTGTAGCGAAGGAGAGGAGGGATAATATTATGAGGGATATGGGGCATAGGTTTCCAGGGTATGGGTTCGAAAAGCACGCAGGGTATGCCACTAAAGATCATCTGAAAATGCTCAAGCAGTTGGGTCCATGTGATATACACCGCAGGTCGTTTCGCCCGGTTCGTGAGGCCGAGAAGAGAATGAGTGAAGCATAGGATTCTGATAATCTCCCAACAGGATAAAATAACTCCAAGACATTGACTATGAGCCGATGTTCCTTGTTGCAAGAATGAGAAGAAATTACAAAGGAGCTTGGTGCTACATACCGTATACAGGTCGGTACCATACAAGATGACGTATACGGCGCATGCCGTACAGAGCTGCCACAACGTATGCAATACAGCGCACTATGGATCAAAGGTATAAGGTCTGAAATGCACCACTTGCGCCAAGAGCTCAACATTGCTCGTTTGCTAAAACAGTTATGAAATTTTACAGGACTGATGTGAATGTAGATCAAACAACTTGAAATGTGCCCTACAGCTGTTGTCCTTACATGTGTACAATTGTCGGGATATGGGTCAACTGACTCAGTTTTGTATTGCTGCCGTTGCCATTGATAGTTCTGTAGTGAGCAATCGCACCTTTCGACGACAGTCACGTGTAAAAAGGAGATCAGTGCTGTTAACAAGGAATGATGGGATTCACATTGTATACAGTCTTTGAATCCGGGTCATTTGTTCGTCAAGAAAATCAATACTTGACATGCAAAGAATAACACGGCCTAGGATAATGATTACAAACGAGTTGACAGAATAAGAAACGATGCACCGCTATTCCGCACAAGCTTGTTACATGTACGAAATACGTATAAGAAGCGGTGTGGGAAACTGCCCGTCAATCGACATTTAAAAATTTACGAGTCGCTCCCGTTTACTCAATCTTCCGAGGCTGTCCGCTACGGCAACTTACACAAAGATTTTGAAGTTTGCACTCGAATGATCAGCAGCAATCTTTGCCGTTCGATACGATAACTTCCTCACATCATTAGTATGACGGGTGTCCGCTGCAAAATCTGACTACATTACTATCTAAGAGCTAACCGGGTTGTCCACGTCGGCCACGTGCATCGACATATGTAGAACTAAACTTTTCGAGCGGTGCTTACCCAAAGGCACGCTGCTGCGGCCGTCATGTCCAACGCGGCATGCCCGCTCGCCGGCATTGAGCTGGCCCTGTAAGAAAGGTCATGTACTGTAGTGTTACCCATCAGCGACGACTTATCCCGCATAACGCATTAGCCGCGTGGATGTAACCGACCACTTCTTCCATGCATTAAAATAACCCAAATTTTCCACCCTTTTCGAGTCATACCGTAATAAAAGAAGTTCGCTGACGAGAACCCTGCACAATCAGACATAGGACAGCAGTGGCTTGACAAAAATGTTTCCCCCACGGGGAATTGAACCCCGGCCTACCGAGTGAGAGTCGGAAATCCTAACCACTAGACCATAGGGGACCTTACAGCCCGCCTTGTTGACATAAAATTTAAATTAACTTCAAAATTCTTGACACGTGGCAGACGTGGCACATACGAAATACACGTGGTTGACATCGTTCGTGAAAACTGCCTGCTTAGAACTCTCTGGCATAAGGCTAGATCTTAATCTAGAGGTACATCCGGTTAGATCTTAGCCGTGTAGTTAGGACGTGCGCAGTCCCCTGTAGATACTGAATGCATTAAACTTCGTCGTCATCTTAATGGGTGGTCAGGCAGTGTACACTCGAAATGACAGGGAAATAATCTTTCCTCATTGCTTATCTTGAGAGTGCACCGACTGACCGACTATTCAGTTAAGAACTAACTGGATGGACCAAATCGATCACGTGCAGTGGGACGCGCGATATGATGGCCATTGCCACCGACGCCCACAAAGCGCAACTGATACGCTGGTAAATGCATGTGCGAATAGTAGCGTCCGAGGTGTGGCATTTCCTGGCTACACGTGGTACAAACTCTTCGATAAATAACATCGTCTCCGGAGAAGGGGTACCCAGGGAGTCGAACACAAGAGGTTTGAATCGGAAACCTGGGTCGCGGGAGGGCTGGGAGGGAGGCACCAGGCGCCTTGACGCCTTGTGCTGTAGATCCTGGACCTTGCGTTGGTGAGTGAGGGCGGCAGCCCCACCGGCGACCTGCGTCGCTTTGGTGATTGAGGACTGGTTGAACGTGGACGTCACGGCGACGTCGCATACAGTGGGTCGGTCCGGCAGACCGGCTTCTGTGTCACGGGGGGTTGTACAATGGGAATGTCGGCGGGCCTGTAGTCCGTACTGGGGAGGAGATTTTCAACTTCAGATGAGTAAATTATTGTTGTTGTTTCTGACTAGTCCGACTACCCGGCGAAGGGAGAACTTTATGGCATCATTGCACTTCCTGCAGTGCGTAAAGGTCCCAGTTCCCCCCTGCAGTGGACACCATAGACGCTATTAACTCATTTACAGCCAATAGTTTCTTTCCTCGGCGCCCCGAATGGATACGCTACATTCACCAAGACGTTCCTCCGGAACAAAGTTGGTGCGTGTCAACGCACCCTGAAGCTTCTCGAGCACATCCGGGACCCACGGGCCCGTTTACATATGCACAGACTCTGTGCATCGGCATGCTACGTCACGCACGCGTTCAAACTCAGTCGTAGATTCAGCAATAATTTGGCGAACCAAAACACGCTTCTGACCCTGCAGCTGAGTTCGACTCCCCGCAGCGCTCTGCCTATGAGTCACTTCATGACGTCGCTCTCACGGACTAAGCGTGGACCCAAGCGTGTCTCCCGATGCGTCTCAGTGGTCAGGGTTTCTCCCTGATTGACCCCTTCCTCAGAGCAGTGGCCGCCAGCCTCACGGATTCAGTCCCCGCCCGGCTCCGCACAGCGTCGTACTCTACGGCGCGATCCGAAGTCGTACTTCGAGAGCGCGTTCGCGGCGACAGGACGTTCTTCTTTGTCGGCCAACCAAATTGCCCCTCCGCGAGTTCGTACGCCGCCTCAAAGGCGATCCCTTCGTCACCGACCTCGGCCCCTTCGACCCTACCTCCCTTACTGATAAGCACGGCAACCTCCATACACTTCAAAATAGGGCACAGCATGAGGATAGGGCCAAGGAGTTCTGGGAAGATGATCTCTGGAGGGATGCACCATGCCCGAGACATCACCATGCTTACAGGACCCGTCGCCGGATACTAGGCCTCGCTTTTCGCCACAGTGGTGCCGCTGCTTTCCTTCAAGCGCACCCAACCGCTGCCACAAAAGTTTCCGCCGCCCAGTGGAGCATAATGTTACGCTGCCACCTCGATCTCCCAGTCTACACAGACTCGACGCCGCTGAACTGTCACCATTGCCAGCAACCGCTGGATGTCTACGGTGATCACGCTGCTGACATCTGCCCCTCTGAGTTTAGACGTCGACACCGGCATGACTCCATTCGTAACGCCCTCGCCTATCACCTCTCCCGCACCGCTGGTTTGGATATCCAGCTCGAGGTTGCTGACCTCATCCCTGGCTCCGCACTCCGGCCTGGGGACATTTTTTTACATCCTCCCGCTCCCCCCGCTGACCCCGTGAGAAACCCATTGCATGTGACGTTTTCATTACATCGCCGTTTACGTCGACCGCCGCTGCAAAACCGACGCGAGTCATCGGCGGTGCCGCTGCCCAAGGATATCGCCGGAAGATTCAGAAGTTGGAACACGAGCTGTCCAGGCAAATGGGTCTCCCCTTCCCTGCACCCTTCCCGTGATACACGCGACCTTGGTTTCCAGTTTCAACCCATCGCTTTTGACTCGCTAGGAGCTGCGTGCCCAGATACCGTCCGTTTCCTTGAACGTTTTATCGACCGAGCTGCGAAGAAATGTCACGTCCCTCCCACCATCTTTCGCAAACGTATATATCAACGCTTGAGTTGCATCATATGGTCGTCTGCAGCGATGGCCATCACTTTTGCCGGGTCCTCTGCATGTGACCGATGTGGATCATCCGATTAGATCTTAATCGTAATGCGGTCAGGCAGTGTACAGTACACCCGAAATGACAGGTGAGTAAATTATTGTTGTTGTTTACATAACGGGTGTCCGCTGCGGGATCCGACTATATGTAGAGTGGTGGCCAAAATTATAAGTTTTTCGATGATTCAAACTATCCGGCCGAATTCTTGAAGAAAGTATACTACGGACTGTACTACTTTATCTTACTTTTTGATGCTGAACATGATACAGAGACCCATTTTTAAAAATAAGCAAATCCCTTCAACCATACAAGTAATAAATTTCAAAATGTGGACAAAATTATAAATCTTTATCAGATAAACTATCAAAACATTCGTTTGTTCAGAATCAATACTTTGTGGCCTCTCCTTTCACACTTCTCACGAAACGGTACCTCTTCGGCATAGAGGAAACAAGGTTTTGGAGGACTTCGGAGTCAATCTTACTCCAACTCTCCAGCAAAGCCTCTTTCAAGGACTGCTCATTATCAAATTGTCTTTGGTTCTCATAGACATAGCGGCTGAGGATCCCCCACAAGTTCTCAATGGGATTCAAGTCTGGAGAGTACGCAGGCCAGTCAAGAACCCTTACAGATTCATCTCGAAGCCAGTTTTTCACAACTTTTGCTCGATGGACCGAGGCACCGTCTTGCATAAAAAACCAATGAACCGGCAAATCATCAGCAAAATCCAGTAAATCCTCCTTCAGGATCTTCAAGTAAGACTCACCAGTCACCAAAACATATAACATTACTAGATTGCTTTTCTTTGTAACTGAAAATCCTCTCCACACCATGACACTCCCCCCACTGTGATGTTTTCGGAAATTTCGGCTCGATTCACTACTATCTTGCCAGCGCATTGCTAAACCGTCCGGGCCGTCCAAATCAAATTTCTTTTCATCAAACCACACAATATAAGACGACATCTGGACTGACTACTCCCTTCTATAGAACGCCCACTTCAATCTATCTCTTTTTTGCTTCACTTTCTTAGCCGGTGCAGTGAGAACTTTTTTGTACTGCATGAACGGAGCCGCTGAGAGATAGCGACGAATTGTGCGGGAGCTTCACTCCAACCTCAATGTCTTTTTAATCATTGAGTATCCCTTCCTTTTCATTTTTGCTTCCTTTAAAACACGGCGTATATCGATATTGAGCAGTTTTCGGGGCCTACCACCAGACATCTTTGTTCCATAGCTTTTGCCAAGTTTCAGGAAGTTCCTTACCACAGTTATGCCACGCCCCAGCTCCTTTGCGATCTCGTTGGGTAACCTAGCATCGTGGGTGTAGGCTAAAATTTTCCCTTTCTCTTCGTCTCTGAGTCTAGTCCCACGAGCCATGTTTGTGGTTCTGAACCATGGTTTTTGGCAAAAAAGGGGATAAAATGTTAATAAGGGATAGGACAACACAACAAGGCACTGCGCTGTTTCGGTTATAGTCTTCGTTGGCGGTAAATATGATTTCAATAAAATAGTTTTATAATTTTGTCCGCATGGATATTTTAATTTGTTGATATCTTGAAAGTTATTGCTTATTTTTAAATGCAGTTAATTGCATCGTGTTTAGCATTGAAAATACCATAAAAATAATACCTTCTGTTTTATACTCTGGTCTATGATTTGGCGTGGTATTGCGAACTCCTGAAGCACTTATAATTTTGGCCACCACTGAATTGGTTGCTAAGAGTTAACTAGGTAGTCCACGTCGGCCAGGGCATTTGTCAACATACGGATACATTGCGCGAATTTAGAATAGCATCATCCCCAAAAATTACCGTTCGGTGACAAAGAGATGACCGTTCTCGATAATTTGCACTGTATACGACTTTTAATCCGAAGTCATTTAAAGGGAATACAACTTCACAGCAATTAGCCCAAAGGAATAGCTGTTGTGAATAAAAACAATTTTAAGTATGCGAAATTAGAATAGCACCAGTAGTTTTATTACAGTGTAAACCCATTGTTAGCATCACTCAATATCCGCATATCCCCGAAATCTGCATAGGATTTTGCCTGACCGCATGAAAAATCGGTGAATATGGCCTGGAAATGCAGGGTACCTCGATCCCCGCATAATTGCATACCTTTATTTTTTCCCACCCCATTTTGTAATTAAATTTAGTGTCCCATTCCCCCAGGTCATGCATGGCGCATGGTCACAGCAACCCATCCTGATTGCAATTTCGTTTTGTAACGATCAATTTGTCTACCATTGGTATGCCCAAAGACCGTTTGATATCAAACGTACAAAAACATGTTAATTCAGCTGAGAGGAATCAAAACTGCATCAGGCTGATACGTACAGCTTTGATAGCACCGGCTTGCCCTCACAGGTTTTAAATCACGTCTTAACCCTCGAGGGCCTTGGATAATCATCTATGACTCTACATGTCGCTTCTTTCCACACCTTTCCTCCCACAACGTTTCGCTGCCAAGATGCCACAAGGTATCACTGTCCGACAAAAATATCGAATAATTGCTCACCACGAGCAAAGGAGTGAGAAAAAAGAGCCACGAAGCCAGAGTAGCCTTGTACTGTGGGCATAGTGTACCTATAATTTGTCAAAACCCCGAATCAAACAACCATTTCCCGCATTCTGTCCTCCAAATCGACTTATGTAGATCTTCGACCTTCGGCGAAGGCCACATTCAAGAATCCACGCTCAGCTGCCGCCCCAAGACTTAAGCCTACCCTATTAACGCTGCTTTCAGATAGGGTCGGTCAGGGCATTCAGGTTAGTGGGGCTATTTAGCACCCCAAGGCCTCGTTACTGATGGGTGAAGCAAACAAGCATCTACTGCTGGACCAAAAGCTGGCACTAAATTTTTCAAAGGGCTAGTTACACCGTTTCCAGAAGCGACATGGGATTAAGTCTCGTCGTGTACATGGAGAAGCACTTGGTGACGACGAAACAGCTTTTACACTGGCCATGCCTAACATTCAGGCGAAGATTGGTGAATATTCTCGGAAGGACATATGGAATGCGGATGAGTTTGGCCTGTTTTATAGGCAGCCGCCTAGGTGGACACTTACAGATAAATCAGTATCTGGGATGAAAAAGGACAAGACCCGGTTTACGTTACTAGCATGTTGTAACTGGGATGGGTCCGAAAAGTATCCCATGATGATCATTGGAAACGCCGAGCGTCCTCGGCCATTTGGAGGTAAATATGGCCATGGACTCGGTTTTGATTACCAATTTAACAAAAAAAAGCGTGGATAAATCAAGTGCTGTTCTTTGCTTGGCTTTTACGTCTAAAAAACTACGTCGGGAAAACAAAAGACAGGAAGATTTTGCTCTTTATCTACAATTGCTCGGCACATGGATGTAAGGCCATACTTCCAGTTTTGAATAATGTTGATGTTCAGTTTCTGCCACCTAAGACAACCAGTCGCATGCAGCCGTTGGAGGCTGGCATCATTGCAGCTCTAAAGACTAAGTTCCACCGCCGTTTATTGTTCCGCATTTTTGATAATGTGGATGCTGGCAAGAAGTCCATTTATAATGTAGAAATTCTGACCGCGATGCTCAACGTATAAACTACATATAGTCCCTAATTCTAAACATCGTATTTAACCTATCTCCGAAAGCAACGCAAGACACAACCACAGCAGCTGGCGATCCAAAAAAGGGGAAATGGAAGTAGTTGGCAGAAAAAGGGAAGAGGGCAATTAGTGCATTAGAGGAGCAGAGTCTGAGCAATCGGGCCATCGCTGAGAAGGCCAACAGGGACAAGAATGTCATCTCGAGGTTCCGTAAAGATCAGGAAGGATATGGCAGTATCTAAAACACAAAAAACAATTTGAAAATTACTTCGGTCGGAATTCAGGCTTTGGTGAGGACCGCTTCAATGAAAAGTTCATCAGAGTCAAAATTAAAGAGCGACCTTAATTTGGAAATTGAAAACTGGCGAGTGCAGCAAATTCTATCAGCATCCGACCATCTTTTTTTTTTAGCAAAGCTAAAAGAGAAATCCCTCTGATAAAGGATAACAAAAAGCCCGGGTTGAGTGGGCTCGAGCACATCAAAAGAAGTCTTTTCATGAATGGAGACTAGTGGTCTGGTCCAAGGAAAGAAGTGCAATTTGGACAGAATGGATAGCTTCCGCCACTATTGGCACAATATTCGGATGGAAAAAGTGGTTTTATCTAAAAGGAGAGTCTGACGAAGAGAGTTGATAGTTTGGGGTTGTTTTTCTAGATATGATTTTTCATAACTATCTGTTTTACACTAAAGAGGACTAGTAACGCGACATCGGCTGTAACATGGCGCACTGAAAGACAACACCAGCGGACAATCATCACCAGGTGCCGAGCCGAGCGGCAATCGGCTAGAAGTCGCCGAGAGATGTGAGAATGGGTAACGACTGAGGATGTGGAAGTAAGGAGTGTGGAGGAAGAGGTTTGACAGCAGGCAGTTATATGTTTCGTATTGATCCAGTAATTTCGGGAGTCAAATGTGGGCTGGAAAGAAGTACTTTGGGTACGGAAAGTATTTCTCAACTAAGTAGTATGTGGGAGACCAGTTCTCATATTTTGAGATTGATGTCGGATCCTTATCTGCGCCCCCTTGGAACGGCAGAAGAGTGCAATATACAACAAAAATGTCATTATGAAGCGTGGACGGGAAGCGCCAGAGCATTTTGTACCTCAAGCACAAAAGGAGGGTGAGAAAGATGACGAGATTGAGAAAAGGGTTCTGGGAGAGATGTTGGAATTCCTTGAGAATTTCATAAAGCTTTTGGGCAGATGGGTGAAAGAAATGCAGGTGCACGCGCAGAAGTTGACTCCTACTGGAATTTATGTTGACATTTGCTCGCCTTATTGGGACATAGAGATGTTTTCAACGCGACAATGTGATATTGATGTGCCACTCGTCCACGAATATTGGGTCGGAGTAGTGCACATCAAAAGTAATTCGCTTCACCAGGGGATTCAATGTTTTACACAGGGTGAGCGGCTCGCGATCCATGGTATCCATATCTAGTAGTGCAGGGAAGTCTGCTGGGACAATTTCAACGGCGGCCATGACTTCCTTGATATCTGGGGGTATTTCAGGTGGAAGGAACACACGGCCGCGTGTTGTAGACAGCGGCAGCAAATCTGAAGCGGTGTGACGAGGTCTTGAATGGACTGGACGTTAGATCGAGGGTATCAGGTATCTAATAGAGCTCCTTCTGACCAACGACTGAGGTTGGAGCTCATATATCACACAGAAGGCCGAGGATTCGCTCTTTCCCATATTCACGAAGAAATATATGGAAATCAGCCAGATTCCGCCGCCAAAGCGAAAATTATTGATATCGTGTCCGATTGGAGCATCCAAGGTGAATGTAAGTCGGTGGGTGTAAATCACCTATTCCTCAGCTTCAAAGCTGTCGGTAATGGAGAATTGTCCAGTTGGCGCAGGTTCTGTGGACTCCAGGGGATCTTGCTCATTTTCAGCGGGGTTGGTTGAGAAGTGGGAATCGAACTCCTCAAGAAGCTTCGAGGTATCAATACCTTGGGAGCCCTGACAGTCATGGGGCGAAAAATGTGAGTCATTTTCGCTATTGATGAAGTCAGTGAGGACCTGAATCAGCTTTTCCCCATGTTCGATCCGAGAGAGAACATTCTTGATAAATTTTTGACGAGCATAGCGATGGTTTTGGTGCCGAGGACGCTTGCATTTGACATAAAGCCATGCTGCGCGAGCCTTCTGGAACTCATAACGGGTGTATCCAGGTAGGCCAAGAGACGACGTGGGTTGATTGTGACGGTGGTTGTCACGACGGAGGAGGCGAGGGTTGCGGGCATATCTCATGTGACCGGTGTGGGTGGGGTAAATATGTAGCTGTATCCGTCTGGTCTATCGGTATGTTGACAAATGAAAGTCTGCATGGGTCCTGCACAATACAGTACAGCCCAATCTATGATGCACATGCGCTTCGTCCTCACCATTTCGCTCATCGGCCTTTCGTGTTCAACATATTTTCCTCCTGGTGCCCACAGATATTTCACTTCCCTTTGCATTCCAGTTCGATAGCCTTCAAACAGGAACCCAAATACGTTTTAATCAAGTCTTCCTTAAACCTTACGCTCACCCCAAGGTGACACTCATCCGATTAGGCATGCGCATGGATTACATCTATTTACCACCATTATCCATGATTCCTATGCCCCGCCCCTAATGGCCGCAGAGCATCGCATCACTTGTGTCCCCGGCTACCCGCACGCCTCCCATCGCCGTATCCACCGCACTCCCCCTATGGGTACGCTACACTCCTCCAGGCCCCAGGCTCTATTGGCCGATTTGGTGACTAGAGAACCAGTGAAATCATTACCACTGAGTACAACCAACTTGTTTTGACAGAGGTAGACAGAACTGTCTCCCTTCTTATCTTTTGTGCTAAATGACTCAGACCAAGCATCTAGGCTTTCGGAACTTTTCCCAGTCTAGGTGATGTACTTTTAGAGGATTTTTATTGCAAATTGGGGTATACTCTGCTTAAAACATCATCATTTTGTTGTCAAAGGCAGATTTGCATATATCAGGCAATATATAAGCACAGGTGGAATTCAAAACAATTTTTTATCCTTACATAATGAACCGAGAAACTTTTTGCATGGCTTGAGCTCATCTGTTGAGATAATATCCTCCATATCGAACACAAGAAAACAATTTTCGCGAATATTATATTTTCGTAGCTCCTTGCAAAGTGTCTCCGCAAGGTATAACTCATTATTTCATTAAAACTTGATCAATTTAAATGAACCTTATGTCGCTTTAAATCCAAATCTATTCCATTTAAAGTCATACGAAACATATTCTTACATCTTTCGCTTACCCAAAAATCAAATAAATCGAATCTGAATTATATCATACAGTCGGGAAGAATTTTTTTCTTATGATACTATTTACGAATAAACTCCGTAATAATTTTGTCTGTCAAGTTGCCATGGCAAGGCCATGTGTTTATTTTTTCGAGAAAAGTACATATTTCCAGAAACATAAGTTTCTGGTAATGCAAAGATGTATAATTCTTTTCATAATGAAAGAGTTACATGAATCAACTCAGAATAATATCGAAGTAGAAGATTTGAAAGGTACAGGAAAATAGTACAAAATTTGATTCCGAACCAATGAAAGCGGAAAACTGTGTGAAACATATTAACGTTTATGGTTTACCACATGAATCACTTTCCAAGTCATTTTTTGTACGATTTGGTCGATGTTTTATAATTCAAACAGTCCTGTTTCCCGATCAAATTGTAAGTATTTAGTGAAATCTCGATTTCGATACCAAAAGTTTACAAAACTAGGAAACGGAGAAGGCGGTTTCGTGGTTTGTATAATAAATTAGGTTGTCCGAGCGTAATAGTTCAACCGCACATACTTTTTCATAGGCCATACGGTAGTGCATGAAAAATTTTCTCGTCTGATTCCTTTGACTATCAGTTTTCTTCATCTTGTTAACGCTCCATTTATAACACTACACCAATAAAGTGAGCACGGCGACCACGTCACCGACCTTTGTCCATCCAGCTTCGTGCACATACACCGCAAAAACTCCCTACGAAACGCCTGGCCATATCGCTCCATTCGTACTACTGGATTGGACGTTCAATTTGAGGCCCTACTCTCCGTCTCGGTCACAGGATTCAGGCACGCGAACATACTGATCAACCTTCTAGCCTCCCTATCGTTGAACCACCACGCGTCATCGCCTCCGATTTCACGATGCTATCGTCTCTCAATGCCACCGCCACTACGGGTTGCTACCAGGTAGTCGCTCATGCCGCTGACCTCGCCCTCCACAATAGGCTCAGTAAACGTGTAATGAAAGCTCAAATGTCACCTTATTCTTCCTCTGCAGCCTAGCCCTCAACCCTGGCTTCAATTTATGCTCAACCCCCCTACAATCCCAGATTGCACCAGCTGCTGCCACTACCCAGCTACTGCACTAATGTAACCCCTAAATAGCTCGAAGATGCCATATTTCCGACAGTGTTATCCGTTGGGGCATCTACCAGCGCTTCATTAATTTCAAGTTTCCGTACATCACTATTTACATTATTTCCTGCACCCAATCGTACATGACCGACGTAAAACATCCAGTTAGTCCTTAGTCGAATAGTTTTACCAGTCATTGTACCTCGCAGACATAATTTGGCCTAAAGTTACCCTACCAATTCGGCGCATACAGTATTATATGATAGGATTTATCTGACATACTAGTTTACGGTACTACAAAGTCAGTTACAGAACGCCTCATAACTATGTAATGCCCCGAAACTTGAGTAAAGCCAGCATGAGACATATGCAACGGGTTTCAGGGGAAAGGTATACTAAAGGAAAATTTGAATCTATGACTGAAAATTCTTCAAAATAAGCGCCTATGAAGTAGTATATAAAAATTATTTTTGAATCCCTAAAGGTATATAATCAATTTACTTTTTTCCCTTCCCATAATTTAGCTTGATGGAAGGAATCAAGACGGTACAAATGTTTTTCATTAACGAAAAACGTTTCCTCTCCTACTTTTTGAAGTGGAAATTAGCAATCACCAAGCAGTGCGGAAAAAGTGGAACCGCGGTTAAGTGGGCGCTGTTATGACTTTCTCCAAATAAAAATTTTTCTATAACGCAAATGCAAAGAATATTTTAAGCCCGTATAATTTTCAACGCTCCTATTTATGATTACTATACAATCATGGGACACCAGAATGCCTTCACGGTGCTCTTCAAATACGCACCGCAAAAGTTTTCCGGAGGCAGAAAGGACCGGAATTGCTGTTACCATAATCAAAAGGGACTTCAAAATAACCGCTAAACTCTACTCCTCTCCTTTTCCTTAATTCTGACAGTAAATCTATGCTCAAGGTTTCTATAAATTTTATTGAAATAAAAGAAGTGGTAATTGGCTACTAGTTGAGTGTCAGTGGGACTTGGTAGTGATAATTCTCAGAAATGCCCTTTAGCAACAATATTCCCGCTCAGAATCCATTACAGAAACTATTTTTTGCGTAAGGTGTTTCTCCTGAACGCTTGGACTCTTTAAATGTTTTTTAACAGATCTTATGATTAAGAAGATTAGTTTTTTTATTTTACTGTAGAAATGTGGACAAAAATGCCCACTGAGCGATTTTCCTATGGCATCAGTCATCAGTGTAGTTAACTTATTTTTGTTTCTGCTATTCAAGGTTTGCAGAGTGATCGCAGAGGTTGGTAGTGTAGATTACGAAACTTCTAGCGGCATGGATACAACCGACCACATCTTCCAAACATTGGAATAATAACCCAAAATCGTGATTCTCGCTTGAAAAAGGAAAATTCGAAAATTCAAAAATGAGAAGAACATTTACAGTGTGATAAAAACCAAAAACGAAAAAACACAAGGGCACCCCACATCAAAAAGGAGGGGAAATATTACCCAACAAAAAAATACACGCAGAAGGCCATATTTTCGAAGCTTCGATGCCTGAGTAATTACCTATCCCCATGCTTTTCTTGGGGGAGATTCTCAGCAACCCGTGGATAATTCGAATTTCGATTGTATTTCTCTCTGGAAGCAATATTTAAACTGTCCCCCGTTACTCTGTCGTGTTTTCGAAGACTTTTGCGGCACCTGTTCTCCGCGTTTGGGAACTCAGCAAAGAACTGAACCAAATTAATGCATATTTAAACTCCCTTGCTTCGCCAACTGCATCGTCCTTAAGAATAGACCCAAACTCCACACGGTCCAGTCTAGTCTCCACCCAACCCTCCGCACCGTCGGAAGAAAAGATCTCATAGTACATATCCATGCACTTCAGGAAAGAGATTCAGTAGTTTTGTAGTAGCTCAGATAAATGTGGGAACGAGTTAATAGCTGAATACAATTATGCGTGCGAGGATTATATGATCCATGAAGAACAAAAGCGCAAGTATCTCCACCACCTCCTTACATTAAATGCTAAAATGATCTATATCACAGATTTGGAAGGTGTGTACGAGTATTATTCTCAAGCTCTAAAAGCGAGATAACGTGACTGTAACTCAGTCTCCAGAAAAATCGAATTTCTGGGTAACTTCGAAGAAATTGTAGGAGCCATTACATTTCTGCTACGTTTACTTTTAATGATTCCATCGAGAAATTCCGCGAGGAGATATCCGAGCTGAATCCTCTTTACCACCTCCTCATTGCTGTTCAAAAAGGTACCAATTTGAATACTTCAATCTACCTTTAATCGATTCTCGTGGGCTCGTGACCTTTTGAAAGAGAGCAAATTCTGGTGAATTGAAATTATCAACTATTTCACAGTCGGCCCATTGAGTTGGAAGAGTGAGGGAGAAGAGGAAACTACGTATGACAAAGATCTCGCGTAGCTGCATTGCTGGTACATTTTATGGTGTACTACCTCAGTATGGTCGCGTTTTAGTAAAGTCAATCGTCACCATAACATATCAACGGAACTTACAGAATGCCAAGGGATAAACCTCTTGATGATAGAGTTTGTTTTGTTTGTGGTAAAAGGGCCATATTCTATCTTAATTTTGCCTGCCAATGGCTGAAAATGTTGCCAGGAAGGTTCAATAATATCAAAGAAGCTCGTTTTAATAGCCTACCAAAGCCAAAAAAAGTTTATTTTTTGAGGTTAGTCAGGAACTGGATCATGATGATCAATCAGTTGATGAAGAAATTGTGGCATTTCCAAATTTAGGGTTGGAATTCCCGGCGTCTTTTAACTGCCAAAAATAATTACAGTGTTTGTTTTCCGCAGTGCTCGCACAGAGTCCTCCAAATTCTCCTGCCACTGTCCGACATAAATTTACAAGCAACAGGAGCCGTCCTAGCTCTCTGGGGATAGGCGCTTGCTATCCTTTCTACCTCGCCGGCCGTACCCTTTTCCAACCGTCTCGGATCTACCCTTCCCCTATCCCTTACAGCACTGCTTACTGCCGGGGTATCCTCACTCCCTCTACCATTCGCGCAATCAAACCGGGTACTAACTGTCTCTTTAACTCTCTCCCCGCACTGGTTCCCCACAGTTATGGGCCCAGAGATTAGCATGACGAATACCCCCGGACTTTTCGATCCTCCGGTCTACTCTCCTGATGGTGACCTCGAGATCTGGAGAAAGTTTTTTGGACTGTGGGTTGACTCTCTCAAGGTTGCTCATGATCGTGGCACGGATCGCCACCTCCAAACCATGTTCCGTCTCCTCGGCCACACCCTCTACGAGAGCGGTCTGAGCAGAAGGCGATCTTCGACGAGGCTTAAACCAAAGGAAAGATCGATTATCTTCAGATAGGGAACCTTTTTCGAGGCTGCACTTCAGATCGTAAGACTCATCGCTGTTGATCCGCCGATCACAATGGTAATCCGTTTGAATTCTTCCTATCAGAAGGTCACAAGTTGTCGCCGAGAGAAGAATGATAAACTTTCGAACTTCGTCTCTCGCTTCCGCGGTATGGCAGCCAAGCACATTTTGCTCTCTCATGCTTCCTCTTCGTCGCAAATTGGAGAAATGTTGACCATTACTCTTCTAAACAACGCTATGTTGGAAGAAGGAACATTGACGAACGCCAAACTTCAGCTGATCGCTCTCGTTGAGTAAAGGGCTCGGAATGAATAGAAAGCTGATTCCGTTATCAAAGTCTCCGAATCAAGAATGGAAGAATTGAAACAAATTCATTTCGATTTGGAATCAGTTAACCGTCCTACGGTCACCAATATCGGACCTCGGAACTATCAAGACCTCTTCTCGTTTCGTTCATCCATCTTCTTCATTCAAGAAGGACTTGGTTCGCATTTTCAGTCAGTTCAGCTTGGACCTCGACCTTCGCAACAGCTCAAGGTTGCAGAGATGTTCTTGTCAGAGAGGTACATCTGCCGTTTAAGCTCGGACGATGCAGTTCATGTGCTTCGAAACTTGACAACAGCCACAAGCATGGATACGCCTTCCTTTTCCATGAAAGATGTCCAAGCTCTCGTTGACCGGAAGGTTCAATATCTTCTTGCTTCGAACAACTATAATCAAGGCTCTTTTTATGGCGGTGGAGGTGGTAATCTAGCAAATGGAAACTCGGGCAATCGAAACAAGCATCCGAAGCTTGGAAATCAGAACCAACGTACCGGTAGCAAACGCAATCTCGATGATAATAACCGATTTGGTCAGGGTGGTTGACAGCCGCGTTGTTAAGATTGCGACGAGTTTGGCCACTACCGTGGCGATGATGCTTGCAAGTTTCCAAGTATCTTCACTAAGAACAAGAAAGCTCGTGGAGCTGTTTCAGATTCAAGGTCCGGAGGCAATATTCCTAGATCTGGTGGACCTTTGACCGATCCCAACCCTATTGTTGACCAAGGATGTACGCGCAGTATTGGTGGAGCTCATCCCGCCTTTGCTCTTTGCAACGCATTAGGGATCGATTTAAAGCTCCGTGAACTTGATGTAGAGCCTTTTCTCCACGGCTATGGGCAAAAATGCAGCGACGCCGAGAAAAAAGTGGGGATTTGGGACTTCCCGGGCGCGGAATTGAGTAGAGTAAACGTCAAGATTCCGTTCTTTATCACTCCAGGTGAAGGTTTCCCCCTTTTTGATAACGACGTGCTGGTCAAGTCGTACCAACTCGGACCCGAAAACCTTTTGGCTTTACCTCCAAGTGTTCGGAACTTAACTTCATAACACCTTGTCTTTCAAACATACACCGAGCCAACCTCTTCTATAGATCTGGACGCAGTTCGAACTTATTTGTTCGTCGTTCCGTCAAAGATCTCGGCTTTCAAGCCTTACTTCAGCTGTCAAAGCTATTTCTTCGAGACAAACTCCAAAAGAGAAGAAATGAAATGTTGCTTCAGATACGGGAACATCGCAAATCGCTTTGCAAACAAGCTTCATGTGTATTCGCACCTACCTCTGTGCGATATGGTAACCCTATGTGAACGCGGTGGTGTCTTGAATACGGTCTTAAAGCAAGCCTTAGAGTCAGCAGTCGCCAAGTGCACCACTTGTAAGGAGACTAGCAGGCCGTTGCAGCCCCGTAAAGTTTCATTCGGAAGGATCTTCTCGAGTTTCAACGATCATCTCCAAATCGATTTTGTATTCTTCTCCGGCTTCGAAAACGCCCCTTTGCTTCACATCGCCGATGTCCACAACGCATTTTCTGTCACTTTGTTACTATCCTCGCGACAAATGGACAAAGTTGGAAGAAAACTTGAAATATATTGCATTGACGCACATGACGTCCCGAACAGGATCTTAGGTGATATCTAGTTCTTCAACCGCGAGCTTGGTAATGCTCTTCGTAATTTCGAAATCACGTTTGATCCCCGCCACGAATGTCTCCATAACAAGCTTGGTGTCGTCGAACGCAAGAACGCCGTGCTTCGTACCCTAGTTGAACGTTTGCTGAAAGACGGCGCACACTTCAGTACAACCCGTGGAGTAGTGTGGGACAAAGTTGAAGTGTTGTAGCCTGCAACTTTCCTGAGTAATGTGATCTATGGAAGTTCAGCTTCGAACTTGCTCGGGGATACACTCCTTCGATAATCGGCCTTCTTCAATCCAAACTCTCTGATGTCGTACGAAAAACTCGCGAAGAGCAGGTTGCAAGCAGGGAAATTAAGCGTATACAAAAGGGTCAGAAACCGAACACAGCATCGCAATCTGATCTCAAGCGTGGAGATATGGTCTACTAATTCAAGCGTGGCCCCAAGTTTGGAACATGGAAAAGTGGTTTCGTTCCCTCAACCATACCACATATTGTGTTCATTTTCCGTAGCGAAGGTCATTAAGGTAAACCGGTGAAGGCTGCATGTGAAGAAATTCGTCGAGCCCCTTCGTCGAGTCTCTTGCAAGAACTCGATAACATGGATTTCATCTTCCCTCGCAGCTACTCAGTTACGAACAGGACTTTCAGGATCTTGTCCCTGATTCTTCGGATAGAAAGCCTCAGATCTTCCCAGAGCTTGACATGGATACAGAGACACATCTTAGAAACCTCATTCGGGATGAGCCTGCTTCTTCTATTCAAAAGGATTCTCTGCAAGAACTTGATCTGGGAAGCACTGATGAAGTTGTCGAGATGGTGGAACAAGAGAAATTCTTTTGGTCGCAGCAATATTCCTCACAATTTTCTTTGAATTCAAACAAAGGTTAGCGCATCAACCAGCTATTACTGGACATTTCATCAAAATCAATCAAGATTTGCAACTCCTTTTTCGGCACACAAAATCATAGCTCTATTCCATCGAGTAACAAGGATAAAGCAGTCACGTTTAATCTCTCTTCTTCCCATGAACCTCCTCAGCCGGAAAAGGACGTCGGTTCCTCAGCATCCAATCCACCACCTTCGCTTCTCCACACCCTGCAGTCTTTTGAGCAAGAGATACTTCGCAATATGTATAAGGTCTTTGGAGACAAGCCATCCAGAAAATTTCAACTGTAGTTAGCTCCAAGATGGCTATTGTATAAAGCAATTGAGGCAGAGACGGACAATTATCGAAAGACAGAGGCATGTAAGGAAGTTGAATACAAGGAACTTCCCCCAATGCGAACATAATATCCTCTCACCACTTCTTCCAACTTCGCTTCTCGGCCGATGCGCGGAATTTCAAACTAAAGTGCAGTCGGTCGTTTCTTTGTGTCACATCTACTCACCGCCAACTTAATGCTTGCCGAGCTCCGCACACTCTCCCCGATAATCATCGTCCTTTCCCCAAAGTCCCTCGACAACCCTGCATACCTCGAGTTCTCCGATGCAAGTCAAGGCTCAGCTTCCTATGGTCAAACAGGGTACCTGTCAAGGATATTTCTTCCAGCGGGGTTGGGGATATCTTCCATATCCTCAACTGGAGCAGCAGTAAGCAGGCGAGAGTTATCTTCTCGTCGATCGGAGCGGAGATTCTAGCCAATACGAGTTCTGCAGATCGGGCATCTTCATTCGAAGACCGCATTGAAGCCGCACACAAGAGTCTAGTGAAACTTCTTTTTGCCCTCACAGTCGACTCACACGGATTGTATTCGACAATCACCACACTTCATGAGGAAACCGACTATCGACTTCGCCCAATGGTCTCCCGTCTTCGTGATTTATTTGAGTCCGGAGAGATCACCACAATGCAGTGGGTCAGTGGTCAACAAAATCTTGCCGACGCATTAACTAAGCGCAATGTTGTTATGTTCCGAACGCTTAACGATGTAATGTCATCTGGCCTTCTAAATCAAGACATTCTACGTCACTCAAAGAGAATCAAGGGAACGGCAAGCAATTATAAAGTCACTTCGTAGGTCTTCTTTATTCCTCATCGGACACCGCTATCTTCTTGGGTATTTTCTTACGTTCCTGTGCTTCCAATCTTTTCTTCTTCCTTTCGCGTCGAGTGGCTACTGAGATTCTTCTGTTTTTCCTCCCTTTGCCTGTCTTCTGCTTCTTTGGCACTCTTACTTCCATCAACCTCTCCAACTCAAATGCATCTCCGACACATGCCCTCAATGCGCTTTCTCTTAGCTTCAGCGCAAAATGCTCCGCACTTTCGATTATCGTCGTCTCACTGCGTCAAGGACAATGACATGGTCCACGGTCTCATCCATCTCGTCTCGTCCGTATATCCGTACAAGGTAGACAACTTCCGTCAGTCCTTCGAGCGAGGAGTCAAGGTCATCAATCGACGGCTGGTCTTCTTTCGTCAACTGGTATCGTCCCATGTTCTTTTCTAACCATCGCTGCCCATCAGCAAGGCTACGGACTAAGATTGATCCTCTTCGTAGGAAAGCTACTGCCTCGTCTTCTTCTTTAAGGGCTCGGATATCATTTACTAAAGCAGCCCGCACGCACTCTCCGTGGACTGAATGGCAGAAGACCGGCTGCTCTCTATTAATGAACTCCATCGTGCGTGTTCCTCTATCTCGTGACCAAGGTAACCCAAGGTAAAAAAATTATCCTGGTGGGACCTGCAATAGTCGTCGAACCATTCCTTGTACGCCGCTCGATTAATGGAAGATTGATTGAGCTCAACAAGGGTTCTTCCCACAATCCCGTCGCTTCGTGCTTCCAAGCCGTTCTTCAGTGGACCCCAACATCTTTTATGCACGCCTGCTGCGCCTCGGGTGTAGAAGTCGACCTCCCAAGACGTCTTCCTCCCTCCGAACTTCTTGTGCGACGCGTAGTACCTGTCGGCCAGGTAGCTCTATACCCTTTCGGATGCCAACATCAACCGCTTAATTTCGTATCTTGGTGCTTTTTCTTCATTAGACCTTGTGTTATTGTCCTGTAGCAGACCAATAAGTGGAATATCCTTCACTGTGAATGTCTTTCCAACTCGCTCACGCATCCAGGCCACGATTAACCCAGCTTTACATCTCTCCAACCCGTCAGTAACATCGATATCCAAATGTTATCCACAAGCACTTCTACTTTTGTATCCTCTTCGTCTCCTTCGACCAATCTTACTGCTGCGATGGACATCACTGCCCCCAAACTTCAGCCCAAGTCCCTCACGAGCACGCACTACGCCGCCCGTACCCTGGCCTTGGCACTATGTAGGTTGCAGGCGACGCACAGAGCACGCAATCAAGATTGTTGAGGTAGAAAGGGAGGCATCCATGTTGGTTAGCTACTCGCTGCAGGTAGTCGCGACCGTGATTTGATCAAGGTAGTTGTTAAGGAAAACAAAGGGGAGAACTACAGTTCACTGTAGAGAGAGAGATGGTTCAGTATAAGGTTCGCACTTGAGCAACAGAAGATCGCGTGGATAACTTCGTGGAAGATGACTGTCCCGGTAACGTGCAGAAGTGAGCGGGAAGTCGGAAGTGTCGTCTGAAGGGTACAGATGTAACACTGAACGCCGACGAGAACTTCTTTCGAACTACAACGGGTATTTCTGGTGTTGGCCTGCCATCCAAAAAATGTGTTAATTTCCGAATTTAGTGGTGGAATTTCCGGCGTCGGTTAACCGCCAAAAATAATTACAGTATTTGTTTTCCGCAGTGCTCGCACAGAGTCCTCCAAATTCTCCTGCCACTGTCCGACATAAATTTACAAGCAACAGGAGCCGTCCTAGCTCTCTGGGGATAGGCGCTTGCTATCCTTTCTACCTCGCCGGCCGTACCCTTTTCCAACCGTCTCGGATCTACCCTTCCCCTATCCCTTACAGCACTGCTTACTGCCGGGGTATCCTCACTCCCTCTACCACTATCGCAATCAAACCGGGTACTAACTGTCTCTTTAACTCTATCCCCGCACCGGTTACGCACAGAAATACTACCTGTTCAGGATTTATTCGGAGACGTCAACAGTGATCATGATATCGAGGGTCCTGAAAATGACGGAATAGATGAAGATGACTCAGCTTGTGTTCTTGAACAGGCATTCTCATAAATTACAGTTAATGACCAATCCTTCTTTTATGGTGAGTATTTTTAACTAGGGTTACTCAAACGAGCTGAAATGCACCTAACCGAAGGGAAAATGTGAGGAAACGTCACAATGCTCCCATCTATAACGTAAAACGATTCAATTTTTTCGGAAGGAGAGGAAAATAGAGAACGAAAACTAAGTATCCATGAGATTTTAACTGTCAAGAACAGCAAATTGCCACAGTATGACAATTCTGAGTATGTTTATGGAATGTGTCTCGACACTGGTGCTCATAAGTCAGTGATTAAAAATTCAAAATAAAATGCGAATTTTGACCTGGCTGGGACTAGAATCAAACGCAAGCACGTGAAAAATACTTACAAACTTGGTGGTGGAATCTTTCCAAGAATTGACAAGATTCCAATTTGTATTCTAACACCTAATGGTGCTCTTATCACGCTACATGTCGATGTATTTGATGCCAATATTCTATTTCTGACTGGCCAAGAAGCTTTAGACATAATCTCACTTGTTGTAGATAACATTGAAAAACTACTTATATACAGAAGACATTGATAGACTATGCCAATCACATGCAAACACGGTTACCTTTACGTCGTGTGGAAGTTTTCTGGGATTATTTTCACAAATTCTCAATTAAATCCCCTCTATGTACATTTTGCCCATTCATATATCTCAATTATATAGAACCTGATGAGCGGAGATAGACCAGAGGACGTACTTCCTGAGAAACGAGAGTTGATTACTGCAATATCCAAACAATATCGCACATATCACCATTTTAAACAGTAACTCGGGTCAAATAAAGTTGATAAACTCGATGGAATAATGTCCAAAAAAGAACTAGCTCTTGATGTTATGTTATTGGAAAAAAATTCTGTACTTCACGTCGTCCATACACAAAACTATTTCGGTAATGCCATATTTCTACACGGTCAACTTAAGGTGTGTATTTGGAACCCATTTCTCAAAGGCTTGACTACGATTTTAACTGTATTTTCTTACAGAATGAAGGTTGCAAAATGCAGCGAATTCTTTTCAAAAGCGTGTTAGATTTGGTAAAATCGAGTGAGATTAAAGTCAGCCCATATGGAGTCGCAAGTCATAATTCTATTGGTTCCAGTGAGCTTCATCATGCTCTGTTACGACATATATACCAAAAAATTATCCATTCAGAGCCTATCGTTGGAACAAAACATGCTCTACGTCTCTTTGTTAAGGCTACAAACGAAAACAGGAATCTAGCATTGGTTCTTTCTTTACTCGTTTTTAGAGTTTTGCAGATGTTTTGGGCTGTGAATTGTAAACATCGAAATCTGTTTAAACGAATGGGAAGTCTCCAAATGGTTAGGGCTTGGATGGAGACTATCAATTCGTAACTCAGACTTAGAAATGCTCTAAATTCACAGCTTCCAAACGCCGCTCACCATGAAATTAATATTAGAAGTAAAGTTCTAGTCTATCTTCAAAGGTCCAGACCTAAATGAACAGTATTCTACAAAATAAAAATAATTAATGGTAGAAAATTTTTCATTACAATAAATTGTGAATAAATAAAGCATCCAATTTCTCAAGAAAAGCACCATTTAGATGATCCAATTGAGACAATAGTCGAATATTCCCATTCGTCAATCGAAGAAGTATACTCGAAAAACTATCAACTCGCTGATGTCAATCTCGAGCAGGTCTTACACCAAAGAGATCCCAGATCAAATTCTTTCGAGTTTCTGAAAGCAAAACAAAAAAGAAGTAGAGTGAATTTTCGAGGGTGATGCCTGGGAAATAGTAGCTCGACACGTCATACCGAAAAATGCTAATATACTCTTTTCGACAATCTTTCTTTCTATCAATTGTATGCAAACTTCCAAAGAGATATATAAAGCACTGCTTTACTGCAAGGTCACAGAAAAAGGGAAAAGGACTACGTCGAACATGACATATCTCAACGTTTCACTAGCTAATTAGTTGCAATTATAGCAATATTTAATTTCAGTATTTCGTCTCAAGATTTTAAAAGAGCCTAATAATGGTCGACTCAGAAGCTGATGTGTAAAGCATACCACTGCCTAACTAAAAAATTTGAATATCCGATAATCTTTTACTAGAGTTGTTGAGAACAGTATGCGGGATATCTGATTCAGGAGATTGTTGGAATCGAACCATGAAGTTACAACTCAAAGATGATATAAGCATGAAACGAACTAACGGAGATCTTGAATTATTTTAGAAGCACGTAGATTTTAATGTACTCGGTCTAGTCGGAATTTGAGTAGAGGATTTATTGCGGTATTGAAACAATAACGTCATTCAGTCATCTCAAAAGGACTTTTGATAGTTTTGAGTCGAAAGAGGGAGTTTTTGATGACATTTAATCCTCAGGTGTAAGAGTGAGACAAAAAAGAATGCGGATTCGATTTGAGTCAAAAAAAAGTGGTTAAAAAATTACGCATTCTGCCAGTGGATGCCCTCTTTTCTTATTGTATATCTTAAAGGCATGTATTGGAATGTTTAATCCATACAGTGAATGTAATATGCTGTGCTGTATACATGGTCGCGCAAAAGAATTCTCGGGGGAAGCAGTCAATCAGTTGAACAAAGTTGTTACGGTTATGCAGAAAACATTCGCTCTTTCGCCGAATTAATGCAAGTTGAACAAAAATTGGTTAAGTATTAAACTATACTCTGACTCATTATTCGAAAACGAAGATAAAAATACTTTTCAACTTGGATTTATTGTCTCTCTCACTGAAAGTACGGTAACATGTAATGTGCTGAGTTGTTTGGCTACAAAAGCAAAAGAGTAACTAGATATGTTCGCAGTGCTGAAATTTACGCCTTTTGATATATTTTAGACATTCTTTACATTATTTAACATGAACCTGAATCTTTTTTTGGAATTTAGATTCCACTCTTCATGTTTGCAGAGTCTAAAAGTTTATTTAGTTTCATCACTAAGTGTTCATACACATCGAAAAAACGCCTCTGATTTATATAAGCTCAGCTTGTGATTCTTAGGCGAAGAAAGAGATATACTATGTTGGATTTGTACGCACTGCAGACAGAACTGTTAATGAATTCGAAAGATTAGTATAAATGATGCACTTATTCAAATTCTTACAGAATTCAAGTGCGATCTGCTGTAGTAATGTGAAAAAGGAGGGGTTTCTTAGGTAGAAAAACAAATATCGGAACCTTTTTTCACACTTCCTACAGGAAGATAGTGTTGACCAACAGGAAAGATCCGGAAAGAGTACCAATGAAGGATTCGTTCCAATAAATAAGCGTACCACCGGCTAGAACGAGGCCAAAGAAGGTTTTCCTGGACAGTGAAGCCAATTTGGAGACCGTAGTGTGGGGGAAGAAAAGGGTGTTTCCTTCTATTTTTCTCGGGATGTTTCTCCATGTGGCTTACCTCCTAACCAACCCACTGCTAAACTGAAGACTCTCCTGAAAAATACGTGGACTTTCTACCGCCTCCCAATCCTGGCCACCACTAGGAGATGCGCTGGTATTCCAACTACAGTTCTCTGGTCCTCCTGTATCCTCTGTCCCCGTCGGTCCTCCTCAAGCGTCCACTCTGCCCCCTTTTGCTCGGCGCCTTCCTGTTTATGTCATTATATACTTTCGTACAGTAGTGCAAAATACAGTACAGGGCACTACAGTGAAGCACGCAACGACACTGCTCTACACACTTTCGACCTCCCCAAGGTGACTGTTCTTGAGTAAAGTGGTGCACGGCCACCCTCTCCTTTGCCCAAAGGTGGCTTATGGTCTACATATGCCTATTCAGCGACAGTTAATTCGAGATTTAGAATTGAGGAATCAACATTTTATGATAAAGAGAAATTTGGAAACCGTCAGGACTGAGATTCCTTTCATACGGTGCACTAAATGGCTATAAATGCAGAGGGTGGGGCACCGTAAATAGCTTTTCAGTAAGACTTTTGGGCGATTCCATCACAGACCAAACGTAAGATGTAGCGCTTAACACGAATATGGACTCCTTTTTAAGGCATTGCCAACACGAACGGCAATAAAAAAATGGCTGAAAGAAATTTGGATACATATGCGAAAAACTATATTGCACAATTACCTTAATGCTATACAAAACAATCAATAGTACTTCATTTCATCCCCTTTCTTTTCAAGTACCTCCAAAGGACTACTCAGAATGGATTCGTAAAGATTATGGAGGATGTCCGAACTGAGATTTTCCCATACTTCTTATATTCTCTCAGTCAATTCATCCAGATCATAAGACTGCTTCCCATTACGATAAAAATTCCGAGCCATCACTCCCCAGACGTTCTGAATAATGTTAAGGTCTGCTGACTTCGCCGGCCACTCCAATGCGTCAACGTTATTGTCCTTGAGCTACTTCTTTATGTACCTAGAACTGTGGGCAGGAGCGCCGTCTTGCTGAAAAAAAGTCTTCTCCAAGCTGAATCTCAAGATACGTGTCTCGGCGTTGGTTCTACGATAGGCAGTGACTATGCTGGATAACCAAAAACTGCGCGCATACCCCAGCACCTGACCTCGAAACGGGGGCCAATCATAACAAATAAAACTTTTCTATTTCTCTCTCTATTGACAATCCTTTGGAGTCGCGTTTTGACCTTATTACTATTTTTCTACATATTCTACATCTTCTCTACACAAGTCGTCTATTTACACGATTTTGACCAATTATTAGAGTAAAGTGCTCTTTCTAGGGATTGTAGCAAGTAGAGACGTACGTGTGTTGGAGGTAGAACTATGGCACTTAATTTCGTATAAACGGCCTGTCCGCCTTTTTCATTGGGGTGGAAAAACAAATCAGCAATACATTTCAACCTACTCAGCCTGCAACTTAGCAAAAACGTCTACGTTTTTTTTCAGGCTCCCGCCAACCCAGCTAGTCTGCATTGTTATCTCTTGAATTTTCGCAACATTTTATCCCCTTTTTTATTGTCCACTAGAGACACTAAAGAGGACAAACAAGAAAGCGAAAATACAATTGTAGAGCTTAGGCTTTAAATATGGAAAAAACATACGAATTGCACAAATACATTACAAACTTTTGCGAAAACAGTATTTGCTTCATGGGTTGAAAAGAAATTATTTACCTCGTAAGACTTCGCGAATACAGTAAGTCTGAATATATTGCGCGTTTTTAGAAGGCACTCGGTCAAAACGAATACATACAGTAATTTCGTACAAACATCGGAACATGGGCGACCAACAAATCAAAAACGCTAACATGGGTAGCGTACAGCACCATTGTGAAATATAAACTGCCTTCCCCACTCTATCACACAGTTCAGCCTATATAAAAGTCATATCAACACCGCCTGCATACTCACGCCTCGCCACCCCGAAGACTTGCCCCAACCAAGCCTTACCACCACCACACCTCGTGACCACCAAGCCTAACCACCAGTACATTTCGGCACCACTACGCTTCGCTGCTGCAACTCCTTGAAATACCCAGGCCTCGGCACCACCAAGCCTCGCTAGAACTGCAACTCGGCACCACTAAGCCTCTGTACCACACGTACCCGCCAATAGTACGCCTAGCCATCACTAATTGTCACCTCCACACGTCGCCACCTCCACAGTTCGCCGCCACCACCCCTCGCCGCCACCATCCCTCGCCACCGGCCTCACCACAACCAAGCCCTGCAACCACTACGCCTCGTCGCCACCAAAATCTACAGCACAACCCTTCTCAACCATGTCGAAAACGCAACCCCCTGACACTTCAATTCTGTTACCTACACAGTCAATACGTCACAAATTAGTTACCCATGACAACGATGTGGTCTCCCTTCGATTTCTAGCTGACACAGAAATTTCAAGAGAAAATGAGATTAGTCAGTAGAGCTCGGTATTGGACCGACTTAAGTCCGATTGTGATGGGATCTCCCCTTGTCCAAAATTTGACACATTTTACGACGAAGGCGGAGTTTATGGCACACGTAGCATGATCAACTTTACGCCGAATGAGTTCCAAACTCTGTGGAACCACAGCCAAGAATTTATTTCGCAGACCTATAACGTTTAGGGAGAGTTCAGGTCTAGTATTACAGGTAAGGACGTTTTGTTTATGTTATTAACTGTTCTCAAGCGTTGAGGTCAATGGCAAATTTTGACCAAGGTCTTCAATGTGAAAGTCCCTAATTTTTAGAGATTAATTGTGAAGTTTTTTATTTTTACTGAAGATTTTGCATACGAATCATTCGTTACAGAACAGGCTTAAGGAAGACTGGCAGATGTTCGAAAATTTCCCGGAGGCTCCTTATGTACTGACGTAGCCTTTCAGCGGTCTTTTCGGCCCAGCGGTAGTGTCGAGAGGAAACGCTATTTTAGCGGCAAACACAAATTTTATGGTCTAAAAGCTGAGTTTTCAGTCTTATTGAACAGGCTTTGTACTGGTTAATAGAGGTCGAAGCTGAAAGGGAAGGTTGGATAAGGAAGGTGGGGGGAATGAAAGGAAGTTCGCCAGCTCTGGCCAGATTTTACTTGGAGGTGCTCAAGTCGCAACTTATATAGAACTATTTCGCCACAATCGCACTCAATTCTTATTCTTACTAAACCCTAGCCATCTAAGCGGGACACTCAATACTACCAATCATCACAAGACATGACATAGTAACACTGGCACAAAATCATGCCAGCTTACAACTAACAGTGCACAACAGTGCACAACACTACATCACGTCATCATGTGTATGCACTAACTCACCAACTGCACGTAACCACACTATAACTACACGTCCCCAAATTCACAACACAACTCTTACACATGCAACGACATGTATACACGCAACTACTGTAACCGCCATCACTGTACTTGACTCATCACCATTGTGCATCAACACCCATCAACCTGTACTGTATTTCCACGTACATACCTGTCCACTCTGTACTGCACAGCCGTACTGTACAGCATAGCCATATGTACTAGCTACACACGTGTACGCCAGAACAACCCACTAGAGCCACAACACTTGTACGCACCACGTTGCATATGAGCATTTGCAGTAGCCAATCAGAAGCCCGTTTCACGTTGAGTTTGAGATGAGGCGCATATGCGCTTTCCAAACGGCACTCTCCAAAACAGCCCATGCTCCCCTGCACTTTTGGTTTTCAGTGACAGCACAGGGTCCACAGCCAACACTGGTTCTAGCAACCAATATCTAGGTTCGGTACCATACTTCGAAAGTTTTCAAAAGAGGCTCGTCTGACATAAAAAAAAGAGCTGATTAAATCGCAGGGAGAGAGAAGCTGGCCTGATTTGGGGTTACAGTCCAGATTAATCCAAAAATATTTGTCTGTACTAGTCGACAAGGGCTACCAAGGGCCCTGGAAATAATTCGTGCCATATATCCTAAGAAGAAACCGCAGCTCGGGGTACTATCCCTGAACGACGAGCAGTAAAACCGCAAAGTTAGTGGGGACCGCATAATTGTTGAAAATTATTTCGGCCGACTGTGTGGCCAGTAGGCGTTGCTTTTTTAAAAGTGGTTTTGAGCAGAATCTCTTTACGACCCCTTCTTGAAGTTCAGTCGTTGTTTAACAAACTTACTTGTGAAGTGGTATCCGTTGCGAGAGCCTGACAATCAGAAGTTTTGCAGGCTGAGAAACAGACTCGTCACTATTGCTGATGACACTGCTGAGAGTCGCAGGCGTTTATTAGAGCGCTCCTGTGAGGGGCGTCGTGCGCGACTTAGTCGGCCGTTCAGAAGACACCAGCATAGCATCTAGAAATTCGGTGTTTTAGATAATGAACGTAGTAACTTTTTGTGCCAATGGGAGTTTTGGAGCAGGATAGGAAACTGTAGTGGTACAGTAATAGTACTACGGTACGTATGATATCATCCAACTCGGCGGACATGATTTCTGCGAAACCGGCCCCCTCCTCTATCGAAGTGCTCGCAGCCAGCATCATTGACTTCTCCTGTGCTCGGGAGCGCACCGCCCCGCATTCCTTCCCCTCGGACTGCATACCTCCTGCATTTCCCGTGTCCTGCAGACTGGCATTCCTTCCTTGACCAAGGCTTTCTGCTCTGTCATGCTTTCTTGGACCATATCCCGTCACCGCGACGCTGTTGCCCAAGGAAACCTTGACCGAATTTTCTTTGCTCCATCTCCATGAAACACTCAACGTACACGGCATGCCTGCTCGCCGGCATTGAGCCGGCTCTGTAAGGGAGGTCATGTACTGTACTGTATTGTTACCCATCAGCGACGACTTATTCCACATAACGCATTAGCCGCGTGGATATAACCGACAACATCTTCCATGCATTAAAATAACCCCAAAATTCCCCCTCAACGTACACTAAAGGTGGTAGTAGATCTTTACCAGTTCTACAGTATGGCGCAGAAGCGTTCGGAGGGTATTCAGAAGTTAAATACGAATGCAGGCGCAGGATGGAAACCTGTCGCGCATGCACCACCTGGAGACTAAACGCAAAACGGGTAACGAAGTCACGAAGCTCCTGTTGAGGGAAGGAACCGCGACGGGAATAAGCGAAGGAAGCAAGGCTGCGGAAGAAAAAGTGGCCGCTGCGGCCCAAGGCGCCATAGATATCAATCCCAACAGGGGAGAGAGAGATATCGTTTTGGTCGCAGTAATTGCCATAATGACGAAGATTCTCGCGCTCTGCGAGTGTCGAGGCAGCACCTGTGCTGACCGTACTTAGCGAGATGTGGCGAGGAGAGGAGGGATGGGAAGCAGTAACGTCAATGGCGATATCAATGCTGTCAAACCCACTGGTAGCGGGAATGTAGATATATATTCGTAACGCGGAGGACTCCGAATGCGCGGACGAATTGGGAATCTGGTACAGGAGCGGATGCTCGACGACAGCGACGATCACAACTTCCGTATAGAAGCGGGCGAGAAGGTTGCGCAGCACTTGATGTCGATGAGTCATGTAGTCTTCGCATTTGAAGTTTAAAGCGTGTTGGCCGCTTTGATCTAAGACGGTTGCGACGTCGACCGAGCGCCGGGAGCAGACTGCCCAGCGAGTAGATCTAGGGAATAGCTCGATGCCGAGACGGGGAGCCAGAGCGACCTCCCGCGCAGAGGAGGACATGTACGTACAGCGGTGGGGGTGAGGAAGCGAGGAGAAAACAGAAGAGGAGGATGTGCGCGCGGAGGGGAGCCGTGCTCGGCCGGGTGCTTCTGCAGACAACAACCTGTCAGACTTCGAAAGCATGAGTTCAGGTGTGATCACAGACTGGAGCCTCTCACCGGGATGCGGCGAAGAACAATACTCGAAAAGGGCCGTACCTGTAAACGACGAAGACAGCTGCGGATGATAGGAGGAGAAGAGCACGATAAATGACCGAGGGATCTCTTCCAGGTGGTAGTCGTTGGAAATGGTGACAGTAAAGAGTGTGCAGCAAAACGCGCGGGTCCGTCTCTATTGGCGTGACGCCAACTAGTAGGCCGTCCTACCTTTTTCCGGCATAACGCGGAAGACATCCTGCTCTGCTTCCGGGGCCAAGCCTTCCGCCTTAGTCTCGCTGAGGCCTTCCTTGATGTACAGCCCGCCTCTTCTCTCCGGGACCCGACAGACAATGGCCCGATATGGTCCATAGGCACCTCGCCCTACCTGTATACTCCGATCCCCTGCCAGTCATCTGTCTGCAATCGCTCACACCAAGCGACCCGACTAAACTCGGGTAGTTCACAAGAAGTACAGTACTCTAAAACCCCCTCTTACCCTCAATTTGACTCATTTCCTGCACATGCGGTCAAGAACTACTCAAATTCTGTAACTGTTTGGACTGTGGTTTCTAAGATTTTCATGTGGGGGCCGTTGATTTGCCGAGTTACTAAAGTTGTCCGCAAATAACAACGAGTCCCGTGTTTTTTTCAAAAAATCGGTCGAAAAAGAAATTTCGTCATCACCCGAACAGCGTGTTTTGTCAAACTCACATGAGCACCAAAACTAGTGGTCGTGTGAATTTACAACGAGTTTTGGTCACTCAAATTTCACGGAGTGCTTCGTGACATCAGCCGCGGCGCCCTACTAAATCCGTCCCCTCTGCTTGTCTCCGAGCCATCTGCGCTCGCTCTCCCAAGCATCCTCCACTTCTATCCAGTCCTCTCTCTCATCCCCGCATCACTTTCGCAATCCCCTCCATCTCCCTCCACACGGCGGCACCGCTTGCTCGGCGGTTCTCCGTCGGTCCCACGTTCTCTTTGGCCACTCGCTCTCCCCGCCAGATCCATAGAACATGGAAAGAGATCGCGATCATTTAACAGAGGAGAATATGGAGGATTCCAAACCACCAACATCAGCAACTACGGTTGAGGTGCCACCGCCTTCAACAGAACGTAAGCGCAGTGCAGCTTCCGCACCAAGGACTTCCAAGCGCATCTGCGTGGTTGCAGCTACAACTATAGTTATGCTGGTGTCAAGCTACAACATTCGCTTTGCAAATTACTGTAAGGGGCGGAAGAAAGTAGTGCAGAAGTTTCCGTCAACTATTTGGAAGCTGTTTTTCAAGGACTATATTGCAGATGAGATGGAAAAGTGCAGAGCTGCGGGAACAGACTTCGACCAAGACAAGTTATCGCAAGAGCGTACGCTCCAGGACACCCTGAGAAGTGCCCTAAATGACATTGGTACCGGTGTGGCGGACTGCAATATTAAAGGCGTCGACAAAGCGACACCGCAAGATGAAGACCTACTCGCTAAGCTGAAGAACACGGACACATTTCACCACAAGAAATGAGGGATTTCAGGGAAAAACACGTCAACGCTTCTGCTAACAGCTCCAGTACCTCATCTTCCAAACCAGTAAGTACGACAGTTAATGTTGACAGGCCCGCTAAAAGGAAAGAACTTCTTCAGAAGGCAGTTGATTCCATGGAAAAGATGACAAGAGTTGTGGCAGAGGGTTTGGAGTGTTTGGTGAAGGAAGTTGAGGAATAGAACAAGTTTTACAAAGACGACTTGGCTAATAAAGCAAAACTGCGGAGGCGACAGCTCGAGGGACTGAACAATAGCAAAGTAACGAATTATTTGAAGACTTTTGTTCTCCTGAAAACCAATAGAGTCATCACAGAGGTGTAATTCGAGGTGCGCGCTAGAGAAGTCGCCGGTTTAAAGTAGGACTTGTACTATCTGTCCCCTTAATAAAGCTTCAGAAAGAAACGCGTCAAATTGCCCAGTTACCCCCCTCATCTCCCTCATTTTCATCATATGGCAGTGCAAAATCTTGGCGACTGCGGTGTAGAAAGTTCGTGAGAATTGCAGCCGATTTGAATAAAACGGAAAACGAAGATATCCTGTTGGGACAGGTGTTTAGGAAGCGCCGAAATTTACACTTCAGTCCCCCAATTACCCACTCAACGGCGACACGAAACCCCGCATGTAGCCTATTAAAGGCAGTTAGGACCGGGTTTAAATCCAAATTTGCAACTTTCCTTGAATCAATGCGCCGCGTTATGAATTGATCCAGGCCAATGTAGCCTTTATCGCCGAGCAAATACTTGATGGTATCAGTCACATTGATGTCGAGGGTGAAATAATTTTGCCAATTCGCTCCCAAGTCCGAAGATCTTATGACTCGAGCATCGTGGAAGGACCCCGCATAGCCTCCATCAACATAGATAAACAGACCATCATGGTCAACAACAACACAATTGTTAGAACAATAGATTTTTTCTCCCGTCGAAGTAAGCGCAATTGTCGTCACAGCTCGGGCAATTGATATGTCACAGTATTCCGTCCACGAAACCTATATGTCCCAGTAACTGAGGGCTACGGTTGGGAAGCTCATCACGGCGCTCTGCAGACGGCCATGAAACTTCATAGTGTAAAACATTGTTGACAATAGAGCAAATAAAACGCACATCTGCATTTAGCCACGATCGTCTGTAGTTTCAAGTATTGCATTCACTCCGTACCGAATTGCCAGCCTTCAAGTACAGAACAGATGCCAGCAAGCGTTCTGATGCGCTTAACTTCGTAGGGCGACCAATCTCCATTCTTTCGCTTCCTGTTGATCTTGACCGGGATTTTATGGTGGGAAAAAGGAGCTGGCATAACGACTCAAACTCACCCGAGTAGAAGCGGGTTGCATTATGAAAGAGAGAGATATGACCGGTCCTTAACAGTTGTAAGCGATCAATTTTCGGCAAGAGCGGAATGACTGAGTAGCCCTCATTCTGCTGGCGTTGTTCATGTAGATTTATTATCCCGAGATGGCAAGAGGATGTTACCGCCTCATACAGTTGTAATGTCCATTAAGCAATTAAAAGTGACCAGCGTGGAACATCATCGCCATCCTCGCAGTTTATCCCAAAAGGGTTGTCAATGTCGCTGCGGCCTTCGATTCCCACTTTCAGATCTAGTTGTCCATCGGATGTAGTCATTAGGCCAACAGAGATGTTAGCGACGCGTCCCGCCGAAGATTATGAGTGCGATGAGGATGAGCGAGTTTAACGCAAGCATGTTAGTAATTTGTGGTGCGGATAAATGCAGTGAGGGGCAAAGAGGGAGTGCGTCCCACTGGGGTGTCTGCAGCTGGTTTAACTGTCATTCAATTGAGGGGTGTAAGGAGGAAGAAAAATTGCTATGTAACTGGCCGAGTTTTCACAAACATAAGCTGGCTTTTCGGACACGAGTTTTATTAAAACTTTATAAAAAATCACGCGGTGCTTTGCGGACAACTTTACTGAATAATTAATTGAGTAAATTAGTAATGTTGTCAATTTTTACGTAAATAAATTCTTTTATTTGAAACAAATGTAGATGAAGAGGTGCAGATAACAATTTTGAGTATATTTAGAGTATCTCCAACGAATATATTTCAAATTATCAAATCACCTAAATTTATGAAAAGATGGCGCGTTATTATTGATCCGACTGGACAATACTATTTCTGAGATTTTAGTGATTTGATGGTAGAACTGGCTTCCCACCGGTCTCCGTGCAGAGGTAAATCGGAAAGACGAGACGGCGGACGACATGTACTTCTTCCAGTAGGCCGATGGGAACAAGATGTTCGAAATCACCGCCAACTTGCTCGACACGAGCTGTGACGAGGAGCACCCGCGATGGGAGCATAATTTTGTCGGTGCCCGGGAAGGCGGGCATCATTAACCGCGAGCGCCACAAGCTGGGCAACCTCCTTTTCGGTCAGTACATCTCCACCTACCACATCTACAACCACGGGACCTTCCACCGCTGCTTTCGCACGACGCGCAATATCTTGCACCGCCTGTTCAATACCGCCGTCGCGCACGACTCGTACTTCGGGCAGTGCCGGGACTGCAGGGGACAACTCGGACTGTCCACTTTTCTGAAAGTGACGGCCGCGATGCGCATCATGGCGTACGGCACTGCGGCAGACGCGGCAGAGGAGAAGCTGAAAATGTCTAAGTCAACCGCCCTTCGATGTTTGATGCGCTTCTGCGACGTCGTCGTCGACATATTCGGGGCGTAGTACCTACGCGCGGCGACGAAGGCCGACGTCGCGCTGCTTCTCAGTGCTGCAGAGAAGCGCTGATTCCCGGGGAATATGGCAGCATCGACTGCAGCAAGCGGCGATGGAAGACCTGCCAAACTTCCTGCCATGGCCACTAATAGGGCAAGGAGAAGGAGCCAGCGGTGATGCTGGAGGCGATCGCGGACCAATCCCTGTGGATATGACATGCGTTCTTCGGGATGCCCGGCTGCTTGAACGACATCGTCACCGTGGAGTCGTCACCCCTGTTTGAGATGATCGGGTCCGGCAAATGCCTACCGCTATGCAAGTTCCGCATCAACGGCGTGTGATCGAAAAAGTCATATTGGCCTTGTGACTGCATCTACCCCAAGTGTCCGATGTTAATCGAGACGATCTTGGACGCAATCAGCCGGAAGCACGAGTACTTCGTGACAATGCAGGAGGCAGCTCAGAAGAATGTAGAACGCACTTTCGGCGTCCCGCAGAGCATGTGACACATCCTCGTCGTTCCGTCGCTCCTGTGGGGACTGGAGGATATGAAGCGAATCATGAATTTTGTCAGCATCCTGCACAATATGATGGTGAAGGAGCTGTTATTTGCCTCATGCGAGGAAGGGGATGAGATCGCAGACGGTGTGGTGGTCGGACAGGGTCACCCGTCTATGTGGGGCGGCCTGGTTCAGCTGCATAGAGATTTAACGGAAGCGGCGGCGGAGGCTCCATCGCGGCTATGTGCGCCCTGCAGCAGTAAAAGGAAAACGAGTAGCATCACGACGTGACAAAGCGTCTCCTCATCGATCACTTGTGGGGGCGGCATGGCAATTCATAAGAACGAAGGGCAAAACGAGGATAGAAGAAGGGCGAACCGCGCGTGACGCGTTGCTCACTGGGGCTCACAACCGTCTCGCGCTTCCTCTGCGAGAGCTCTGACAATTTTTCAAGTCCGTTCTGAACGGTGAGACTATTCTCACAGCTTTGAAATGGTAAAACCTGACTCGGTCCGGCATGGGCAGTATGCACCTTCACGGCTAGATCTTGACCGGCGCGACGTCTGATAACTGCTATAGCGCGTTCTTTTCCGCGTTTTCTTTCAGAGACTCATTCGGAACTATGAGCCGATCTTTCTGCTTCAGGGCAAAGAACTGCTTCGCCATGTCTGGCCCAGACCAGCCCGGACCGTTTATGAACAACTGGATCTTTTTGCCGCTCAAGTGCGACGAAATGACGCATCTGCAGATCCAGTGCCTCGGACGCCATTCGTAGCTTCTTCGACCTTTGCTCCTCCAGGGCGCGAGATTCCTTCGACCTCTAACGACCGGGCGGTCGGTCCATACCCTTCCGCTTCCTCTCTCCATCATTGCCTTCAGAGGCGCTGGACGACGTTTACGTACCATAACCACGACCAGTCTCACCAGATGTCCCACTGGACTGCTCTGACCCTCCATCACCTTCTCCCGACTCAATACGACCACCCGCCTTGAACCTGGGAGGCTCGCACAAGACCACCCACGACGACATGATCTTGAACTTCGGCTCAACGTCGTCGATCGGGTGCTGCAACTCCTTCTTGCTAAAGAAGTCAGTCGCGATAAGGGTCTCATCCGCCTCGTACGTCCCGCTCTGCTTGAGCGCCTTCGCACTCGCAAAGCACGCGCTGGAGCGCGTATAATGGGGCAGCATGTGCTTGCATCACGTCTTGATTGTTTTGAACGGGTGGACGACGCAGTCTACTGGTTTCTTCTCCTTGTACGCGTCGTAGATGCGTTCGTGGTACGTGCCGCCCTTCTGATCAGACTCGAAGATTGGGTCCGTGCACACCACGACGTACGCACGGGCAACCGGCTCATCTTCCGGCGCCGCGTAGTTGCACTCACGCTCGGGCTGCGTTTTCGTCGTGTTTCCGCTAGTCAATATTGTACTTTGGTTTGTGTCACTCTATCTCAATGTCCACTGCCTTCCTCATGCCTCTCTCATTTTATTACGTTCGTCGTATGCCCGGAGCTTTTCGCGGGTACCATCGTTCCTAAATGTTTCGGTCTTCCCGCGAGAAATCTCTTGTCCACTGCGACGACAACACACATTAATGTGGGTTTACTTGAATGGGTTGGTATACTTAATTTTCCATATTAATAGGTCTCAAAGCCAGTTTCTCGATGTCTGGCGAAATATCAGCCAATACGCGAATGACCCGATATCTTGAAAATGAACTCTCACGCAAGTAGGCCTATTTTTCAATACCGAATGCACATGGTATGCAAGCATATGATAAAAGAAATTACAGTAAATGAACGAAAAAGACCAAACGGCTGAAATGCAGCCAATTGACCAAAAAAATAGATATTACGTAACAAACCGTTTGAATTCTATAGTTCTGAACGTTCTAGTCCTTACCACAGTACCGTTACACTTTTGCGTGCGGTAATACCACCCCCATTTTGCCTATACTGTACTCCCGCCAAGCTCATCACCCTCCCTCAACCCCATCCTCTACGGCCTTCGCGAAAATTGAATCACATTTGAATTGCCAGACAACTCAATCGCACATGGACTACCTCACCTGCACCAGTAGAAGATAAAAACCACCTGAACATCTAAATCCACCTCCTGCCCGATCTTCCGCACCTCCCTCTATCAAATTCACAGAACCGAAACATTCACACCCCTAAAATTCCAACTTTGTACACAACAATCTCCCCGCCACCCCATCTTATCCAACCCATCTTATCCCACCCCACCCCCACAATCCCTACCTCACCGAATCACCAACCCCTTACACACCCCCTTTCAACGCAAATCTCCCACACTTTCCATCCCTCACACACCCTCAAACCATTCCTCACAAACCTCCACCCACTGCATCCAGCCCCCGTCACATCCACCTCTCGCCCGATACCTCCCCCCCAATATGCACACAACACCGACCAACATTCCCATCCCATGTCTCCTTGCCACCCGCTCGCGTGCACCTTGCTGGTGATGTGGTAGTGGTGGATGAGTTCTTTTTGCATAGACCAACCCATACCAACCCATTCAAGTAAGGCACTCCACCTAACCCTCATTTTGCCAATGGTGGACGAAGCTTGCTAGCTGCTCTGACTAGTGTCTTCAACTTGCTAGCCAACGGGAAGGCCCCTGCAGCTACATATGCATGGATTACAGGAACGCCGCCTACGTCACCTCTGAAACTGGACGGGGTAATAAGACCGATCGCCGTGGGCGAGAACTTACGTCGCTTGGTGGGCAGATGTTTGCTGACACGCATTCCGACAAGGCCTCCACAATGTGGGCGACACCACCTGCAGGCCTTCTCTACTTCTTCAGCTGTGGTACTTGGACGATGGTAAGTAGTGGGCACCCATGAAGCCATTCGAACGGTTCTATAGTTCCTTTTGTCCCCGGAGGTGCGCAGTATGTTTTTACACCTGTGCTTATAGTGTGCCGCCTGGTGGCAAATCGCCCCCCCCCCACCAGTTCAGCAGCCCCTCCCATGTGAGCTTCGCCAGAACTATGACGCCAGGGCAACAGTGCTCCGCGCACTCATCAGGTCGGACCTATCCGTGGAGCCCGAGTTCTCAAAGCACGCCACTTCGTTACAGCCTCTCCTCAAATCCCTGTTAACCCTGGGGACACTTCTGTGGCTCTCCACCCACTGCGGACCTGCTTTGGTGTATGTCGGATCACCTACCTCTTACGTGCAGTTCACTCCCATTACACTCTTAAGGGAGCAACTGGACTCGACACCGCTGCTGAGGACAGGCTGCGGAGGTTGATGGGGGGGTTCTTGTGGTGTTGGCACTTGACAGTGCACGGACCCCACGTCCATATCGTCCTGATGAGATGCTATTCTCGCTAACAGACCTTAATGGACAGCGCTAAGTCGCCAGGCTCTTCAGTCGGCCATTTGTTCGCCAATCGTAGGGCTGGCCACTTCACATTTAGTTCCGGCCTCCAACCCTCGATGTCCTAGGTTGGAGGTATCGGTCTGACCCGATCACTCTCACGTAAAGGCCGACTCACTGAGCCTTCGTTAAGCTTTCCTTTCTTTCGTCTTTTAGTCCTCCTAAGGCTCCAAAAGCCCCTTCCTACTGCACGGCCACGCCGGGCAGAGCACAGTGATCACTTCGCAATACTATCAAGCGTGGTGTGAAAAAATCAACCTCTAGGACTAAAGAGCTATCTGCCTTAAGTCAGTCGATCATGTAGGACAAGTCTGGAGTAGTCATGGCCGGTACCGCCAAGGTGAGCCAAGTGACGATGGCAACTCCGCAGCCGTTCCTAGCCCGCCTGGATGCCGAGTCAATTCGTTTATTCCTCCGCAAGTATGACGGGTATTGCCGCGAGATTAAGCAACGCGCCGCGCAACTCGTCCAAATGGACACACATTCCACGGAGCCTATTCGTCCTGTTGGTCTGTCGTACTGCATAAAAGCCGAACAAATCGAGTCTGCAGTCGATCTCGGTATGATTGAAGGCTGCACAGACGTGACCAAGCTCAAAGATAACGGCTGAGGACTTTTTTGGACAATGAGGCTGTTGAGTCGGTGACCCCCGTGACCGAGCACGAACTTAGAAACTTGGTCCAGAAACATGTGCTCATGGATATGTCTGTAAGGTCTGCCAAGAACGGCATGAAACTTTTGTTCATGTACCACAAGTCACTGCTTCGACAGCACGGCATGACATGGGTCGTTGAAAGCAAACCGAAATCGGCTGTCAAGCATGTCTTATCAGTCGTAAAGCCTGCTCAACCCAAGAACAGACTTGAGCAATACATATCCTTCTCAAAGAAGAATGCCGATGACGACTTTGCAGCCTTTTTAAAGCACGCCATAGAGATGTCCGAAGACTTCGAGAAAATTGACAACGGAAACCATCGCAGCCGCCAGCCCGACCCGAGCGGCGTCAACAGCAACAAAAGCGGCTCAAAGACAGGGGCGGACAACAAGTAAGCTGTAAAGCCGAACAAGAGCAGTGGCAAGAAATAGCCGCCGTCGCCATGCCCGCCCAAGTCCTGTGAGGGCAAAGACCTCATGCACTGGGTGGACGACTGCGGTGCAGAAAGAAAAGGGCTTTCAAGGACAGGGTCGCCGGTGCGAAAGCGCTCGACAGGCCATCCAGATCTACGAGAAGTCAAGTCCCTTCGGCCAGTGGCACAGCATCGTCTTTATCAAAGAATGGGAGCCGAATTCGCAAGGGCCGTGAGGTGGTCGGTGACGTCAGCAAGGGTGACGAAAACTTGCAGCCGGCTTCGTGCATCATGACCGTTTCGGACAATAAGGAAAATCGACGTGACTAGTCGCTGCGATGACGGTAGCAACGAAAGCATCGCTTCCACCGGGTTGGCCGAACGTGCAGCGATCAAGGGCATCGGAAAGATCTAGTCTATCAAGACAGTGACTCTGTAAGTCGCGTTGACCGAAAAGGATGAGACGCCGAAGCACTAAAAATTCTCCCGCTCGTGGTACGTGCCCTCAACGTCTTGCACCTGAACTCGGGACGTCTGGCCCTCAAGAATATCCGTTTTCTTGTGCCGCCTGACGCCCTCGCCTGCAAAGATTTGTTGATCGGCCGTCCGGTCTTTCTCCACCTACAAGTGGACACACGGACTCTGCTCGAAGACCGGGTGGCGACACTCGACGTTACAGACTGCATCCCCGGCGCCCTGCCCAAGGGCAACGGTATGCGGGTAAGTCGCTTGATGCTCGCCCGTCTTAACCGCGTCGGCAATGACGAAGTCGAGGAAACGCCGGCTATTGACCCCGCTCGACCGAAGGTCAACTACTTCAGCGCACGTGCTGAAGAGTACCCGCTTCCGGATCAGTCGCTGCTGGACCCTGTGGACGAGGACCAGTACGAAGACATCAAAACCCATCAAAACCGCCGTCGCCGACTAACAGAAAGCCGCCTTCGACAACGTCTTCGCGAAAGACACGGGTTCTCGTCTGACCAAGTTACTCTCTGGCCATATGGACATATTACGCACGTCTTTCTCGTCAGGCCCTCCGGCGTGCCTGCCCCCGCTCAAGATCGAGCTTACGTCGGACGCCAAGCCGTTAAAATCCGCCTGCGGAACTATTCTCAAGAGAAACGTCGCTTTTTAGACAAGTTTTTCAGAGACCTCGTCCGACATCGTCTCGCATACGCGAATGAGACATCCAGATGGGCTTGCGCGCCCCTCCTCGTGCTCAAGCCGGGTTCACAGTACTGATTCACGGTCGACATCCGTTCGGTGAACAAGTACACGATTAAACATCACTACCCGATGCCCAACCTCGTACACGAGCTGACCAAGTGGCCATGTCGAGATACTTCGCCAAAGTTGAATTCTCGCACAGCTGCTGGCAGCTGTCATTGGCATTGATTTCCCAGGAGTGTCAGTCGTTCATCACGCCCGACGGTATATTCACGCCAACGCGCGTGCTGCATGTGACGACAAACGCCGTGGTTCATCTGCAATCCTCCCTCGCAGGCATCATACCCGAAGACCTCAAACTGTACATCTTGTGCTGGTTGGACGATGTCCTCATCCACGCACCCACTGTTGACGTTTTGCTTTCGGCTCTCGAGTACTTTTTCGACGTCTGCGTCGAGTACAACCTGAAGCTTCATCCCGAGAAGTTTACCCTCTTCGCGACCTCAATCCGCTGGTGTGGTCGTCTGCTGTCAACCAGTGGCATCCGCTACGATCCACGCCGCATGGATGGCCTCCTGTCGATGGAACCACCCACAAATGGGGCCCACGTGCAGCAATTCCTTTGCGCACCACAGTGGGTCAAGCAGGGCATCCCCAACTTTACCAAACCTCGTGGCCCCGCTCCACAAATTCATGGAACACGTCTACGACCATGCGGACAAGCGCACCAAGCGCGCAGTGACCCGGGTCAGTCTTTCAACTCTTTGCTGGGCACAGACTGAACTGGAAGCCTTCCAAGCTTGCGAGCATGCTCTTTCCCATCAGGTCACGCTCGCACATCGCGATGTCAACCAGCGTTTGTGCGTATACACCGATGCGTCCGACACGGCTTGGTCTGGGATCGTCACTCAAGTCCCACACGATGACGCCCACGTGGAACAACGACACTCGCCACTCGCTTTCCTCTCGGGTCGCTTCGATGCGACGCAACTCGGTTGGTCAGTCTTGAAAAAGGAAGTCTATGCAGTGTTAGCAACCTTGGACCGGATGCACTGGATCGCGGCAACTCCCGACGGCTTCGACCTTTACACTGACCATAACAACCTCATCTTCCTTTTCGAACCACTCTCCGTGGTTCCGGACTTGTCAGCCACTTCAATGCGTAAAGTCCTCAGATTGGCTGTGCGTCTCAGCATGTACCGCTACACGTGCTATCACATCAAGGGAGACGACAACGTCTGGGCCGACCTTCTGTCTCGTTGGTCGACGACGCCTACAACGGTGCGCCGCATTTTCCACGTACCGGAGCTCCCGTCTTCATCCGCAGAGGATTTCGATTGGCCGTTTCTTTCCACCCTCGCCCAGGCTCGACAAGCCCATGCCGCGCGCGCCCTACTGGTCTTGTTCGAGCAGACTACCTCTGGACTTTCAAAGACACAGGCGCCATATGGATTCCCGACGCTGCCAACGATCTGCATCTTCGTCTCTGCGTCATAGCCCATACTGATCCTTCCAGTCACCGTGGTGCCGATACCACGGAACACATTCTTTCGAAATCCTTTAAATGGTCAACTTTGCGCGCGGATATGCGGTCCTTTTCCCGTGCGTGCATCCACTGTCTATCGACAGTAGGAGGGGAGAAGGTTCCACATCCTTTCGATCCGGCCGTCCACGGCAAAAAATCCAACGACCTGCTGCAGTTCGACTACGTCGAGCTTGGGCCGGCCAAATCGGGCGTAAAGTATGTCCTTAGGCTTCGTGATGACCATTCGGACTATAAGTGGTTCTATGCCTTCTCCAACACCAACGCCAAGAACGCAGCTTCGGCGATTATCGACTGGTGCGCAGCTTTCGGCGTCCCTAACGGCCTCATGTCCGACGGGTCCACTCATTTCAAGAATGAAACAGTCCGTTTGGTCTCGAAGGGCTTGAAGTTGCCGCATCACTTCACACTTCCATACTGCCCGTGGAGCAAAGGCGCAGTCGAACGACTCGGCAAGGAGTTGATTCGCGTGGCCCGTACGGTCTTATCAGAGCTTAAGATGCGTCCATCCGAATTGCCTGATCTCTTTCCAATTTTTACTTCCATCTTGAACAACTCGCCGTCTTCATCGCTCGGCGACGTTTGCCCTATCACAGCATTCATGGGCCGTGAGCCGACACCGCCTATCAAGACTTTTGTGGGCTCAACGACTGCAAAGACAATCAGCCTTACCGAGGAGCAGATGGAACGCAAGTTCAACTTGGAGAAACTCCTCAAGATCTGTGAGGAGATCCACCCGCTCTTCGAGTCTAGTTTGGCCAAATGCCGCGAGCAGTCTCGTGCAGATGCCTCTCTGGGCAATCGGCCGAACTTCGAACACGGTGACTTCGTCCTTGTCGCTCGTGACAAATACGGCGCTGGCGACAAGCTACTGCTCCGTTGGCGGGGCTCTCGTCGCATAATCAAGGCTTTGAACGACTACGTCTATCAAGTCGAGGATCTACGCACAGGCCAATTGGACGAAATCCATGCCACGCGTCTCAAGTTTTATCGACATTATGCGCTCGACACGCGGTGATAATGGATCACGTCTTGCCGTCAGAGATATTCATGCCTGTCCACCGACACATGGGACTGCAAGATGGGCCCGACGGTCTTCAAGTCATTGTCCGTTGGAAGGGACTTGACAAATCTGGAGACTCTCTCGAGCCTCTCCAGAACGTCTTTGAAGACGTCCCAATCATGGTCAAGCGTATGCTCGCACGCAAGACCATACCGGCTGATCTAGTCGCCAAAGCGAAGTCCGCTCTGTCTCTTTGAAAGAGGGAGTGTGGTGCTGGCACTTGGCATTGCACAGACCCCACGTCCATATCGGTCTGATGGGATGTTATTCTCGCTAACAGACCTTAATGGGCAGCGCTAAGTAGCTATGCTCTTCAGTCGGCCCTTTGTCCGCCAATCGTAGGGCTGGCCACTTCACATTTAGTTCCGGCCTCCGACCCTCGATGTCCTAGGTTGGAGGCATCGATCTGACGCGATCACCCTCACATAAGGCCGATTCACTAAGCCTTCGTAAAGCTTTCCTTTCTTTCGTCTTTTAGTCCTCCTAAGGCTCTAAAAGCCCCTTCCTACTGCACGGCCGCACCGGGCAGAGCACAGTTCTAAACGCCGACACTTTTCGGGAATTACAACTTCACACAACAATTGCACAGCACTAATGGACCAGGACGGTGACCACGCGTTGGGCTGTGCCCATGGATGCACCCGCGGGTTGGCGGCACGATTCTCAAACACGGTTGTTTGTGGCAAACCTCTCCAAAGCCGCCCGAAACCCTATTCTCGGGCCCCCACGACCCGACCATACAGTGCGAGATGCCCAATCAAATCCCTTAAAAATGCGTGCCTCAGCAAATACACTCGATTGGCCGAACTAATTCGAACGAAGGGTCCTGGGCACCGCTTCATTATGTTTCCATTCTCCGTGTTGGGGTGCTAGCATCCGGCGGCCCGGAACTTCGCAAACTAGGTTGCGACAGGTATTTCCACACGTACTAGCCGACAACAAGAAAACAGTACAGTATCCTTTATTTCATAACTGGCTCAATGGTCAGCAAGGGAATGTCGTCCGGTGCGTAAACTTGAATTTGTACGGAACTGGACATCCATCTTCGCCCGCCGCTTGCGCCAATAGTTTTGCTGTACTTTCCTCCGCTTCTCAGCATTAGAACTAGATCCGATGAAACACGGTCGTCGCGCGCCTGCTCACTCCTTGATAAATGTCCATTCTGCGGTCTCTTTTTGGGCAACACAGCCCTCGTAAATTCACAAATACCTTGATAACCTTTATCTGCCCAAACAGCCCACAACTGCGGATACTCCTCCGACAACTCCCCCGAATCCTCTCTTATTTCTTTAGCACTTGTTTTCTTTAGATTTTCATCATGAAATTCCTTGTTCTCTTGAAAAATCTTCAAATCTGAAGTTGATCCGAGGTATTGCTTAGAACAACCTATAGCGAGCCCATTCAGTAGAACAGAAACTTCTGTTTTGAATCCATAAAGCTTATGCTTACCGCTAAAATATACTTTTTCTTCCTGCATAATACCACTAGGTCTAAACGCCTGCTGAAAAGTAATATCTGTAGCGTATCTAGCATAACTATAGTACCTGAATAAATTTCCATCATTTCTTAGCTTTTCCATGCTAAATTGTTCACCAACTGAATCCACTGCTGCCTCAAACATAAAACTACTTATTGTTCGGAAAAAACGGTTAATTAAACTCTCCAACGATGGCCCCTTTCTCCCAACGCTCGTGCTAGAAAATCCCACTGCCCCCCATTTTTGACAACCGCAATCATCATAGAAAATGCATCCTTCGCACTAACATCACTATTCCGACCACGCCCAACATTGTAGCTCATTAATATGAAATTAGAAAAAAGCCCCAAAATATATTCAAACTCTTGCGGTTAAAGTCTGTCATCTTGAGAATCGCGTCGCTGCCACCAGCCTCGTAGAATCAATCGAAGATTGGGTAATCTGGGTCATTTTCCTCATCTGGCTCCTGGTGGTCGTCCCCATTGTACGCGTTGATTTGTGCATCTCGCTCTATCGCAGCCTCTACTAGTAGGCGAAGTCTATGCGAAGCCTCGCTGATGCTGATTGGGCTGGGGGAGGGGGCGGGGACGCTGTCAGAGTGCTAGGGGCTGAAGACTGCGGCATTGGAAATTGTAGGGGAATTTGCGTTGCTGTGGCGTGGCATTGACAGGGAGGCTGCATCTTTGGCCACTATCAGATGCTTGGAGTACTGTATTAGGCTTGGGTGCGAGATTGTGTAAATTGGTGAATAGACAGTCTTTTTAAATATTTGGCGGTCTTTTTCTATGCCGCCATTTCCATTTCAAAATATTCTAAGATCGCAGGAAAGTTGCGTGTCTGTTTGATTTCGTACTAATTTCATCAAAAAACAATTTTTTTCCGGAAGCTGATATTTTTTCTATTACGAACTGTATCATCAAATCGTTTTATCCCCTGTAATTTTTTTGCAGTCCTAGGTGTATATCTGTTTAACTTCGGGATTGGACTAATATGGGTGCAAAACTGCGAAATCCAGGAGGTAATTTTTTTGGATTTGCCTCCGCGATTTTCCCCTTTGCCACCGTTGCTAATCATAACACCAAGGAAGGAAAGCTCGCAACAATTGCCGTCGAAGCTTGGTGTGATCATGACTTGTATATCTGGCACTGGTTTGCTGGTAGAAGCGGAACTAACAATGACAAAACACTTCTAGAGGTCTGCTCTTTATTTGTAGCCATCTTGAATGGTACGTATAAGATAGAGACTCCGGCTAGCTACAAGCTCCATCGCAATGCTCCCAGCCGCACTCTCTGCTATCCTTGCGGACGGTATTTATCCCCGCTGGACAATCTTTGCGAGGCCGATCCATGAGCCGGCGGATGACGGAGAGCAAAAGTACACAAAGCTGCAAGAACCATTAAGAAAAGACATTGGAAGGGCATTTGAAGTTCTGCAGAATAGGTTTACAGTGTTAAGAAGGGAGTCTTTTCTTTGGTTCAAGAAAGACATTATAATGGTCAGTGAGACTTGCATTATCCTGCATAATATGCTCATCCAAATGTCTCAGGAGGGCTTTTTTGAAGAGTAAATTGCTGCTGAGGGACGCATGATCAATTTAGTAACCGATCTGTATGACGAAGAACGTGGAAAAGCGCAGCAAAGACAAGGCGAAAGTGCGAACGCTAAGATAGAGATCGAGGAAGATCGTAATGTCGATGGCCAACTAGACTTGGAGGGTATGCAGATACCGTAGAGCTTTCTGACATCATCTATAGAGTTCGAAGGATTAAGTAAATATCTCATAGAAGCGACAAAGGAAGCAAGGTGGAAAGGTATGCAGCTGCTTTAGTAGATTTGCTATCTTCGGGCCTCATGCTGAAGTTTTTTATGCTTCTCAAGCGGAGAAAACGCTTCCTATGGGCAAGCTTGGATTGTTTGCGACGTATTAAACCCCGGGATCTGGTCAAGTATAAGATTTCGACAGCACAGGGGCTAAGTTCCTGCCCCGAAAGGCGTTGGCGATGAAAAAGTCAAGCCAGCCGCCATTGTTGGTATCCCCGACGCTGCAGGATGTGAAGGCGAGTGAACAAGGACCCTCCCTGGCTAAAACTACTCCAGAGGGTCCTTTTACTGCTACCAACTGCTGAGCTAAATACGTCCGGCACCTCAGCTACTGCTCCCCTTCGAAAACGTCCGCAAAACCACCCGCCCTCTCCTGTTGACCATCACCGCTATCCCTCTGTTCACTAGCGCCTTTGCTCTGTTGCCTGCTCGCATCCTCGATTTGCCTCACCTCGTTCCCTCTAACTCCCCGCTTCTCCATCAGACTGCCAATTATCTCCCTAAAATCTTCCGACCCCGGGTCTAGTAGCTTCAAAAAATCTATATCATTGGCCTCATCTTGCTGCGCAAGTCTTCTTTTCTTGGACTATGCGATGATTGCATTCCCTTCAGATAAACTCTTCTGTATCGCTTGCAGTGACTGTTTTATATGCCTCTACTCGCTCGCTCTTTTTTCTTCTACTTTCTTCCGTTTTATTCCTTTTGGGCGCACTTCCTCCTCCTCATCAGAGAGGACTAGTGCACCGCCAACCGCCTGCTTACGATTTCCCTCAGCAATCGTGTCCAGTGTTGCTCGGGCTATTGATTTCCCCGCACTGTCCCCAACATCTTTCTCCTCAGCAGCCTTTTTACTATTGCCCCCATCCATGTCTGCAACATCACGGCCCTTTTTGACCACTTCATCTTTTTAACTTGAAGTTGACTTCTTAGGCGACGATTTCCAACTCCTTTTACTGTACTCGTCGCAAAAACAATCGTGCTGGCTGAGGTAATCGGCAGTAGAGATCTATTTGAACGGCTGCACAAAGACATAATTCCCGTCGGCACCAACCTTCACAGCTCTTTTCCGATATTGCTCCTGCGTTACTTCCGCTAGTAGGTCTTCGTCAGCTCCGGACAACTTCATGGCCCTGACCTTCATCCTCGCTGAAATAAAGTGTTGCGTCTCCCGCGCGATTCTTAGACAAGTGCTGCGCAGAGAGGCAGCTTTCCTTTTCATTTTATATTTATTCCTGCAAATGAGCTCAATTACGGCCCAAGTGTTCTTCTCTTTTTGATAGCACTCTTTCCCTGACTGTTCAATCCATGCTTTCGCCAACCCAAGCGCCTTATCCTCAGTGAACCCCTTGCCATGCCCTTTCTTTTCCTGTGCACTGCCACCCTTGTCCTTCTCTTTCTTTCCCACCTTTCTTTGAGTTGCCGAATCGTCGTCGTGGGTTTCAGAAGCGCAGACAGACCTACTGGAAGTTTTGCCGGAAGGTGCAGAATCAGCGATCTCAGTAGCGTTGGCTTCACTGTCAGAGACTGGCTGGACAAGAGCGACACTTTCTTCATCAAACATGGCGCTTGTGTCCTGCGGTTCCTGTGCTTCTGATGAATCCGACCGAGGCGATGAAGATCCGGCCATCTTGCCGGTGCCGAGGTCCGGCACTGTTTGGAATCCGGGGTGCCTACCATGGCGGGAACATATCTTTCCCGCCAAGCTGGAAGTGCTGTCTCAGCGATATGATGTTGCGGAAATAGGACCTCGGTTGTGACTGGTCGGACAGATCTTCAATGGCCATTGAAAATCTGCACGTTCAGTCCTATAATCAGTCCTATTCTTAGAAATTTTCAAACTGATTATAGGTACGGAGTGGGTAATTTAGCTCTGAATTTTAGTGCACAGAGCCCCGGTGGTGATGCCATCATTGCCAAAAGCGCTAAATTTTCGAAATTTTCATTGATTTAGCGCACCGGTAGGAGGATGTTCCCTTCTGCTTTGTAGATACTGTACCGTTTAGGCATGAAATATGATTGGGCTACAGCAAAACATTTCTCTCAGTAAGGTAACCTTTTATGATTGGTGTACAGTCCAAATGTGCAACGTTGCAAAGTACTTAAAATTAAGTTGGAATTGGGTGACTAAGCTCTGCGTGTTGCGGTGCGCGACAAATTACGGATGCTGCACATGTTGACCAGATTGAGTAGCTAAGCTTCTGATACAGGCGAGTCTTCACTCCCCCAGTCGAGCATCCGCTACGAGACGCTACTGCTGCCGCGTATGTCTCTATAACCTTGGATTTTTCTAGAGAGGGTGTTCCTGACGAGTCGAAGGCTAGTGGTACAAAATCCCATCCTAGCCTTGATCGTCCCGGCATTGCCTCGCCTGGAATCGCTGCCACTTTCGTAGCTAAGTCTCTCTTCTTCCGCTTTCCAGTAACAGCAGGTCAATATTGAATGGAACTACACTACTGCAACATTCCAAGGGTCCTGGGCATTGCTTCATTGCCCTTCCACTCTCCGCGATGGGGGGCTGGCACCTCACTGCTCGGGACTTCGCCAACCGGGTTGCGACTGGCATTGCCGCACGGGCAGCCGTTCCGATTGCTGATGCGCAGCAAACATTGTTCGCTCGTCACGCGGCGAGACTCGTCCAGAATAACGCCAGTTGTTTGTTGGAGGGAGTTTTGAGCGACACTTAGGCCACAACTTGAAATTGTGTATACTCTAGTGTCTATCCGACCACGCACTGTCCTCATATGAGGCACACTTTGTCCTCATATGAGGACAATTTCCGTTACATTTTGGAAAGGAAAATGTTTTGAAAGCCCGAAATTTTTACTGGAAAAAAGGTTTTTTATGTTTAGTTACAGTACAGTAATTTTTACTGTACATGCGCCCTCGTTTCTGAAACCCCCCACGATAATACGAACTATTTTACCTTCCAAAATGAAGTCGTTTTCACAACTTCTTGCAAAGAGCGGAAGCTGGTGAGGGAAAACTGGTCTAGCCTTCACCGAGGTCAACAGTCTTGAAAAGTTTGTTTTGATCGGCCATCTACACTCATGAACTAATGCGGAGGGACAAGAAATGCGCTGAGGTAAAAAAATTTTGTATTGAAAAGAAGTGCTAAAAGTAGTCCTCATATGAGGACAAATGTCCTCATACAAATGTCCTCATATGAGGACAACGGTCCAATAGACACTAGAGAACCTCCGTTCTCAGGGTATGTACAGTAAGTGGTGACCCTACTTACAGTAGTCCACGTCTGCGATTGCTCTTAGCAGGAAAATTAAATATTGTACCAACCCACTAAAGCGGGGGGAATTTTTGGGTTATTTTAATGCATGGAAGATACTCACTAAAGTGAACTATGTTCATCCTCTCTTTTGACCAACCCGTTTCCCCTGACTCTTTGCCTCCTTGCCGATTTCACTCCAAAACTTGTTCTTCGTTGCGTTCGGGTTTTCCAAGGGGTAGTGCCGCAGGGGGATCCGGACTCCGCCCGAACCACCTCGTTGAGCTTTTACAGGTCCCACCAGTTGTCAATGGTGGACGGGTCCCACCAGTTGTCAATGGTGGACGAGGCTTGCTACCTGCTCTGACTAGTGTGGTCAACTTGCTAGCCAACGGGAATGCCCCTGCGGCTATATCGGCATGGATCGCAGGGGCGCCGCTTACGGCACTTCTGAAACCGGACAGAGGAATCAGATCGATCGCCGTGGGCGGGACCTTACGTCGCTTGGTGGGCTGATGTTTGCTGACTCGCATTTCCGAAAAGGCTTCGGAATAATTTCCGCCACTACAGTTGGGAGTAGCAACGTCAGGAGGATCTGAGCCAGTTGTCGACGCGATACGGCGACTTTATGAGGAGCATGGCGAATCGGCATAGTATGCACTGTAAAGCGTTGACCTTCAAAACGCCTTCAACCTGGTCAGCCGCAGTGCGTTTTTGAAGGAGGTCGAGCAGAGGTTCCCGGAGCTCTTACCTTGGGTCAATTAGACGTACGCGGTAAACCCGGGTCATCTGTGGTGTGGGGATGATATGCTCCGGAGCGTGGTAGGCATGCAGCAAGGGGATCCTCTGGGTCCACTTTTATTCTCCCTTGTGCTGCAAAAAGTGACGCGGGAACTGAAAACCCGCCTGGAAAATGTGGGCGACACCACAGGCAGGTCTTCTGTACTCCTTCAGCTGTGGTACTTGGACGATGGGTACATAGTGGGCACCCACGAAGCCATTCGAACGGCGCTAAAATTCCTCTCGTCCGTGCAGGTGCGCAGTTTGGGTTTGTGTACACCTTCGCATGGATAAAGGGAAAAAATTGGGTGTTTTAATGATTAAAAATTAGGTTAGCCATGGAAAAGTGTGCCGTCTGGTGGCCAACTGCCCCCCCCACCTGTCCAGCAGTCCCTCCCATGTGAGCTTCCCCAGAACTATGACGCCGGGACACAAGTGCTCCGCGCACCCATCGGGTCGGACTTATTCATGGAGGGCGAGTTCTCAAAGCACGTCACATCGTTGCAGCCTCTCCTCAAATCCCTGTTAACCCTGGAGGACACTCATGTGGCTCTTGACCTACTGCGGACCTGCTTTGGTGTATATCGGATCAACTACCTCTTACGTGTACTTCCCCCTCATTCCACTCTTACGGGAGCAACTGAATTCGACAGAGCTGTTGAAGACACGCTGCGGGGGTTGATGGGTGGGGTTCTGGATGCAACTTCCTATTGTGCCCTTTGGGCCCCGCAAGCCAACATTTGGCATCGGGCTCCGCTCCGCTAAGCTCACTGGGGCGGCTGCCTTCCTTTCCTCCGTATCCCTCACGCGTGCCCTGTGCTCTACCCTTCTCCCTGTGCTACCGAACACTGCTCTCCAATCTTACACATCCGCAGTTCGGGCACATGATGAGCGGAAGACACAAGTGGCACCCGAGAAGGTTGTCCAGTTCACGGCTATCGACTCAAGGCAGCGGTTTGGGCAGGGTCAACTCGCTCGCCCAGTTGGGGAAAAGGCGTTTGACGCCATGCCAAAGGGGGATGAGGGGACCGTGGCATTCCGAGCTTCGTTGTCAGTGGATGGATGCAAGGGCTGGCTTTCATGCCAACCGGCTCCAGGCCTGGGCTCCTACATCTCGGACCGCAGTTACAAGACGTGGTTGCAGTTCTATTGCCGGGTACCACTGTTTCCTCCCGCTTCAAAATGCCCCAAGGGAGGATGCACAGCACTCATGGATTAGTACGGTGACCACGCGCTGTGCTGTGGCTGTAGTTCCACCCGCGGGTGGCGGCACGAGTCACAAACACGGTTGTTTGTCGCAGACCTCTCCAAAGCCGCCCGACACCTTGTCCTCGAGCCCTCACAACCCGGCCATGCAGTTCGCCCGGACATCAAGGCGCTTGAGAACGTGGGCACGGACTATTATGATGTAAACGTCATCCATCCCTTGACCCCCGCCCGCCTCCCCTCCCTGGCGCGATGCCCCCTCAAGCCCCTTAACCATGCTCGCCTTGGCAAGGACACTCGCTTTGCCGAGCTGATACGTTCCAAGGGTCCTGGGCATCGCTTCATTGCCCTTCCACTCTCCGCGATGGGGGGCTGGCACCTCACTGCTCGGGACTTCGCCAACCGGGCTGCGACTGGCATTGTCGCACGGGCAGCCGTTCCGATTGCTGATGCGCAGCAAACATTGTTCGCTCGTCACGTGGCGAGACTCATCCAGATTAACGCCAGATGTTCGTTGGAAGGGGTTTTGAGCGGCACTTAAGGCCACAACTTGAAAGTGTGTATTCTGCAGAGAACCTCCGTTCTGAGGGTATGTACTGTAAGTGGGTAGCCACTTAGGCCTCGTCTGGGTTTGCTCTTACAGTATCCGGAAAATTAAATGAACCACCCCATTTAACCCTGTCTTTTTCCCCTGTTCAGTTCTGCATCCCTTAGGGAACAGCTGACCATATTTTTCATGCATTAAAAACACCCCAAATTTCCCGTTCTGTATGTTACGAGCTACAGAGCTCAGTACTCTACATACTGCCTTGTACAGTAAACCAGTAGGCCCCACGGTCTTACAGTAAAACATTAGGATATGTTTCATTGTACTGTATAACGGGGAAAATTTTGGGTAATTTATTATTTGGAAAGTACTGTAATGTCATACTGTATAACCGAAGTCGCAAAAAGCGAGGCGGTCAAGGCTGCGGAATCATACGGGAAGGTTCGCGGGATACTCATGCCAAGGCATGCTGCGGGCTCTGCCGCAGCATGTCCAGTGCAGCCAGCTAGCTGACCTCGAGCCAGCCTTTTACCGTAAATCCCAATATTGCCCTGTGTAAGATAAGTAATGAGTACATATCATCTCTCTCCATGCCGATAAATGCCTGTAAGTGTAATTTGGATAACAGCCGACCCCCTATCTCAATCATTAAAACACCCAAGTTTCCTTCTGCTGCTGCGATCGGCTTCAAGATGCACAGCAGTGAGTCTTGAAGCCGATCGCACAGACACACGAGTGGTACGGGAAAATCGCGGCGCCCTGAATCATCGGTCGGAAAGCCCTTCAAGTGAAGCTCCCAAGGAGCAGCTAAGGCCGTGTCAAGCTGTTTGTGTGAGGTGTGGTTGCAATGTCATTTGAGGTTGAGTATCAGATACAGTGCCCTCACATGAAATCCCTCGGTCAGGTCGAAAAGCTTGTTTGCGTAAGGCCATGCCGCGTAAAATTCCGCAATGTCATTACTGTCGGCAGGCGAACATTTACGCTGGGAGTCGCAAGTCACTGGCGTAAGGTCTCTAATGCCAAAGTATAATATATGTGGGATGGAAAAGGCAGAAATTGCGGTAGTGATTTGGTAACTGCATTATAGAGTGCTGCATACCGCCACAGTATGGGTGGCTGTCAGGGATTCCGCGGAATGGACGACTTGGCGAAGAAGGATTTTGTTGGACAACTGTACAGCATGGTGGGACGCACGGTACAAAGAAGTCTAAGCGACAAGTTGGTGGTGTGTGAGTAGCAGGTGCGTATCGAGATTATGATCACTATCGTATAGGTAATGTCTCACGCGTAATTTACGCAGCGTAAGGCGCACAAGTTTACTGAAGCATTCTGCACGGGTGATTGCACAAACATGTGCTTATGAAGATGCTTTGAGCGAACCAAGGAGAAAGAAAGGCACATTGTAGAGCTGGAATAGAAAAGGACTAGAATCTATAGTTGTGTTCTTGCATGCGCAAAGAGAGGTGTGCAGCAAGGGGATAGGAATTAATAAGTGCACTTTCAATGTGCACGTATGTAGAGTATTGAAGCTTCATTCTGAGGCCAGTCGAGCACAACGGAGAGTATTTTTATGTTGGCAGCCAATGGTGACGAGTGTGATCGGTTTAATTTTCTACCGTTCGAGGAGGAATCATTTTGTTTCGAATTTCGAATTAATTTATCATTCACTAATTTCAGTAATGTACTTGCATTGTACCTTTCTCGGGTTATATTTGGATCATTATATTTCATTAGTTTTTCGAGGAATAGGAAAATGTCATATCACTTTTGCCTCTCGGAGGCGTCACCATAGGTCTTCCAAACTTTCATAGAGCACCTTCGATTGATAGAAAACCTTTAGTAGCTAATGGTATTCAAAAAATTAATGTGTAAAACTTTCCATCCGAGCTTCGCAGAACTGGATAATGCAGCATCACATCCACGATATAAGTGATACCCCCTTTCAAAGATTCTCTGTTGCAAGGCAGAGCTTTTGGCAAGTAGGGCACTGTTCTGTGCTGTTCAATATTGTACATCAACCCCAAAGAGACCCGAAATGAATAAAACTAGCACACGCAGTGTACAAAAACATCATTAAAACTTACAGTTTTGCACTACCTAATTCGTACTTGATACAAGTATAATAACTGATCGCAATAATGGAAATGATTAAATGAAATTCGGTGCTTCAGAGAAATCCAATTTCTAAAAACAGCGTTAAACGTCAGAGTTGGCCGACGAGACTTCATTTTGATCGAAAATGCCATTCCGGACAAGACGTATTGCTGTTCCAACTACCGTACTGTACTGCAACAGCCCTTGGATGCGCATACTCTACTGTGGTTAAATAACATGTGGTGCGGCAGTGCAGCAAATTTATTGGGGTTGCTGCGCAACCGGTATTGACTGTAACATCACGACTGTAGTACGGAGGTCGTTGGTGTTAAAAGCTCATTGTAGCGCAGCAAAGTCTAGTATTCACCGACTTGCTATACTGTACAGACCCATACGCTAAAGTCTCAGCACGATACAGTATTGTACTGCATCCTTACAGTACTGTACAGTAACCTATTAATGTTGCTAGCACCTCTGCACCGTGACGGACTAGGGGCACACAAGTGACTGTCTAAGCCGTAGGCTCTGCAGAGTCTGCTGTGCAATTACGAGTTTAAGCAGTACTGTACAGCACTGTACAGTATGTACTTTGCGGTACTGTACAGTGTTAACACTAGGAGAACGGCACTATCTCGCAGGTACAGGGAGTACAGCAGGTAGGGGGTACAGCAGGTACAGTACCAACGTTTTCAATAATTTTCATCTACACTCAAGACAAGGCGTACAGATTCGCACGGATTAATCCAAACGATTAACATAGCCTCTGGCAGTATCTGTAACCATCTGTACACGTATTGTACAAAGTTCCGTGAATACGTGGACACTCTTGACACATCGGCGCATCCAGTTAGCTTTTACCCGAATAATAGGACCAATCAGTGTACCGCAGAGACACAGTTTAATCTAAAGATATCAATATTTTATTTGGACTATTTTCCGCTTTTTAAATTAATTAAACAAATGCTTTTGATTCCAAAAAAATGGCATTTGATATGCCTGTAACCAATAGATATTGGAAAGAGATCAAAGTCAGTCAAAATTCTTGGGCTTCTCGAATCAAAAAGATCGAGTCGTATGCGGCGCTGTACAGTACGTTGGCCCCAAAAAGCTGGGCTTTTCTATGAATCCAACGTAGTCTTTGGTACGGTACAGTGTAAGGTACTGTACTTTGCTTTGCTACTGTACTGTACAGTACATTGGAGCAACAGTATAGTGGTAGTAATTTATATTTAAAATTTGTGACCTGCCAGGAACATTTCGAGTTCCGTGGAGCTGCATGAAACATGTACAACAAGGGACCGAACGGACCATGAGGTTGATTACCGCACAGCAACATGAAGCTTGCGTTTTCCACTAGTCATTTCGCAGCTTTGTGCTGGTTTCACATTTAAGGAAGCATCGCCTCCACAAAAGCAAGGAAATCGCTCATTGCATTGCCAATATGCAACGGTACCGAAAACAGCCATGCGCTGTACGAGAAACAGGGAGTTTGTTTAACGCAGGTCATGGCACTGAAATGCGGGATGTACGGTATGGCTTACAGAATTGTGGACCGGGAACGTTGGTGGGACCGCCCACAGGGATCGAAAAACTGAGGCTGTTGTGAAACCGAAGATCCTGCCACAGCACGTGATGCTCAGCACACAACCATCCTCCACGCGGCCCTTTTGCTGCTGGGGGTTTGGGTGCTTATCTTTCCCGCAAAATTATGTAACAGTGTAAATAAAATATTTTTTAAAGAAAAAAAAATTAAACTTTCTATAGGTCCTAGATAGAAGAACAGAATCAAACAGAGAACTTTGAGTTGCCTACCGAGTGATTTCATGTGACTGTCTCTCACGTTCAGTACTCCCTTTCACATACCGGTCGATATCAACGTTCACCTTTAGGGTATATTCAAGCTTCCTTTCTTTCCGCCCCGAGATCATTACTTTGAAACATAGCCCTCCAACCCGTTTTCCCTTCCGAGTAGCTTTTCTCCTCTACCGCATCCAATCTTCCCCTCACCTATCTCTGCCACTCTTGTTCTCTCTCTCTCCATTCTTTGTGCTTTCCATCTCTTGATTCTGTTCTCCTATCACAAACGGAGGCAAGCATCCCTTTAGGATAAAACGAGAATTCATTCAATTTCTTCAGCGCCACCGCGCAAACAACGAGAGAACCAACCGGAGGGCATCTTAACTCCTTCGTGCAGCCTGTTTCTGCTTCACTCGCCTTTCTCCGTTACATTCCACAAAGGCTGTATCCTGTCCGAATTTCCGCCTTCTCAAATCCGGTCCATTTCCACCCCCGCTCAGAGACATAAGTCCGCCTAGCAGTGCGGTCACTTCATTTCATCCCCTCCAAACTTCCACTTCACCCATCAGTCACTGTTCGCTATCGTTTATCGCTACGTCGCATTTCCTCCCGCTTCTGCTGATTCTCAACGCATCATCTGCGAACCGGCCCATACTTAAACAACTTTGGACTCAAATTCACTCCTTTTCCTTGCATTTCCTCCCACCCAAACTACTCTCTTCATCTCCACCTCTTTTTCACCATCTACCACTCTCAGCTTTCCTGTGATGGACAAAAACGACTCCACTCCCCTTAGCGCCGCTGAGGCCGCCAAACATGTCACTATATGGAACCGTCGTGAGCACCGCAAAATCGCTGGCAACGCTGCACCGCTGCGACGCAACCTCGAGAAGTACCTCAAGAAACACCCAGAGTGTGAAGAGTACAAAGGTCAAGACAAAGACCCTAACAGAGCTCCGATTGACCCAGCAACAGGAGAGCGTGTGCTTCTCAACGAACATGTTCCTATTTGGCATACACTTGAAAATAGGAAAGTCACCGGCAATGCCGCCCCACTGCGAAAAAACTTGGAAACTTATCTTCGCAAACATCCTCATTGCGAAGTCTATAGCAACCAGGATAAGCTCCCACGTCAATCATCCAGGCTCCATCTTGGCCTATGCTGAACCCACTTTCCCGGTCCCTAGCGTGAACGACCGCGGCGTCGCTCCACCTTCCCGCACAACACCGTCTACAAATGTCATTGGGACCGCCACTGTTGCACTGGATCAAAACACAGACCGCCCATCTTCGCCTAAGCCCGTTTCGAAACCTCGCTACATTGGGGCCTCCGACGGTACGCCCACTTCAACTCCGATGCAGAATCCATTTTACGAATCCGCCCGCACTCGACATGCAGCTCCATTCAACCAACCCTCTGCGCCCTTGCCAATCCCGTCTACCTCATTCCGCTCAAGTGGATTCCAATCGTCCCCACCTATCCCTACCTCTCCTCAATCTTCGCCGAGGCCAAGGACTCCGACCTACCATGACATGGTCTCCTCCTGGTCTAACCAGCCAGAATGGACCCGACCTAATCCTCAGCCCTTTGTCAGCGGTTTCCCGCGTCTCCCAACAGTTGGACCTTCGCAATGCAGTGCGCTTTTCTCCTCACCCAATTACACACCGTCCGCCCTTGACGGTGCGGAGAGCGGTAACGGAATCCCTATTCCGGGATCTTCCATGGGCGATCGACCAGATGCCATCATGGGGGCTTCCTTCGGTGCTTCATTGGGTGGAACTGCAAATATGGATCTCGGTTACATCCTGGGAACCACCCCGCGATCCATGGACCAAGATCCTGACATAATGCAGTTTTCCCCGAGCAACTTTTTCGCCAGTGGGAAGAGTCCCATGCAGTCAAGCCCGCCTTCAGGGAGCTCAGCTCCGCAAAACCCGTCCACGACCAGTAACTGATGACTGCCTTCCGGGGTGTAACTGTTCAAAGTTGCCCATGCTCTGATCCACTTCTTTCATTCTTGGCTTTTCTTCACTTCTGCCTGCAATCACTACGCTAATTTTTACCTTACACGACGAGAGCTGTAAATAACTGGGATGAAGATGTTTCAGTACTTCAGCAAAGATTTCACCAATGTTGAATGCAAGGGGCGATAGAGTTTTCAAAAAGTCTGTTTCTGTCTTAGATGCTTAGGTACTGCGGTCAGATGCTTGGGTACTGCGGTCAGTTGCTTGGCGTGGAAGATTTCATGACGTTTTTGGGGAGCCGCTCTGGATGTGTTGTTCCGTATATCTAGATCTTTCCTTTTTCATGTTCGTTCGTCAGGCTGGTCTTGTACCTTCCTGTGGACTGGCAACGACGTTTTCAAAGTTCCCTTCGGTTCCTAACCATTGCCGCAGGCACATGAGTTAGGATTACTGCAGTGCTTCTGTAACCGAGGTTGACCAACAATGAATAAAACTGGAATGTAGAATCCGTCCTCGATGGGTCTTTCATTTTCAAAAGCTACTCGCGAGTGGACATGCTAGTTGAGACTTCATTCAAGGTTGTGTGAACAGTCTTATTCTCCGTCACTAGTCAACGGAATTGATGACCTTGAGAGTTTTTGAATCCGCAGTGACCAATGCACCCCTTGGAACACGGTCTATCCTTCATACTTGTACACGCAACTTGCGATCCATCGGCAGTGCCAACAAAGCACCCACTTCGACATATTAGACACCCGCCATTTTCCTCAAAACATCTGGGGCAGACGACGGAGACCAGTCACGGTATCCATCTCGGTTATGATCACCAAAACTTCATGTGTACGAATAACATCACATCCAGCACTGACCCAATCCACGATCATGCTCTCCGAAAACTTAACGGCCTGGGTGGTGACAACCACCGGGACTGCCAGCTCCCTGGCAACCTGTACCACGACAGCCGAACCCGGGGCGGAAAGAACAGCACCATTCATGGCAACCTCCTCGGCGCCAATAACAACAGCGTCGATATTATCCAACAGTCGATGACAGTTGGCTAAGACCCCATACTTTATCGGAGCTCCAGTAGCACACGAAAGTCGCTTTGCCATTGCCCGCCCCCAAAGTGCGGGCCAGAATCGATGACGGTCAACTTCTTACCGGTTGTGTTGACAGCCATAAAGGCAGCTTCTGCGACAGTGGAAGAACCAAAGACTGCAAAGGAAGTCCACGAACGTTCGCGAACAAGTTGATCGAAAAAGGCGGAGACCTTTGCACGAGCACCGAGGACACGGACGGAGATGAAAGAGTCAAGAGTAGAGAGGGCGAGATCGAAGAGGGTGGCATCATCGGTGGGGTGGGATGAGAGGCGAGTTTGAATGGTGTCAAGCATGGAGCGAAGAAGTGGGGAGGAGGGATGGGGATTGGGTATGGTGGACACGAGCTTGGTAATCTGGAGGCGAGGGGAATCGTACTGGGATTGACGAAGTGCGTTGATCTGACGACGAAGAGAGGATTCGATGGAAAGGGCTAGGGCTGTTGAGGATGGAGGTGGGGTGGGAGATGGTTGGGGGACCGGAACTGGCATGGTTGGGGTGGTGGTGGGAATCAGTGGGAGGACTGATGAGATTTGGAGTGACGGGATTTGGAACGGGAGGAAGGGTCACGGGATTTGTTTTTGGTGCGCCAGAAAAAGGGAATGGGAAAAGGGAAGGGGAGGCAACACACAACACAATAGTAGTCCGTAATGGTGAATGAAAGGTAGTGATTGACGATTTGTAGTAGATGATTAGGTCGGTATTGGTGGAATGCGACTACGGCGGCGGCGGCGGCGGCGGCGGCGGCAGTGAGGAAAAGGTTGCGATGAATAGTCGAGTAGAGGTGTGGCTAAACCGTGGAGGGCGGGGCAGTGAGGTAGTGAGACCTGACCGCCGGTGTGAGGATTTTGTACAGGCGAATAGACACAGGGTTTGAGGGCCGGCACTGCGGTTGTACCCTGAGTTTTTAACAATATTGTACCACAATATGTCCCCTATTTAAGCGGTGCACCTGTTGGTATAATTTGTACAGTAAAGTGGCGCACTGTGCGCCGCGGCAAACAGTTGCCGACCTGCGCTCAACGGCGCGACCACAGACTGCATTACAGTAAAGGACAGTACAATACTGTACTCCATCAACTGAATTCATCTGTATGTGCGAAATTATAGTAAGGTACTATACGTACAGTATGAAGCAAATGCAGTGATGACACGTGTATCTTAACACGTGTGTTACTGTGCAAACCGTATACAAAATCACAGGTCTCTAAGATCTGGGAGGCAGTGATCGACTCTGATGATCCGATCTGACTCGACTACTGGTGCCAACCTTTATCAATTATACGCTAGTCTATACTGTACTGTACAGGTACTCACCTTTGCCCTTGCACAATCAATGCCACCACGCCATCCCGCGCTGACTACACCAATCCTCATCACCACTCTCCTCAACGTTTCACCTGCAATCCCACCCCCGATGTCGATCCCCACTTTTATTGCCTCCCTCCCCAAAACCTCCGCCCCGCGCGTAGCAAACTCACGATGCACCACATTTCTCCCTTCTCTCACCCCGAAACCCCTCCGTTCCATGCGCCTCCAAACCCCTCTCATGACCGCCGCGCCAAGCGCCGTCTCGGCCTCAACGCCTCCTCTCATCGACCTTCGCGGAAAGAAAGCACTCGTCACTGGTATCGCTAATAATCGCTCCATCGCCTGGGGTATCGCTCAACAGCTTCGTGCCGCTGGCGCTGAAATCGGTGTCACTTATCTACCTATTAACGAACGTGTTGAGGGAAAGGTGAGATCCTTGACTGATCCCTTGGAGCCGTCTCTGTTTGAGCCTTGTGATGTTAGTAAACCGGAACAGCTTTCCACCCTGTGTTCGAAGATTGAACAGTCTTGGGGTGGGGTCGACATTTTCGTCCATTGTCTCGCATTCGCCGATAAAAAGGACCTCGAGGGCAGGTTCTCCGACACCGATAAGAACGGTTTCGATTTAGCACTTGACATCTCCGCGTATTCACTCTTGGAAATGACTGGCAAGCTCCGCCCGTTGTTCAATGAAGGCGCTTCGGTGATCACTCTCAGTTACATTGGATCAGAACGTGTTATTCCAAACTACAACATCATGGGTGTGGCCAAGGCCGCCTTGGAGGCCTCTGTGCGTTATCTTGCAGCGGAGCTGGGTCCGGATGGTGTTCGTGTCAATGCCGTGTCGGCAGGCCCTATCCGTACTTTGGCGTCCTCTGCCATCGGAGGCATTACAAGCATGATCAAGTATGTCGAGGGTGTAGCGCCATTGAGAAGGACCGTCACACAAGTCGAAGTGGGAAATGCAGCCGCGTTTTTATTGTCGGGCGCTGCGTCGGGAATCACAGGGCAGGTTCTTTACGTAGACGCAGGTTATCAGATCATGGGCGCCCCTAAGGATGTTTAAGACACCAAGCTGTCTTTCCACCAAGTGCAGTGAAAGTTGCGATATCGTAGGTGAATGCGTGCGCATTAGCTACGTGGATGTGGTGGCGTGCAGTGGTCAACGCTAGTTCTTGCCTGGTCATTTCTGGCTACTGAGTAGGTCCTCTGGTTTCGTTGGGCCATTCTGCCGCGCGTTACAGAGCGGTGTATGCAAAAGTGCAATTACGGCAAAGAAGCTCTGTAGGTTAGTGATTGCTACGTGCTTAAGGTAAAGCGATTGAATGCAGTCCACATGGCAAGGGAAAATGCAATAGAGTCAGTGACACATGCATTAGCGCAGAAAAAACATACCAATTTCAACAGCTGCCTCTTTTCTCTAGTGGCCATGTGCTGCACGCAAGACCCGGCCGCTGTGCAACTAAGCAAGACATACAGCATTGGTTTTGCTATACGATCCAAAGCTCCCATGTTGACGTAGTGCCCGAAAGTTCCTCTTCCTTTCGAACTGCTCGATGTTAACAGAGCTGAGGGGTCTCCGGCCCGCGTTACCCTGTGCTGATGAAAGTCTAACGGACTTTGATGCGCCGGACTTTGGGCACGGAAATCAGGTAACTTGGAGCAGAGGCGTCCTCTCCTGCGGCGTCTATGATTTCTTTATTCCGCCAGAGAGGCACAGTACGGGAATCACCGTCTGTTTGGCACTGCTAGAGATCTACCGGCCATTCCAAAAAAATTTAACCAAAAAAGCAAAAAGCGCCCAAATACCAGCGCCAGCCCCCGATCCGCAAAGCAATGTTGGGAGGTCCCTTTAGAGAAAAAGTCGGGTCGCGCCTCCTCGTCGCAATTACATCCTCGGATTCAACGCCAAAGCCCTGTTTGCATGTCCAACCACCGCTTCGACTGCGAGTAAAGCAGAGATCTGTGCGGAAAAGCTGGTCCTTCAACCAGGACCAATTCATCGGGAACCCTCGTAGCGTGTCTTTTGCGCAATGAACGCCATTTTTCGCAGATGTTCACAGCTCCGCAGTTTCTGCAGTGAGGCGGCCACCGAGGAGGTGAAGAAAAAGCGATGCCGGCGGAAAAATATTGCAGAGGTCGGTAGCTTTCTACCTGACCGAGGCATTGGCATGAAATTCACCCGCCTCATGTGGCTGCGCAACGGGTATGAGGAAAGCTACTGGACTATTACAAAGGTTGTGGAGAAAAGCAAAGGCAGGTTGCGCTATTATGGAAGACTTACTTGGAGGGGCTCTGAGGATCCTCGTGAGCAACCCGTCAGGAGAGGACAGAAGAGAGGGTGGCGTTATATCTTGGAGGGTGATCAGAAGACTCTGAATGGGAAGACTGCAAAGGAAAATCCCCCTCTGCAACCAAGAAAAAGAGTTCAAGAAGCTACTGGTATGTAACAAGTTGCGAGCATAGTGAATTGAGAGTTGGATGATGCTAGGCTACAGAGCGGTAGGCAGTAAGCTTTCAAAGTAACACCACCTTTCAAAACAAAACCAGCGCGCCATTCCAACTCGAGTTCCTTGCTCCGTGAGGCCTGCGCAACAGAATCCTTCACATACTCTTGAAGCATATTCGTCTTACTCATTCAACCCAGTCCCGAGGTAAAGTCATACTACTGAGCTGGCGCCTCGAAAGTAACCGTCGTAATAGCAGGGAGCCGCTCTTGCAACAAAAGCTCAACACTGTATTTGAGATTGTTCGGACCGGTAAACTCAACAATTGCCTCATCTTCATCCACTTCAACAACTGTTGCCCTTGCCCCTAACCCCTCCAGAGCCGTCCGCACTTCATCCAACACTTCATTACACCGTTGCGGCGTAACCTCGCTATCTGTTTCCTCTGGTGCTGAGACCGCTACCACTTCTCCAAGATTATCCCCAAACTTTGCTCGCAACGCCTTCTCAACCCCCATTTTCATCGTTACCGCCGCGCTGGAACATGATCCACACGCTCCTTCCAGCTGCACCTCCACTTTCTTCTCTTCAGCGTTCACAGATAACACGGATATGTTCCCGCCGTCTGATATCAAGTAAGGCCTCACTTCATTTAGAACCTCATCCACGTTCTCTTCGTTTAACTCCAGCCGTTCCGCCACTTGCGTAGCATCCAACTCTGTAGTTTCAAACGGGCTAACAATTTGTCCCGATGCCTCTTTCTGTATTTTCTTCTCGATGCCACGCAACACGCCCTCCATTTTGTCATCCGCTTCTGCCCACCCGTCTTGATTTCCGATCGGCAAATCTGGCCTCTCCTTCAGCCAAGACTCAACTACAAGACTCATTTCAGCCGCTTTGGGCATCTCAAATGTCATGACTTTGACCATGTCGACAAGTTCCTCGCTATGTGTGTCAACATGAAGCGAGAGGCTGCGAGATACATCGCGACTCATGCTAACAAAAGTTGGTTCCCTGTCCTCGTCCATAACCGCGTAAACGCCTGACACGGTGTGGTCTGATGTGCCCTCAACGAAAATATCTATTGGGACAACACGTGTTCCATCATCCTGATATCGAATAATCGCCTCCTCCGGTTCCGCGGTAGATGCACATGCACGAAGAAGTGTCCGACTCCAGTTACGAGGAGTACAATGCACGGCGTATAGAGGGAGACGTCGTGTGAAGGGAGGTGATGCTCGGAAGGAGAGGGGCAGAAGAGGGACGAAGGATAGCATTGCGGGAGAGGCAATGTCGGGATAATTTCGATGGTCAAACCGTGGCACACATGTGCGGGCGTAGGGCAGTTTTGCGATTTTACTAATTCAAAAATGCACTAAAGGCACGCGCTGTCACCATTAATCGTACGTCTGCCTCTCGAGCTGCTTCTGCTTGAGTGCATCAACACGATTGCGCAAGTAAGGTTTCCAGATGTCCTCTTTTTCCTGCAAATCTGCGGAGAGGTACGTTTTCTTGAGGTCGAGATCCATGGCACGCTTCAGACGCTTGTTACGCAATTCAAGCTCCTCGGGCGGTAATTTGGAAAGAGCATGCTTAACCTCGTCGTCATACTCGTTGAGAAGGTCGTCGTAGCGGAGACCATATCGTCGGAGTTCGGCAGCAACGCTCGCTTGATAGGCGCGTGCTGCAGTTGAGACAAGGGCGTGAACGCCGGGGATCTTGAATATGAATTTTGTGAGCGACATGATGAAGAGAGGATGGGAATGCCCAAACACAATGGACACCGGCAGTGGATGAAATGCTCAAACTGAACACCGCAGTCTACGTCGGGACAGTCCAGATTGAGCGGAAGGTTAAATTGGGCGCAGGAGGCGGTACTTGAAACGATGAGAACGGGTCAATGAGGATGGATCGATTGTCAATGATGGTGAGAAGAGGTCAACGCATCGTATCTGCAATGAACGTACCACAAGAATTTGGTTTCAGAATTTTGAAGAAAAGCTGAAGCTATACAGTACCGTACTGTAATTGAAATGCTGAAATCAAGGAAAAGTGGAGCCACCATCTTGCAATCTATGAATGGGCTTACAACGCCAGAATGGGAGCTTTGGACTGTTGAGGCCAGAAACGCGATGGAAATGACTCACAAACTAGCATGACCTCAGTGGTTCACGTCGAAGAGACCAGCACTTGTGTTCAGGCGTGTTGAGACGGATGAATAATATCGTATGTGTCGTCTGCTTGCTCCCACACTAGGCAAATTTCTCCACTCTGCATTTGTGTTAAGTGTAGCCTTCACAGGGCGGAAGCGGATAATGAGCAATTAGAGAAAGCAAATGCAGACGGCGAGGCAGTGCAGAGACCATTGCGATAGCATGGCGCTACAATCAAGCAAATTTGTGTAAAGAATGACCTAGGTTAGAGAGGTCATAGGGACGAGGAGGCAGAGACAACAGTGAGGAAGCGTGCCGGTACCACAAAAAAGGCTGCAAGAGCTGTCACGGGCAACTGGATGCATAAATAGAGAGCTGGAAGCTGCCGAGCGCTAGTACAAGCAGACACGGCAATTGAAACTGACAAGCTCGATGACTTGAGTGAAAACTCCACCAGGACTGGCGAATTAGCCACTAAAACCATTGCTTTCAGACCTGTACCGTGGGAGAGTCGCAAAATCCTCAGCTGAAGCGCCCTATTCTCGTTGTGATAAAGTAGTTTCTCATCTCATCAAAGCGGCATGTTTGAAATGTAGGGTTCCGGAAGATGCGTCCCCTACAAAGACATTGACCCTCAAAGGAGAGAAAAGAGATGAAGAGGGGTCCTTTTCATAATTCATATTACTTTTTGCAGCGGGGCATATAGTGCACTCGAAGGCTCAGGTCCGACTTTTTGCTTCGTGTACGCTCAGAACAAATCATAGCTCCCTGACAAAATTCCGAAGAGTCCACAAAGTGGCGTATCAGTACACAGCTTGGTTCTAGATGAGGGAACCCAAACCTACTGTCATTTATTTTACACTGACAAGCATAGATCGCCGCCGAAATGTCGGCAGTTCGTAAAGAATAACGAGTTAGCAGTCTACTTCACGTCACGTTGAGGGCAGTATTCATTACAACTGCATCTTGAGAGTATCAATTGCACAACCATCCGGTCACCGGCCGATCAACAATACTAGATCCTACAACCATACGGTATGGTTGCCAAATCCAGTAGGTCCATACCTCCCCCTACATAGCACTGTTGACGGGCTGCAAACCAACCCCTCACGCACCGTGTTCATCAATCATTCAAGAGCTACTCCGACTAAACCAAACTAACCACACGCGGATCAACGCTGCTGTGCCATACTGCACTGTCAACAACAACAACGATGGATAAATCCTACTTCCCCATGATCGCGAGGCTTGACAAGTCCTACCACATACCATGGCTCGTCTCCATCAAGACTGCCGCGGCATCTATCAAAGCTCGTTAACGTGTTAAGTAGGCCCCCACACCCCCTTTGAACTCACCAAAGCATAATTCTTCAAGACCTCCGTGAAAGCTTTCCAAAAGCCCTCATCGAATCCATACCACCATATTTATTGAATCTTCTCATGCAATGGAATGAAATACCACACCTTCTGTCTTATGCAGAATATCAAGAATCACGTCGCCGGGGAAGCTGAAACTGTTGAAAAAGGGGGTACTGGAAAGGTTAAAAGAGCAACCAGTGGTGTTGAAGATGAATTAAGGGAGACTGCTACAATTATGGAGGAAGTGTGAGCTGGGCTAAGATTGAGGTTGGCGTTATGGTTGCAGCGGAATTACTAGCCGATGCTAATTTGGATGCTAGGCGCTGAGCGGAAAGGAGAACTTCATTTACAAGGCGAGTGCTGTTGGTAATGAGGGAGTTGAATCGTGCCACTGGTTCTATTTACGCGTTTATGGTCGAAAATTTGGAGCAGAATTGGCATTAGACGAAATTTGAATCAGGCACGGTATCAATGTATCGGGTAGTGAGGTACAGAATAAGGAATAGTTACCTTTTTGGGTGGCTTTTATAGAGGTGAGGGGCCCATGGTACTGCGGATATTCCTTTTAGTGTGCGCCCGGCGGACACTCTACTGTCACCACCTATACGTGATTCTTTGCTGAATAACCTTTTTTATTGGAAAGAAGGAATACATGACCGCCTGCAAAAGATCTAACTACCATACAGCTCGATTCAAGGCACGCTGTGACAACCGTGGTCTTTTGTCGGACGGATCGGGTGTCAGGCAAAGAATCCATACGACCCCCTTCGAGTTTCACAAAAAGTTTTCCTATATCCTTTGACCGCAGATAAATTGATTTTCAACAGATGTCCAAATGACTGGCCTCGACAGCCTCGACGGCTTCAGCCCCCTTCTCAACACTTCCGCTGCCGTCCACCGACCTATACACCTCAGGGGAGATATGGCGCACGATGGTCGACCTTCGCTTAGGCAACCCAGTATTCTGCGGCCTCCAGCGCTGCCCTACCTGTCTAGAAGGTAACTACACTGTTCCCCTTCCCCTCGATAGCATGGGCCATCATGTATCAACCTGCAAAAGGGGTGTCGGTGCGGTGCGCTGTTACAACCATCTTCGGGATATTCTCTACCGCAAACTCACTAGCCCGGTCATTTCCCTCATCGTAATTCGGGAGCGAGTCTTGCCCCTGACCTCCTCAAGAGCCCAGCCGAGCAACGCGCACTTGACCTCGTCATCGAAGAACCTCTATTCGCGCCCACCCTACAGGGTCTTGATACAGGGTCTTGATGTGACCATTGTCAGTCCTTACTCCGCGCCATATCGCACCCAAGCCGATGGAGGTCTCTCAGCACTGACACGAGCCGAACAGCGGAAAAGGGAATACCATGCGCTATCTTGTCGTGCCGATGGACCTTCTACCTATCGCCATTGACATTTACGGACAAATCGGGTCATCCGGACTGCAGGCGCTTCATGACGTCAATAACTTCACAGCCGACCGTCGAGGGAAGCCTCTGTCTGAATTCCGGAAGCGCAAGACACGTGTCTCGGCATTTGCTCTCCAGTACACCGCGGTCATGCTGAATCACCGAAAACAGCGCACCTACCCCACCACCGGACCTCCAGACGGGGCTCTTGCCTGATCCCCAACTAGAATCCATGAAAAAAAGGTCTCTTTTATCTCTTCTCCTTGTGCGGACGGGATGTCACGCTATCGAATTTACAGCCGAAATTAAATCTCTCCCGCAATGCACGGAAGTACCTCGGAAGGAAAAGAGTGCTTCTTGGTGCTACAGATGCACAAGCTTCAGAAATCGTTTCGAAAAATGAACTAACGCACGACAAGGCAGATGTTGTGGGGCTTGATCGGGGTGCAGACTCCAATTTTCGGCATAGGTCAACAGGAATCACTTTCCTTCTGTAGCGAGTGGTCGCCGAACTACAGTACAGTACAACAGTGCGCGAAATACCTATAACACACACCTCATTTTCATAAACAGTTCCAAAAATATTGACCGCATTAGAGAGATTACGCAATACGAAATTCGTATATTTTTCCGAAATAAATAACACAAAAATACCAGTTTTGGTAGATGCTTTTCAATTTACGCCGGACGTTTTTCGTGCATGTCTTGGGGGTATGAGCGCGGAGAATATAGCCTCCTACTCAAGTACCACATGGTTACGGATTTTAGGCAATTTATCTATCTCTCCTTTCTTTGTGTCCAACCTTCCGACCGTACCCCACCGACATGCAATCATACCTCTTGCAGACTTCAAGCTGGGTAAAACATCGGGAGCGCAGGGATAAATGGGAGTTGATGGCACAAAGCGCTATGATGGCTGGTAAAGACGAACTGGCGCTTTCGTGCCTGAACAATGCCGTCGAGGTTAACAAGGATATGGAGAGGTTGCGCAGGCGATCGCGACGCATATCTGGAACTACTTTAAACCTAGACGTGTTGACGGAAGGGGAGAGCATGGCGAGGTATCGGTTCTCAAGAGCGCACATCGGAGTGCTGGCGGATTTCATACACCTGAAATGAATATTTGCAAAGCGCAAACGCTGTTTTGGTGACCCTATTACTGCTTGCTGCGTTGTTTTGCGAATAATTTCGTTCCCATTCGTTTAGTAGATATCGAGGAGGAGTTTTGTATGCAATCTTCAAGATTGAGTGAGGTATTTTGGGAGAGCATGGAGATATTCTTGGAGTCCAAGGGGCATCTTCTCGAATTTCGTCCGCAGTTGCTGCCATCCAGAGCATCGATCTACGCAAAGTCAATGGATGTACGCTGGATCGCTATGTTGGGTTTATTGACTGTACCAATATCCAGATGAAAAGGCCAGGAGGACATGGAACTATGCAGCGAAGCTGATATTCAGGACACAAGCGCATACACTGCCTGGTATATCAGACAATTAAGACCCAGGACGGCCTTATATTTTGCCTTCATGGACCGCAAGAAAGCCGAAAACATGATATGACGCTTTCCGGGAGAGTGGAATGGAGGAGAAGCTAAAGGCAGTCCTTTTAATTGATGATGTGCAATTCTACATATACGAAGATTTCGCTTATATCATGAGGCCCTACATGATTAGGCCTTTCGACAGAATGAGCGCCACAACCGATCAGAAGGCTTCTAACACTGTGATAAGCCAGCTTCGCATCAGCGTTGAATGGGGATATAAAGATTTGAAGCAACAGTGGTCTCGGAACGATTTTACTCGCGGTTTGAACGTGAGGATGGCCCTGTTGCGCTTTTTTATCGGGCTCCTGCCCTTTTGGTAAACATTAAGGCATGTATAGAGAAGAGGGGCCAGACATCTTTTACTTCCAGTGCACATTGCCCTCCCTACAGCAATAACTTGAGTCCGAGTAAACGAGATGTTTGGAGTTTCTTATGCTCTGTTCTAGTCACGGAATGGACGTCAACCATTCTGAGATCAATAAAGCGACTGGAAGTACCCCTCGTATGCTTTGCTATCTTCTGCACTTCATTTTAAGGGTGTTAGGCTAGCTTAGCAAACATTTTGTCCACTATTTCTAGGATTTTAGTCCTTTCTTTACTAACCTCCCTTCGCTCCTCTTTATCTATGTCCACTCGAGGTTCGTCTATTTACCAACCTCCTCTCAACGTGTCCGTCCTCTTTTGTTGCACGCTCGCGCTCGAAGGCAAGATGCCCCTGCAAAACCTCCAAGTTCTTTTCCTCAATCTCCCGACGACGCTTACAGTTCTCCGTTATGGCTTTGTACACGCTTTGAATCAATTCAGAATAGCCCCTCTTCTCCACCCTTACTCTTCACTCCCTTCGTCTTCCCAGAACTACTATCGTTATCATATTCAGCAATCCGATTCTCGTGCTTGCGCTCCATTGGACTATCCTTAATCGACATGCCTGCCTCAAATAACTTCCTCCCCGCTTCCCCCTCCTCCTCCCTCTCCCTCCTCGCCGCTTCCTGAAACTCATCCAATTCCAGACTTAAGTCGTCCATGAGCTGATACTTCTCAGTTACCGCCTCTGCTATCCCAGATGAAGAAGCAGTGCGCTTCACGTCCTTGCGGCGTATCTCCACGGGGTGATTGAAGCGGTCACGTAGGGACTTAGAGCTGGGCTTCGCTTGGTACTTAAGTCACATAGACGGCACTTTTGCTAGAAATACCTCCTGCAACTTCTCGTAAACCTTTATTTTTGTCATGACCAGGCTTGTGCGCATCAACTGCGCGACCTGCATTTGCCAGATACAAATCAGAGTTGCTGTAGTTGACCATCTTGGGTTTTGTTTTGCTCAATGTAGCAGCCCCATCTACCACAGAAATATCGTCATCGTCCCCGTTGACCACTTCTGCTCCATGTGGAACGCTCGCGGAGCCCGAGCTGCATGAAGGATGTAACACAGGCGTCGCCTTTTCCCCTAGACGACTCCACTGACTCAACGAAGTTCGCAGTGAAGTTCTCCCCGATCGGAAAGGGAAGGCGGGTTCGCGAGGATAAGCAATGAAAGGGGTTGTATATCAGCTGCACGAGCTCGCGGAGTCGAAGACGACGCATCGCGGGTAGCGGAATTAGCACTCGTTGGGATGATGTGCGGCATCTTGTGGAAGCTCCCGTGGCTTTGGTATTGCGAGTGCGGGTGTTTGTGCATGTCGGAGGATTGTGGGTGCTGGGGGGTGCCAGTGCTTGTGCGGGTACTGGGAGGTGCGGGTGGGAGGGTTGTGGGTGCGGTGGGAGAGGAGTCTTCTCGGTGCTGGGAGGTGAGGAGGCTTTTGGGTGCGGCGGGGGTGACGGGGCTTGCGGTGCTGGGGGGGGGTCTTTTGCGGATAGGGGGGAGGGGTCTTTTACGGATGGGTGGGTAGTGGTCTTGTGCGGATGGGGGCCGAGGGGTCTTGTTGGTGCGGTGGTTTGAGGGGGCTTGTGAGCACGGGGAAGGGAAGGGGCTTGAGAGGATGCAGGGTGCGTGTGGGTGCGGGCGCGGGCGCGGGGTGTGCGGGCGCTGGTGCGAGTGGGAGGGTTGCAGCTGCAGAGGGGTGAAGGGTCTTGTGGGTGCTGGGGGAAGAAGGGACTTGTGCGGATGCGACTGTTTGTGCAGGTTAAGTTGAGGTCGATTTGTGATGACCCATTGTCTTTGCGAGAAGATGGCGAACGTATCTTCTGCCCTTTGTACGAAATTCTCAACGTATCTCCAGCTGGTTTCCGTACTTTTGCTTTATGTGTCGTATGTGTCTACGAAGAAAATTAAAAACCGTACTGCGTAATCTCTCTATTAACCTGAAACTTTGCCTACACCATTTTCCCAAGAAACCAAATAAAAGAGCAGCATCTCAGATTAATCTGGCAATTTAAATAAAAAATATCCAAAAAAGGCTACCTGGTGGGTGTGAAAATCCTATAAGACATTACGCAATCCAAAGCAATTCCAGGGAAACTAACAGCATTTATCGCCAAATGCAGCAATACCTGCCCCCTCCAGACTTCCCTAGTTGCTTCGTCAACAGGAAAAATGCACCTTGGAAAGCGTTTGAGTTAAATCGAGCAGAGAAAGGTCTTCGCCTGGAGCCAGGACAAAGTATTGATTTCAGCTATTGCAAAGCGACTGTAAAAGATCCCGCAAAGCCATTAAAACTCTCCTGAAGTCCCCGACAACCTACGAAAAAAGTTCAGCCCGAAAGCCAAAGATGTTGCTTCAGGACACTTGCCGTCCCATTCGAGAGGCATCTAAGACCAACAAGTTGGCCGATCAGCTTTGCCGCGACCTCCAACTTCCCATCAGAAAGCGCAGAACGCAACAAATTCTATTCTCAGCCGCAAAATTGGAGTACAGAAAGGGTAAAAGGGCTCCACGCCTGACTACATTTCATTTTTCTGCACGATTTTGGTGTGCCAGGGAGAAAGCAACCCGGAAAAGGCGGGAATGGAGAAAATTCATCCTTTCTGATGAAAAAAATTTAACTTAGACTGGCCTGATGGCTCCCAATGTTATAGGAATGATCTGCGACAAGAAAATGTGCTTTTGTTTAGTAGACAATAGGGGCCTGAGTCGCTGATGATTTGGGGGGCTTTTACTGAAAAGGAGAAGAGCGAGATTGATATTCTTAGGGATAAGCAAGATGCTGCGAAGTACGTTAAGACTCTAGAAGACTACTTGCTACCGTTTGGCACAACTGAATTCCCTTTTGGATTTTTTCCAGCAAGACAATGTATCTATTCACATTGCTCGTGTGGCTCGGGAGGTTCTCCTCTCAGAATATTTCGGTTATGGGTTGGCCTGCCAAGTGTCCTGATTTGAATCCAATAGAATATGTTTGGGGGTGCTAGCGCGTGCTGTATATAGGAATTTGAGGCGGGTTAAGGCGTTATCCGAGCTCGAGGACGCCGTTGGTGAGGAGTTGGGGAAATCGGATCCATGTTATCTCTAAAATCTCGTTTGCGGCATGCAAAAGCGTTGATTAGATGTTATTGAGTGCAACGAACATAAAACTAAGCATTAAATCGCTCTACATCAGCTAAAGGGTGAAAAACTACCTAATATCTTACAGGAGTTTCACTCCCCCAGGTACCCTTTTTGAGATTTCGTAATGAAAATTGTTCGATTGCTTTGAAAATTTGCTCTGCCATATGCTTTGCTGAGCTAATGATTTGGTCAAAATTTCAGGTCAGATCCGCCAATGTTTTTCGCAGTATTTATAAATAGGGGTGTCTTATAGGAATTTCGCGCACTGTACTGTACAGTATGGTATGTCACACGAGGGGTTACGGGGTACTCTAGTTGAGAGATATCGTCGTGTCGGCATGCGAGCGAGTAGGGCGGTAGAAAAACTGGACCGGATGTAGCTGAGGTTCAGGAGAGAGCAGCAGCAGATCAGAGAGAAGTGTGGGAGTCAAACGGCCGACGATAGGAGGGGAGCGTGGTTCGGTTGGACTCAAACAACCAAGATGCAAACATGCGTGCGTTCATTGCCGTGGGAATGGAGAAGCTAGTTCTTCGGGAGAAGAGGATGAATCAGAGGAAGAGCACGTACTTTAGATAGAGGAAGAGCTTTTTTGGAAAGATTGCAAGGAGGATGATGGTGAGTCAGAGGACGAAATTGACGATAAGGAGGAAGGCCCGGAGAGTTTAGAGAAGGACGGAGAATGGGAAGCTGATGAGAGGCTCTGTGGGATTGATGCCGTCATTTTTGGTACCCAGGTAGAGGTTGATGGGAAGCGGTTTGTGTATGGGAGGTATTCTGCATGAAATACTTCGGTTGGAGATCCTTTGAGTCATTTTGAAATCGATGAGAGGAGTCTAAGCCCTCCTCTGTACCGCGGGCGCGCTGTGGAGTTTCCGATGACAAGCATAACTATGAAGAACTGTCGAAACCAGCCGGAGTGCTTCGTGTGGCAGCTGCACCGGAGGGCGCCAGCAACGAAGAGATCATGAAGACGTTGATGCAGGAGATGGTGGAGTTCTTGGAGAGATACCAAGGCATAGCAATAGTGATGGCCGATCGAGGAGCGCGTGGACCGAATGTGTGCATGAAGCAATTCACCATTACCGAAAATAATCGCCATGTTCCTGGTGTGGAGTTAGTTGACTTCTTACCAGCGGTGATAATTATTGCAGTATGTCTTGTCGGGGAATGGAAGCTGATTTGGTGTTGAAGGAGCGATGGAAGATGACGGGAACGAAGTTTCGGAATGTGTGAAGAGCGCAGAAGCTGTTGCGTGATTTAGGGATGAAACTGGATATGAGGCCGCACCTATACAGGGCACGGATGCAAAGGGAGAGTGTTATTTCACTTGACAGCTCATTGTAAACTTTCCGACGGCATTTAGGCGAGTTTGTAACGTATGTACAGTGAAGAAGAAGAACGACCTTAAGGAAAGTGACCGCTGTTTGGTTTTCATGAACACAAAGGAATAATTCTTGACGTTGCGGAGAAGGAATTAATCAAGCTTACCCTGGATATCTTGCAGCTATGCGCGCCCGAGGGTGGATCGTCTGCGGACAAGGAGGCTCAAATGGCGGAAAGGATGGAGGTAGTAAGTATTTAGTCAAGGGAACTTGTAACGTAGAATCCACTGGTCCGCATGAACTCGTAAATAACCGTTTTGGATGACATCACGAGGGGTGACATGACTAATTGGCCTTGTTAAGGCATCCGCAAGGTTCTTCGAGCTTCTGACAAAACCGGTGTCTGATATGAATCTGTCACGAAAAATCTCTCGGGCAGCTACAATGTCTAATACCATCCGTTTCTCGGAAGTCATTGATCCTTTACTGATGAAGTCGAATAAACTCTTGTTGTCGGTAAATAGCTGCACAAGAACCCGCTTTTGGAGGATTTAAGATATGTAGAGGGAGTATGCGATCGCGATGTAAAACATGTCGTTGAAAGCAGCACTTCTTCCTCCATTACGGATCTTGTTAGTCCACTAGCCTTGTAGGACTTAAACAAAATCGGAGAAGAGTTTCCATTATTATAGCAGAGGAAGACGAGGTGGAGGAGTAGCGACGACAGGTCTGTATTTTTTGCGAAGGAGACGTCGAAGAATCCGACAGTGCGGAAAGAGCTTGACTTTAGTATGGGAATCATGAGACACAGACTGTTATCGATAGTGTATTTGAGGGCTTTGTTGGGACGAAGATTTATGGATGTTTTATTTGCGAGGAAGTGTTCCTCTTTGACCTGCGCAAGCTGGTAGATCTCGAACAGGAGATCTGAGTGAGACTGTGAAAGCCAGGCAAGTTTTATTCACGTCGATCGAAAGTGGTAGAAAGAGGATTCTTTTGGAATGATCCCTAACTTTCGAAGGCATCCAGATTTTTCGATGAGAATAGTACAGTCATCGTATTGACGAATGAGACATGCGTTGAAATTGAAGTTAATAACAGACTCGTACTTCATTTCGAGCTTTTGCTTGGCCTTCTGCCAAAGCTTGCGAAAGCCTGATTGTTCGCATAGGATTACATGGTCGAAGTAGCTACCACTTATCACTTTCAGAACTCCATCGGGCAGGAGGTAACAGAGGGACGGATCGATGCGAAGGGCCTTCGTTTGGAGGTCTTTCCGATGAGGCCAGTCGACTGTTACATGACAAAGGTCTCTCACGTCACATAGTACGTAAAAGGGACGAAGGAGTTGGAAGCATCGATAAGGGTCTAATGAAAACTCGGCGGCCGGTTCTTTGATATAAACATACCTTGAGAGGGGTTTGGCAGATTGGAGATACGCTTGAATAACCTATGCTGTCCAGATTTTGACTCCGCATATTGCGGCGAGGGCGAGTAGAAGCCTGACGGAAGGTGGCTGAGCGGTTGCGGACATGAACCATGCTTAACTTGAGTTTGTCCCTATGCCTGCCGATAACATATCGAGCCCTGTACTTGGTCTATTCGTCCAAAGTGGACTTGATGGAGAGGACGGGTCGAGCAGGTAGGAGGTTAACTTCCTTGGGAACTTCTTCCTTCGGAATAACTTTGAAATTTTCTCGTTGCAATAGTCTTCTTGTTTCGTCGCGAATGGGCATAGAAATTTCCAAACTCCTTGCGAGGAGATCGGACGAATCGATTATCTCGTTTGCGAGGGTGTGGTCTTCTTTTGGAGGAGCAAAGTTGTGCAGGCGTTTCTCGAGGTCGCAGAGGATGGAATGGGAAATATCCTACGGTGACAGATATGGATTGACTTGGACCACGGTTAATGGTTTTTGCGCATCATTTGCGGCCTTTTTCACAAAAAACAGCTTCTTTTCGTGGTCAACAAAGGCGACCAGATCTTGATATGGGCACCAGTCCAAGATATGAGCTATGTTGTCACTGGTTTCGTGAGATAGTCTATTTTGTGGCCATCATCACGAAATACTGATATGCATTGCGGAAAGAATTTGTTTATCTTGTTGACCAGCTTGGTGAGCCCAGTCGAAACATCAGTGATGATTTTCGCTTCCATGAATGATTGCAAACGAAAGGTTTCCAGGGTCCCGTTCACGCGCATCTTTCTCACATCACCACTATACTCCTTGAGCATAATATTGACTTTGGCCTCATATATTATATCAGAAGAGCAATTGTTGAAACAAAAAAGGAAGGGCTGGACCGTTAAAGCGGGTAGGAGATCATTTTCCTTCTGAGTTCCAGATATGTTGATGTATTGAGTGAAAGTTTCGTACAATTTAAGCTTTTCGGTGATGTCCTGATAGATGTCTCCGGTGAACTTGTCTTTGAAGATATTCAACATGAACGTGGCCTCTTGGAGATCGCTTGCAGAGTCTCCACTTTCGGCTGTAGAAAGAGAGGAAGCGGTAGCAGCGGTGGCAGTGGGTTGGCTCGTATCTGGGACATTCGATGAGGTCGGATGAGCGGCTTACGTGGTTGGAAGCGGAAAACGCGAGGCGTGTAAGTTCAAAAGATCGGATGACCGGGGATTTCGGGTACAAGGCAGAGACTAAATGGTGCGGATATCCTTGAATCGATCAAAAATTTGATTGGAGAAACTAAGATCGCAATTCAAGAAATGGGAAAGCCATATGGGCATGAATATGCGCTTATCATTGACTTCATCGGAGTAGGCCAGCTTTGAGACTTCAAAAATGGTTTTCAGCGCAAGTAAGGGCTGCTAGAAGAACTTTGGGACGAAGATGAACTGCGCAGGGGGTAGCAGGAACTCCAGATACTGGCGAACATCTTGCGGGTCGGGTATTTCGAACGTGGATGCATCGGAGTCGGAAGAGTCTTCAGCAGGGCAAAAGTATTCCAGGGTAGACTTTGAGGCATCGAGAATCATCTTCGAGAGAGAACACTGTACCAAAGAAGTGTTGATATTCTTCAGTATCTTGTCCGAGTCATGAGAGCCATGGTGGGGAGCGAAGCAAACAGCACTTGAGTGGATCTGAGTGAGTAGTAAAAGGATTGGAAGGCACGAATGAAAGATTAAGAAACGAGCAACAGAATCTGGATTGTCGCAAGAAATCGCTCTTACGCGACCACGGCGCGTAGATGTACGATCAGCTACGTGGGTCTTCGCGCGCAGAGTAAAGGAGCCGTAAGTAGTGGGATGGCAGGATAGAATAGGATAGGGACAATTAAATGAAGGGGAACAGCTCGGGAGTACTAGCGCAGTGCAAGCTACTAGAAGCAAAGGACTAAACTCTCTGCGTTACTGTTCATTCTTGTTATCTTTTCTTGTCCTTTTCGGTGTTTTTGCACCGGCAAGAAGTCCTCATGTAAATTATTACTGTGTTCGACCCGCTTGGCCTACAGGAGCCAAACAGAAAGTGGCGACAGTTCGTCGAGACTTTCAGCCGTGCTGCTGTAGTTTGAAAATTTTTGAGTAATTATTTGTGAGCAAATGGTTTACACCTGTGCCACATTTCAGGTGCGTCTTATCGGATAATGGGTAATCATATTTAAGCACTCAATGACTGGCGTGGAAAATCTCGTTAGTACTTAGCCGTATAGTCAGACCTGCAGTGTACACGATAGATACTCATGGAAGCAGAGTTTCTCTCATTTCAATTACTCAAAATGTCATATCTGGGTCAATGGGACTTACGCATACCACTAGAAGGTCTAGTCCTGACCTGTATGACTGTCAGACCAGTAAAATGACAAAGGGGCTACTGTCCGGAGTAACCATCAATCACTGCCTTGCAACTGTGAATGCATGTATCGTGGATAACTTCACTGTTATTTCGTGGATTTTACTGACCACTGACTCTTTCGTGATGTAACGTTTAGTGTTTCAATTTCTTAGTTATTTTAATGTCATGTCATCGAGTACCATCGCAGTATGCAATAAGTAGTTGCGTTTACTGAGTATAGAGTACACGGTACGGGTCCTTCGTGTTACCAAAAAGAGAAGAATAGAAGATAGACTCAGCAAAGGAACCAGTGAGAGGTGAAATGAAACGCCAAGCGGTCGTCGAGAATGCTGTTAGCGGCCGTCGGCGCTTTATCCCAGTTTTAACACATTACGGAATGTGACTTTGGGGCCACATTTCATTTCAAAAATCGAAAAACGTCTGGAATTAGAAAAAGGCTTGCTTAATATTTCGTTAGCGAGCAAATCTTCCGGGTAATCGGCACTGGTTCACCACACGATTGGTAACTTGAACTGATTGGGAGTGGGTATTTGTACCTAGCACGCAGTAGACAGTCGGCCAGGTGGCTACAGTGCTTTCCAAGAATTCTGGTGAGTTGCATAGGGGCCTAGGTACTTCGCCATCTGGAGTAGTGCAAACTAGGAGACTAGGTATTGTATCTAGTCATATTTTGCTGCTCAGTCTGACACTGCTGAACACATACCTTGGGATAGCTGTATAACTGCTGTGTTTCAGCGGGGCAGCTCTTGAGACAGGGTGTTACATCGCAGATCACTCAGGTTTGTATTCAATCGCCTAGAAATACCAAGTCTCAAGGAGCGAGCTATCACTACTGCACCAATTTCAATCATGTAAACTCAAGCAAGTACAGGAGATTTTCCCTCTGGGTCGAGAAATGGGGATCAAGCTGTGCATTCAAATAAAACTACCAGTGTATTTATGGGAGCTTTGCCGCAATAAACTCTCGACTCAATGCAAAACATACGGAAAGGATACATGACAACTGCTCGTATTCTGGAGTCAGACGATTCAATGACAGGGAAAACACTAAAGAAAACATTTGCAGAACTTTTCCACCAACAGTTCTGTTTGGGAAGAGCCTCCGTGCGGTGCCCGCCTCAAATACAGAGTTAAGAAATTTATTAGAAAGTTGAGGGGCGAACCTCGTTCAGCATTCTTCAAGGAGATTTCAATGACTCTGGCGACTAACATTTACTCAAATGTCGCTGTTCAAATTTTAAGAGGAATCATCTCTGCTGGGAAACGTAATCAAAACATGGAATTGTCGACATCTACCCCCTCGCAGAGTCCACAAAATCAGTCAGGTACAACTACAGCAGAAAACGCGCCCAAAATATGGCTAAGAGGCTTCGAAAGACAGAAAATATTTTTTCGGGAGACATAGGTGAATGCTGGCAGGAATTTGTCGATGAGTATCGCCAAACCTTCCGTGATTATAACCTGAGTTCTATCCAGAGATTCCATTACCTTCATAATCTTTTACTTGGGGACGCCAAGCGGTTTTATCTAGATTCTGTGAATGGATAACCAAAAAAAAGTTTCAAGATGCTGTCGATCAAATCAAACGAGAGTACAATGCGGCTGTCCCTAAAGTTAAAATTTTCTTGAAGTTCTTCTGGATGAGTAAGTATGTCGCGGAAGGAATGGAAGCCTCTACACCTTTGGAGAAGGTTTATAGGGTAATAAAAAACCGCTGCTCAAGCTCCACTTGCTCATCGCGGATATGCAAAAAAATTGGAATATCTTTCATCGGCTATGGCCGGTTATGAATGGGCTAAAGAGCCGCTTGCCCGTTTCGCCTCTTGCAACTTGAACTTCAATCAACTGTATAGCGAGTTTTAGGCTCACCTCCAGCTGTACAAAGAGGACGAGATTGACCGTCTCAAATATGAAATATTCACTATGGAAAAGTCCTCAAGGATGACCCCTTATGATTTTTTTCCTGGAATTCTGTTTTACGGGCAAGGAAGGTTTGGACGCAAACCATCTGCAATAGTCTCACGCCAATAACGCAAGTAAAACAAAAGCAGCAAACAGTTTGACTAGCTCATCGTTTTAGGATGCTTTAAGACTCAACTTGTTAAAGACCGTACTAGACCGCTCAAAATTGCTGAAGCCACGGCAAAAAACTGGAAAATTACTCCAGGAAGACCTCGAAAATCGAGAATCGTACTCATCATGTTTTAGCTGAGCTATTCTACCAGCTCGACCAGCAAACGGCTGAGGACCCCGAAACCCCAAATAAAAAGGACTGAGAAGTGCGACCAACGAGTTTTCGAGAATCTAATGCAAAGTATGGAAGCACAGGTACTGCAATGTGTCACCACGAAAAACTCCTGTGACCCATCACAAAAACCTTGCTTTCTCTTACGAGGACGAAGATTATAATACTCCTGACTTTCATTCGACGGACAAAGGGGTTTTAGACGACCAAAATACCGCTGGAAATCCTTATTCACCATCCTTAGTGAAAAAGAGTCTACTTTCGATGCTTTAACCACCGAAGTCGACGAGGATCATCTCTTTCATGGGGCATTCGTTGATACGAGAACGCAAAAATCAGTAGTCGGAATTGAAAAAGCCAGAACATTTTGAGAGTTAATGAAAATTCTATTCTCTCCAAAGGAAGCAGAAAGCCACTTTTTCTACAGGTTTGGAAGTAACAGATACAAAAGAATAGGGTTTATAAAATTTCGAATCCCCGTGAATACAAAATTTTCTTGCTTTTGAGATTGATATTGTCGACTTTAATGTTTCTCTTTTAGTCGGGCTAGAGCTTCTCGATGAATACGAAGTTTCAATTGACTTGGCAAGAAATAAGATAATTCTTCGGAATAGAAAATGGAAATTTGAACTCAGTAGGAAGCGTTGAAAATTTTTTATCATCTAGGATTTAAACGGCGAGATTCTATTCACTGACGATGAGCTTCGCAAATCGCATCGTAACTTTTACCGCCCAGAGTCAAAACAAATTTCTCCGTTTTGCGACGGGCTAGACCTGAAGAATGCTCACAACAAACCGTGGAAACTATACAGCATATTAAAATATTAAAGTCCTCAATGTGTGTGATAAGTGCCATGGACCATTCACTGTTACCCTCTGGCCTACACGGTAACAGGATGGCTTATCTACAAAAGAAAGTCATTGAAAGGTACTGTAAGGACAATGAGGCCTTTAGAGGCGGATACTTCGGATCTGGAGAAGATTTGGAGAACACCAAAGCACCAGTAAAGCAGTTGTGTGAAGAAAAAACGCAGTGAACCGAGTAGGTATCGGTTTTTCATCGTAGAATCTCTTAAAGTTGACCACGTTCTCTGTTCTTTAGTTTGTTGAATAGCTCTCGGTTGGAGGCAGAAGTAAGTTTTTGGACCAAAAAAGGACCACAAACTTTGGAAAAAAGCCCATATCTATGGTCCGGGTGGACTGACGGTTTGAGTAACAGAAATAGTGTGCTACACATTTTTATACGCTGTTGCGACCAAAATAGCACGGAGATTGTATAAAAATGTTTCAATTGCATCCAAGGTAGGTTGATTTATAGGTACAAACCGCGATTTTCCATAGATTGAGAGATTATGCAATGCATCTCGTTCTCCTAGGGAAGCACTCTTGAGAGGCTGCTTCTTTCGTAATTTTACGTCGCCCTCAAAGGAGCCATCTCAAGATTGCTTTCCTCTCCCGTAAAAAGGACAAACTCATGCTCTACTACACCGAGAATCAACTCTGCTATACCGTAGTAGATATGACTGGAGTTTTTACCTGCATCGATTCGCGCATGTAAGGAGTTTTTCGTGTATGGACACTACACTAAATATGAAGGATTTCGAGTTTCTGACCGCTTTCCGATTTACGCGCGCTGAATTTCCACCCGTCATTCAGGCGCTTTCGTGCACATATAGGAAGACAAGGACCTCTAACAGAAGATAAAAGACGTCAGTGGAGCTTAAGACCATTGTTGTGCTACCGAAACAGGCGTCTCCATGTCGATAGAGCGATCTTTTTGACCTTTTTCGCACACAGCCTTCACCGATGCGCGAATTTTTCCGAGAGAGGATACGGCGCTTTTTATACACAGCAGAACCTCCTTATGGGTAGGAAGCATGCGAATTTCCTCGGGCAGCATGCAATGAAGTATGTTGAAGCATTCTTGCGATCGCAAGTGCCCAGGGCCGAACGAGTAAGTTGGATTTATCGATGGTAAAGTAATAGGGATAGACAGTCCTGGTAAAAATTATAAGCAAGACGCGGCTTGAAATGGCCATAAGAAGAAGTATGAGTTTAAATTACAAACTTTGACAACACCGGATGGTCTAATAGTACATGCACACGGTCCTATCGCAGGGAGTAGGCATGACTGGGCGCTCTACACTCGAATCGATACTGAAAGGAAGGTGTGGGATGTATGAAGTGTTAACAATGCTCGGTACTACTTACACGCGTATCGTGGATACAAAATAAGAGATGTCGTCGACGTCCCATTCCACGGATCGAGTCTCAAATCTGTGCAACGGCCCACAGAAAAGAGCAAGTTGAGCGTTCGTGTGACCTTGGAATGCTTTTACAAGTAAGTTAAGCTCTAATGGCCCTTGGTAGACTGTAAGAGAAAAATTCTCATCTGGAAGAGTGCAGTTGGGCTGCTGTAGGTATCCTCCATGCTTCTACAAAACATTCGAAATTTCCTCTATCCGATTACGGCATTTCAGTATTTCAAATGCTCGGCGCTATCACTACAGGATTACATTTTCCATGAAGAATGATTCATTTATACCAGCAGCGCGCCCCCGCGTTTCAATAACTGCCTGAACTTGCCATCAAACATGGTATAACTTTCTCCTTTTTTCAAAGTAGGCATTCAGACTTGGCTGGGATGGGCTGAAAACTTATTGGATACGAAATGACTAACAGAACTGAGAGCTAAAAGCTTCAGACAATCAGGGCGTCTATATTCATCAACTGGAAAATCCAACATAGTTATGGATGATTTCAATTAGTGTTGTGGTACTTTTTGAGCATCTCCATCATCATCTTGAACTTCTAGAGCTCTATAAGATTGCAAGACTCGCTTTCTCGCATACGCTACTTGCGGTCTTCCTCCCGTTCAAGATTCCTCTCTGTATGATCCTCTTCCCTGCTCTTATCCTCAGCCTCAAACCGGTGTTCCTCCAAATTCAGCTTCTTTTCTTCCAGATCACGTTACCCTTTCTCTTTCGCTTCATGAGGTCGCCTAACCGCTCCATCTCACCAAGGTAAACTTGCCTATGGTTCATAACTCGGCGTTTCTTCTTCTCTGAACGACCTTTTTTGTCCCAATTCATATTCCCACCCACATCAGCTTCGCTTATTTCCTCCTTTTCCTTGCCTGAATCGATGATCTGACTATTGCATACGGCTTTTTAGAAAGTAGGTGCACCGGCGTCGAGCTTTTTCTGCTCTCAATCGTGAAAATACTTGCATCTATCGTTTCGTTGAGCTGCTTGCTCCTCAAGAGCCTCAAAGAATCTGACTGAGCAGTTAGTCAGCTTCAGTAACCTCCCTACCCACGCCTGACATGACCTAATTTTCCTTTCCATTTTATTGAATTGTTTTTGAAGTCGTTCGTACCTGCCCCGCACGCTTTAACGTGTAGAAATCTTGTTTTATAGTGAACGAATCTACAGCTGTGTAGAAGTACTCAGCCTTCGCGCCGTGTGGAGAGACGCGATTATCAGCAGCGAGAATCTCCCGAAGCATCATTACTTTCTCTTCCGTAGACAGGTCCGTCGCCCTACCGCTTCATGAGTTTCCCGTCAACAACGGTTTCCTCATAGATGAGGAGATACCATTATAGTGGCGCTTGGCCGGGCAAATGAGATGCCCGGGATGTTGACGGCGAGATAGAAGACAGGGCGGGATTTAAGATGGGGAACGCGGCGCTGGAGAACTGTACAAATCTTCATCTTTGCTTACAGACGATTTGCTGACAAACGAAAATAATTTGCTCATATTCGTTAGCGTAAGGTTTCTATTGAATACCGTTTAACACAAAACAAATGTCTGTAATGTTAGCATTGCATACCTTCCGTGATATGGATACCTCTAAATCATCCGTTGTTTTTATGTAAATTGGGGGCTTAAGTAAAAGCTTAATCCAAACTCAAATATTGAGCAGCAAGATTTAACGGCCAGGTGCTTACTCAGTCTCTTCGTCATTACATAATCACTCCGCATCATACAATAAATAAGAATTTTCGCTGGAGCATAACTCGTACTGGGGCCCCTGAAGTTAGCCAGCACTATCAACTAGAATTGCCAAAATGCATTGACTCTGAACACCGAAGAAGCGGACATTCCTGTGCCCACGCATGAAACAGCATAGAAATAGCGTCGGCTCCTCACCACTACTGCTGTAGAGCGTAAGAAGAACTATCGACGCATAGCAACAACCAGCGCCTAGAGGATAATGACGATGAAACGATTCTAGCGGCTAAGTTTCTTATGCACTTACGTGCATAGAGGGGGACTCAGATCTAAAAACATGACAAAATTAGATGCATCTGATTTTCATGCCGTTTACGATATGCTTACCGAAACTGTCGATAGATTTCCGAACATTTTTCTTGGCCGAAAATCTCTATATGGGGTAAATATGTCTTATTTATGTCATTCGTGGTATAGAAACATCGTGGAAATCGGAATTTACCAGTGAGTATTTTTGGGATAAAGGCAGAGAAGATAGGCACAGAAGATGGTTCATTTTTAGCCTCCATGAGCAAAATACCGTAATCTGTAGGTTAGGACGTGCACAAAAGGAAAATAGAGATGCAGCGTGCCTATTATGACAAGAGCAGAAGATTAAATGCTTAATATTATAGTGCGAACGAATTTCCACAGAAAAAACTTTCGACGCCGTAAAGTAAACACCGATTTGAACCTCTTTATAGATTATATCAGTTTTTATTCCAAAATTAAGTCACCTAGGAAAGAATAAGATGTAAAATCGCCGTAATTTACCTCTTAAGTCCCCTCCCGATGCAACCGTGATCGTACTGCCACCATGAGCTATTCCCCTTTCCTACTTTGGTAACAGCCGCTGTCCCCAGCCTTGCTTCTTCCCATGGTATAGTCTTCATTATTACCACACTAACTCATCAGTACCCCTGCGTTAACAATATTTGACTGCTCTTTTCTCAATTGAACCGTTACGACCCTACATGTACACAAACCCTCGTTGTTTGCACTGTGTAGTCGTACTTAACTTCCCCACCACAATTTATGTCCACCCTTCAACTCATTATTATCCTCTGCTCTCCCATATGCACCTTCGTACTGTCATCATCCCCAAAACATTTTCAAAACAGCCCTAACTGTTCTGTGGTACCACTTTACCATGATTGAAGAGGCTATATTGTATTCCCAAGTCACCACCAACACGGCAATAAGTCCGCCCAATCTGGAGAAAAAGCTCACAAATTAATACTAAGAGGGTGCGTTTCTGTTTTTTGAGACATTGTACAAGGATTTGACGGATACTGCTGGGAATAAGTCACAGCCCCTTGAAAAAAGTAATTTTAATAGAAGGAAAAAATATTTCAAAAAATCAAAGGAAATTTTTGAATAAAACTGATCTGACTGATTTCCTCATCTGCGGAAAAGTATGGAGACTTCCAGGACATCAAATAACTTCAATTAGCCTTTGATTTCTGTTACAGTATTTGACCTGCGTATTCGGCTGCCTCTTTTAGGTATCTTCCGCAAAATCGTTCATTCTCTTCTTAAACCTCACCGAAGTACATGACCGCTCCCTTAAAGGAGATATGCTTCGCGTTCTTAGTTTAAGTTTTGAAGAAAATGACACAACGCCCAAGAATTTTTCGGTCTGAAAAGTCTAGGGATCCCTGATGACCTTGTCGCCTATACCTGTCAAGCATTTTCCAAACTCTTTAACCTGAATGTCATCTTTTAGTTCGGTAAATTGAGATTATGCTTTTCTTAGTTCCTTCACGTACGATTAAAGCTTATTTTAAATTGATAAATAATGGAAAATAATTCTCCTTACTGCACTAAATTGAACTGCGTTCATCCAGCACAGAAACTTCAACTTCTAGACTTCTTAGTTTGCACTTGCCTGTGAAATATTGTTTTGGATTCATGGAAGCTACCGTTTGGACGGATACAGATTTAGAATAATTCACCCATCGCAAATCTAGCGTACGAGTAATTTTTAAAATTCCTCTGATTTTTACGCAGTATTAATTATACCACATGCTCAATTATTCCAAATTATAAGCTAGTTGAGCATTGAAAATACATGTGCTACACACCTAAAGTCCAAATTCTATAAGACTGATCTTAAGTATAATTCTAGCCATAGAGGTGCTCCATAAAACTAAACTTGACAAGAATTACTACACTGATCGTAGTCCGAACAACTTTTATCCATTAATAAACTTCCATTTCGTCCCCATTCCCCCAAATTATATCCTACCAGTAACTGGAAGCGAGTGACTTCTCTCGAGATATGTAGAGTAGAAACTAAGGAGCGTTATTTGGGGTGTCAGGTGAACAGTCTGCGTAGATTTAAAGTTTGGTCAATGTGGCTCCTCAGTCGGACGATGTGGCGATGATCGTTTTTCATATAGACTATTTAGACCGATAGGCTGCTCAGTTTCAAAAAATTACCTAGATATTCTGTGGATGACATCTTGAAAGATATTTACAGAAATAATATATAAAAGGAATATCCGAAATAGAATTAATTTCATGGAAGATAACTACTCGATAAGGGGTACTTACACGATTAAAGCAACCAGGAAGACATTATCCTGGGATAATGAAAACATGTCCGTCTTGGAAGTTGCAAAGCACCCTTAGTAGTCCCTGAGTAGCCGATACCTCCTCAAAAATGCAGATAAAACGTAAAGGAAGTACATAACAGGGTTGAACTAAATTTGAGGGATTCAGAAATGACCACTACGTAACCCATTATATTTTTATCGAGAACTTTTTTGATAACTGTCTACGGACCCAAATATTTTTTGTCTGTCACAGTTATATTGTACAGTATAGTACGATTCAGATTTGTGTATTTATATTATGAAATTATTGTAGTGGATAGACACTATACACACACAGTATCAATTGAATTCAACGATATGGGGAAAATGAGCACACGGTCCGTTCGAAAGTTTGACCACTTACAGGAAACGTTTTCCAACGAAATCTGAGGCTCTTACATGTCTGAAGAGGTTTATTTGACTTCGAGGAAGTTATTTCTAGCAATAACAAACAATGAAGTAAGCCTTGACGTAGATATGGATGGTAATACATATACAATATAATTCTAGAGCTGTTACCTTGGGCATTTACGCAATATTTTTCGAGCTTTAGGAGATGAAAAGATTCAATTTAAGGTTAATCATAAAATTTCTATTATTATGAATGCGAGTTTTCATTTGTGCTGTTATAGGTTTTAAAATCTGCGCGGTGCGAATCGTCTGCCTCAAAAAGCAGAACCATGCGTTCCGGCAACTGAAAGATTGTAGGGTGGTGCATGTGTCTGTTCGTCTTTGGCTAGTGTTCTTTGGTGATGATAGTGATGGTTTCTTTGGGTATACTGGTATTATTCAATCCCTATAGTGCAAATTGTCCTGTTACATGCTCCAATATACATTATTTTGATTGCACTGCAACGAATTTTTGACAGTTGAACCTACCGTATAGGAGATAAGCGAATTTTTTGTGGTATCAGATATGATCTTAAGGAGATTCTGGGGTACATGGGGAATGATTTACCCTTCTAGGGCGTCCATTTCTGATATTCCGAATATTCAGCGCAAATTAGCGCTAGAAAAAGTAGAAATAGAACCCATACGAGAGCCTAAATGCGAATAGGTAGTACTCTGTAATGGATATCCTAGACAATTTTTATGCTCTTAAGATAACACGTGAATTTGACAACAAAATTTGCCTTTTATCTCTGATTTTGTTTCACATTATAAGAAGATGCACTCAAATTTAACCACTCAATACCTCGACTGGTGTAAAAAAAACTAACTTAGCCTACGATAAATCAGGGCTATGCAGATGGACACAAGATAAATGTAGATGTTCTATGAAATAAAGTGTTTTAAATCCATCGAATTTTTTTTGTGACTGGTGTAACGTAGTCGAATTAATCGAAACTTCTTGAAATTATCGAATAAAACGACAACTTTGGAATTCAACTCAAGCCCCACAAGAGCATTCGATCAGGACTTAGTCCGGTCCGCTCCGTTAAAAATGAGAAAAATATAACGCTCAGTCACCCATGAAGAGGGTAGTAAAGCATTCCCTGCCACAGAATCACATAAAAGTGACTGAGAGGGTGAAATTACTACATACGGTAACCGACAGCATTTCACTGCCGTATTCATCAATTTATACTCGGCCTAGGAAGTAACTTCCTTTATTGTTATTCAATGCAAGCGTTTCAACGAAAAGTGATGTTCCCCATTTCTTGCTCCGTTGAAGAGTATGTTTAAGGTATCTACGTAAAATTTACTCGGAAAAAATTGGGCATGGGGGCACGCTTTTACGAATGATTTTGACAATGGATCGACGAGAATGGAAACTAGTACAACATATCTTCGACACGTGGCTAAAGTTTTCCAGATCATTTAACTAGAGTGATAGCTAAGGTTCATGTCTGGATGAGCTTGGACGAGTGCTATTCACGCAAAGTAATCGAATGGTAGAACGCAGTAATGAAAGCAAATTTGATTTTTTCATACAGAAGTCCAACGTATCGCACGTTATACAAGTTTTAGACCAAAAGAATAAAAAGTCAAATGCTCTATCAATGAACTTAATTTCGCCTTTTGGCATTTCTCTATGCTAGAAGCTCTTCGGATTAACTTCATCCTCGCAGTTGAAGTGCATGAAATCGAATTTAATTCCTCTATCTTTCGTAACCGAGTTATTTCAAATCACTTGAGTGTATTCTTCTTATCTTCAGAGAGAGAAATGCATGGAGAAACCCAAGAAATGCACATACAATGGAAGCAGCTAAGAATGAAATGATAGAACGGGGATACTTTGAATCCTGAATTGCTTCAGTGAGGTTCCGCCAATGTGAGCAGGATGAGATGACTCAGGTGCGGAAAGTCCTCTCAATTTCTAATCCTCTCGGCCCGTAACGCACAATGTAGCAATTTTGTATTGTTATGCATTGGTGGATAGCTTGATGGGATAATGGACCTGCGACCCTTAAAGCAGAACGGAAACCGGTAGAAAAGAAATGTTAACATTATTTATTATGAAAATCCAGTAAAATTTGTAACTTAACCCGAAGTATTTAAGCGTCGGACTAAACGAGTACCACACATAAGAATTAAATTTGAGAGATGGTGGTGTTATATTACCACAGAATTGATTGATAAAAAAAGGCTCTCGGAAGTTGTCGAAGCCGACTGTACCAAGCGGAATGCATGGCCGAAGAATGGACCTGTTTAACAAAGCGACGGTAGGAAACGGTAATCAAAAAGAGAACAAAAAGTGAGAAACTTAGAGTTTGAGTTGCCAAAATGCAGTTGAATTTCGCAAAATCGAAAGGTCTCCAGAAAGAAGCTCAAGAAGCTATTCTCAAAATAACGAAGAAATTTTACAAAAGGATACGTATACAAGACCCGGGGAGAGCCGTTGCACAATTTTTGTCTTTTGTCGCGAAAAAACTCAAGGCTCCTTTTCTCTCAGTAAATCTAGCCTTAAAAATAGTAGTAGCGCCCCTATTTACAGAAGAGGCTGGAGGAGTAGCTGAGGAAAGATCACCGGATTAGCTCGTTTCGAGGGGCTGCAGTATACATATTATGGAGGCTCAGATGATGCCAACCAATATGTTTTACAGCGCAGTAAAACCTGGTAGAAAAGTAGATTCGACTGGCTAAATTGAACCACTAGTCACAGTACACCATTAAGCGCTTTACTGTACAAAAATGACGTAAAATGGGAATAAGGCTTCCACCTGAGCTCAATTTTAAAGCGATGTTACCTTTTCAGTGAGACGAAAACATAAAATGTGCATTAACGTGAAAAATATTTTTCTGCAACGCTGTCTTCTGTGGTAATATTCTTCATTACTCATAGAAATAGAGCTTTAATCCAAAAGGGCTGTTTTAACATCATTCAATTCCTCTTGCATCTATTTCAACAACCTGAAAAGCCGCGTACCAAACTTGTTAGTGAATAACATCAAGGGAAAAATTCTCTCCTCCAAATGGATGCCTTGGCAATTGCAAGATTGCTGAAAGAATTCGCTGGCCCCCTACCAGTATTTTTCTTTCTTAACCAACCAAAGAGGGTCAATTTTCAGAAATCAGTCTGCAAAGTCACAAAAATACAGACGCGACTACTCCCTCAAGTTTCTGCGAAGAGAGATGTTCTTCGAGGGAGCATAATAAGTATTATAAGTTTAAAGTTACAATTAAAAGCGTATAGAAGTTTTAAATAATATTACAAAGTGTACAGAAGCTTCTTAATGCAGCAAAAAGTCTCAAGAAGAAGTAGATGAAGCAAGAACATTTGAATCTTCAAGTTGATAAGTATAAACAGTTGAGTTCGGTGAAGGAAATGATACCGAATTATTTGGATTTCCGACATCGCGTAGTACTCTCGGATGGGAATTAATTGAGATTTTATGGAAATTTTGGTTTGGATTTTTACTAACATCACTGAAGTTCGGAAGGAAAAGGAATCCCAATGCCCAATGAAATAAGTGACTATGTCCTACTTTCAAGTACAATTATATTTACGGGACGTTATTTTAATATGATTTTAAAGGAACTATACCATCTTTAAGCTACCCATTTGCGTAGAAAGTTGCCTATTGGGTGTTTTACAACGTTAAAACGATACCGTCCACCGATTCAACTGTAAAAAACAGTGGCTACTAGGCAAGGGTTTGGATTTAGTCCAGATTATTACCAACTAATCAGACTTTAATGTAACTTGGGACGATTGGAAACTAATAAATAGGAGATGTACCTACAATGGGCGCAAATTTGAAACCTTTGATGAGATGGTCGAATATGTGAAGTGCAGTACAATTTGGAGATGAATTGCTTCAAAGCGTCCATAACTCGATTCCTACTTATATATTTGAAGGTGTGGAGGAAAAAAAGGCTCCAACTGTGTTCTTAAATCGGTCAATGAAAGTCATATTACTCCCTTTTTTACGGTTTTTTTGGTGTGCGTATCATTTTCTGATACGTTTATTGAGATGAATCATTTCATATGGGATTAAGATTAACAGAAGTGCTTCAAAATTCTTATCTGTATTTATGACTTCTGGAACAGCATTTCTGAAGATCCTCGATGTTACATCTAAGAATACTCGCCAGAGCAGACTAGTTTCACTAAGACAGCACTTTTGATGCGTAGTGTGGAAGAAACATAGACGGAGAGCATTATCACAAAAAAGTATCTCTCATTTTGTAGTTGGTTTCCAAATTTAAGAGTATTACAAAAGTTCTGAGTCGAAAGAGCGGAAATCGACATAGCCTAAACGCCGTCTCAATATTAATTTTATACACTATTGTGCGCTTTTAAACTTATTTTTGTAGTTATTGAAAACACACTGCTAATTATTTAAATTCTAAATATTTTATCTGTAATCAGACAACTAGGCGAAAGGTCTACTGATGGCTGATAAATTATCACAGACGGTCGCTTTCATCTGGGTTATTTCCTATTCAGGAGTTACTTCTTTCTTATCCTTTTTTTATGTCTTCCGGTAGTTGAATGGTATTTATCAACTCAATGGTAGGTAGGTTGGCCTACTCTTTTGGCATCCTGGGAATTTGTGGAGAATACGGAAGAGTTTTAAATTCCAAAAAATATGTATTTCGCAGATACAATACGTATCTAAGAACCTCTAGAAGTGTTCCGCAACCATTTCTTTTCCTTGAATTGGAGTACGTCCTCGTTTAAGGATTGAACTAGCTACTGCGAGTATTGGGGACTGATCCTATTTTTGGCTTATCGAAGCTGTGGAACGTCTACTATGGCCAGATAATTACAGAAACAATGCCAAGATTCTTCGGGGCGAAGAGAGGAAGGTCGCATGAGAAAACTCTAGACTTGGTTCAGATGGGTTGCTTGATCGTCGCTCAGGGACTGCGATGATGATGGACCGGGCATGGTTCACCGGTCCTGAAATCCTGAGAGTATTACTTCGTGATTTGTGTTGAAGGCGACGTCGGCGACAGCTTGATTGGCTTGCCGACGGGTAGTTCCCCTGTGCCCTGCTTGCCACACTGTCCTAAGGTATCGGCGATGCTTTTACTTGGCATAGATATCTCTTTCTTAAGCCCCAATGATATCTTGTTGGCGAAGAAACGCCGCATAGTTATCTATTAGGATGCTATTGTACTGTGCGTACTGTAATAGAGATTTTACGCAAAACGTTTATGAAATATATACACCCAAAATTTCATCACATTTGTTATAAGTGGTGAAGCCCTCCAATTATATGTGACAATAATGAGCTAATGCTAGCTTTAATTCCGAAAATGACATATATGCAACGGGTATGTCTTTTTGGCGGAAACTAACTAAACGGTGTCATGACATTCTGAAGATGAAGCTCCTTTCCTTCACTACAAAGATGGACTACACACCCTCATCCAACTCTCCGAATTCTCCTTCTCCTCCAGAGCAATCATATCCCTATACATGTGTCCTTGAGCGCAGCGGCGAGCATAATGTTGAATCAGCAGCGCCAGCGTTGGTCCCCAATCACAATCCTTGAGCACAGTAGAGAATAATAAGCAGAACCAGGAGCGCCAGCCCTTTTCTCCAAGACTCCTCCGAAAAAAGCAGGAAGCAGTCCCAAATTCACCATTACGGATGACGTTATCATAATGCGCAAGGTTGCGTCGGCCAAGGAGCACCTTGCAAGTTTCGGCTAAATGACAAAGCTCTTTAGCGAAGATGCCAAAAACGCGAACAGAAACAAGAAATTGTCTCAATTCGTCACTGCCAAGAGTATTTAAGACCGCGAAAAGAAGATTCAAGAACGTTTTGATAGAAACCATGCTGTAACGAGAGGTATTTCTGAGGTTAGGAGAGAGATGGGAGAAATGGAAGAGATTTTGAATATGATTTCGGAAGCGCGTAGTGACATGTAGAAGGAAAATAATACGTAAGAGAAGCGGAAGCAAGATGTGTGCAAGAAATTGATCGAATTTTGATGGACGTCGTAGCGCGTTCGCTTTCACGGAAGCAAATTTCATGTCCTGAAAGCGATAGCAATACGGAATTGCAAGAAAAAGTGGCGAGCTGGGGGCACTGCATGGAATGTTGAAGGCGAAACCGAGCTCGGACAGCTCGGCACCGCACTGAATGAGGCAGACATGGCACGCGCTAAGCTCGAGCAGTACTACTTGTAATTTGAACGTGAGCGAATTCTAGTGAAGAAGTAATAATAAAAATGGAGCGGGACCTGCGTCGCGATGAACGCGAGTCGCAAAACAACCTTGAACGGGTTAAAGCTTTTTCTTGGTGCCTTTACTGAGTTCAAAAAGTATATTTATGCATGTGCGGGAGTACATTTACCTTGCATCGGTCTTTTACATTCTTAAAATTTTCCCCAGACCCCCCCCGAGGGGCTTCGGAGAAGCCCCTCCTCGGGCCCCTTCGCGGCTTGGCCCCTAATCCCTTTGGATGCTTCATCCTCAGGACCCTACTGCAACTCTGCTTCGGACTTACTTGGTAACAACATCAATAAAACTCATTTAATTCTCTTTTTGCCAAAAATAATCTTCTGATGAAGTGGGAGATTAGTTGAAGCACTGAGAGACTACGTTCAGGTGGAAACAATTACGCATATTAGTAAGAAGTAGAGCTTAATTGTACATCAAGTCTACTGATTACTCTCCAGTGCGCATCTCTCGCTTAAAATTCACCCTTGAGCAATAAAGATTCACTTATTTAAAGTACTATTTCACTATCACCCGTCCCTTCGACATCATCTTGTTGAAAGCTTTCTGAGCATCCCTTAGGGAATATCCTTGGGACTGGTTCACCAAGAAAGAACTATTGGTATGTCCAGTGTCCCAATCTAAAGCATACTCAGTACTATTGATGATCTTTATGCACTGTAAAATCTCTTCGAATCCACTGCGAATATATAACGTTCTGTCATGACGACGTCCGTATAATGGCCCATATGCATCCAGAAGTAAACCATCAGGTGCAGTATCTGCTTGCAATTTAAGCCTATGGTCTCTCTTCTTCCCGTATTAAGCTACATTTTATACTTCATTTCTTATCAAGGTAGCTATATAAATTACAGCTCCATCAATAAACCAAATCACATTACTTAGACGTGAACATTTCTCCATAATTGCCCGTGCATAAACCTCAACTCCTGTGCTATGAAAGCTTGACGGAATTTTTCCATCAAATAGATGTTCCCTTACCTCCATGAAATTTTCGAATGTTTCCAAGAAGATCTCTGAGTGGTGAGATATATTAAATCCAAATATTTGTTCGATATCCCTGCACCTGGAAGGATTAGAGAAGCATGAGGACTACGCAGGTAGAGGTCCCATTTCCTCGTCTAGGCTTGGGCCCTTCCACCCCAGGACCCTGAGCGCCCCCTGAAGCTAGTGGGGAACTAGCTGTATAACTATTCATGCTGGTATGCTCCTTTTTCCACGCAATTATTTCTACCATTCCAACTAAATCTTCTTTCTTGACTCTAAATGGTGAAAGAAAGCAACCATCAGTGAAATCATTGAAGTTGAAGCGGAAACAGGAGACAAATATCCGGTTGGGGCGCTGGACTTATTTTCTGTTTTCAGTGCGTTCGCGAACGTAACTTTGTGCCTTGTTCGATAGAACTGTTGATTTGGAACCCTGAGATTGAGAAAGGGTATTAAGAAGTCGTGCAGCAATATTTAATGCCCACTCGAGCGGTAGTATAGCGAACTGTGTGATCCTGTTAGCCCACATTGGTCATTTTCCAGTTGAAAGTTGAGTAGGAGAGTCTGCAGCTAGAACTCAGAAGTTAGTCGAATTCTAAAAGGCGTAAACACGAATTTTTTTCATTTTTGTAACTATTTCATTAAACAGATTGTAGTGAAATCCCAGTCACAAGCAATGCAGTAATTTGTTCGCGTAAACACCTGTAATGTCATATATTACACACAAGCCTCCATTTAGATGGGGTTGTCGGATAGTGCACTAACTTACAACAAGCATAAATAATTCAGAAATAAAACTGCCAAATTTCAGCAATAGAGTCAAAAACAGTAATTAAATTGCAGAATTCTGGATTAATTCGTAGGGAATTTTTCTGAAATGTGTTCAGTAATTGAACACGCGTGGGAAATAGTTGTGAGGAATAAAGGATGTTGTAGTGGTAGTTTTCGCGCCAGATCAACAGTCGCCCATCCCGCCATCATGGACCAGGTTAGCAACTTCAACGCTGTGCATGTTCCTTCCCCTTCTCTTTCGTCTTCACCCCTCTCCTCCGTCACCCCCTGCCGCCGAGCTCACCAGAGAACTCCCCCATCCACACGCTCGCGGGCGTTTTATTCACGCAAACAACCTTGCATAGAAGAAAGGCCGCCTCTTTCGCTTTAAATCTTGTGAGAAACCCATTACTGTGCGGTAAATGGAATCCTCTAAAGCTCATAAAGCGTCTTCTGGGGAGACACGAACATAATTCAAAACGGCAGCAACGCTCGCGAATTAAATTCCTTCTTTAAACCAGCGCGTAACTTGAAAAAGTGTGCAGGGTCGGTGCTTTCAGCAGATATTCAATTGTTAAAAACGAAGCCGTCAGACCATTCCGGGGTTTGGGGCGAGATAAGCGAAATACATGAGCTGCAAATTAAGAATCGGGAGGCGCGAAAGGATCTGAACGCGACTAATACAGCGAAAAGGGGCTCGTAGAAGACTTTGTATGATGAGAAGGGGCGACCTGGGCGGGACCTCATGACGAGTACAACGAAGCGAGGGAATAAAGGCAGGAACGGGGGTGCAGCGATGCGGGAGATGAGAGCGAGAAGCGAAGGGCTTAACGGGGGATACGGAACTATTTTGTAGTTGTTTACAAGATGCGGACTTCGCACGGGTGGCGCTAGACCGCGAGCGTTTGGCATTAGAGAAGTAGCGTTTGGAGATGGAGCGCGAGGAGCGAGAGAAGGACCTTAAGCAGCGCAGCGATGGTAAGTACAGCAAAAGCTAGAATTGGAGAAGTTCGAACTGATACTAAACGCGTTTTAGAGCAACTAATGAGTCCATTAGGCAGTAGTAAAAGTAATTTCTCGTATTTTTTGTTAGTAAAATTTCACTTCTTTGCCTTTTTCTCACAGCTGACAACTAGCAAAGAGGCTTACAGTTATTACTGTACTTTACCGTTCAACCTAGAACTTGACCGTTATGTTTATGCACTGTACAGTGCTGTAAGCTTGAGCTGATCTACTTTAGATCAGCCCAAGCAAGTTTAGGGTTAGACACTCACCGTCGTCTACATGTCTTCTTGAAACTTCCTTCGATCAACAGGAAGCATCAGTCGACTCGCCTTGAAGTCTATATAAGCCCCGGTCTCTCTCCATCTTCTACTTCAGTAAAGTCCCTCAACACCGTCTCCTCTCTCATCTCTCCTTCTCGGTCCCTCACTCTTTCTACCCTTCTCTCTCTCTCTCCTGCTCTCCCGCTCTCTTCCTCACTCCTGTCTGGCTCCCTCTCTCCCTCTCTCTCGTTCTATCCATCATTTTTGTACTTCCCTGAGAAGAAATTATATCAAAGGGCGTGCATGTAAACCTGCGAGGCTTCCAATTCCGCGTTAAAGCTCGCAAACTCGCCTTCTCGTACTTTGTCCTCGGTCTTCGCGCGTAGCGCTAGCGCGAAGCCCGAGAAGCAAGCCGTTATTTTTTTATTCTAGTGTACTAAAGATGAGTACTCCTCTTGCATTGGGACGCGCTATTAAAGAAGCTCGATATCTGGTTGTGGTAGATACATTTCGGCTGTTCGCGAGAATCATAGATGAATTGTATAACGCACCCACAGGTTACCCCAACACCTTCAGCTTTCTATTGAGATCCATCGTGCTAATATACAGCTTGGTTCCCTTGAACAACCACTCTATAGTGATACTTACTACCGTCATGCCCTTGATGAATGCCCTGTGGCACGGTTGAAGTTTTCTCCCCTCAAACGGCACCTATAGGAACCACCTCCTACTTTACCAAGAATATCCGTACAAGCAATTCTTCCTCTCCCTAATTTGTAATTTCTCTGGCAAGCGCTCCTCTATTCCGTTCCTTATATACAGAGTCCAGTCGTGCCCCCGGGCTTCAACTGGTCCATACGCATGCAAAATCAATCCATTCGGTGCACTGAAAACTTGATAGTTGAGGCTGTGCCCTCTTGTAACAATTGTAAGTCACCATTTGCTCCATATGCTCCGTGAGTCTCGCAATCCAAATGACTCTTCCATCTATGAAACCGACTCAGTTACGCAGCGCATTCTTCTTTTCATAGATAGCTTGTGCATACATAAATGCGCTGTTTTCAATAAATTTCTAGCTCAGACTGGCACTCAAGAAGCATCACCTTGTATCAGTCAACTGGTCGATTCCCTCCCAAAATATCCCCAAAAGCTGTGCTTCATACTTTCCAAGCATGATTTACACATCCATTTAGAAATAGAGGGTAGCGAGTCGTCGATTTATTATGTGAGTAACCAGCACGGGATCGACTGTGTAACAGTTTCTGTTAATGAGCAATTTCTTTATGGGCCAATCTACGATGTCGACAACTTATTTCATATCGCATTTCCGAGAACAAAAAAAGGGCCAGACAATCACCCTCGCTGAAACGATTAAAGTTGGATTCAAATTGGGCACTGCTATTGTGGTTACTTCTATGGGGACGTGAGTTAAACCCTGACGATACTTGACCGCATGAAATGCCACTTTTCTTAATGTTCTAGAGGAACTTAAAGCGGACTGGGGTACTTCTCCACGTCGCTTAACAATGGCTACTAAGGCTGTAGACCATTTGCATGTTCTTTGTTGACAAAGCTTCCTTGAAAAATCCTATCTGGCCTTTACAATGTCTGATGCGATGTTGAAGGTCGTTGGTAATTCTCCCAGGCCCTACTGAGGTATTAGTTCTATTTGATATTCCCCTTTTGTCCATGCCTAAACTAGTTCTCAAAATTTAGAAAACAAGTTCAGAAGTGCTTCTCAGAAAATAAACGTACCATCTATATGTGAAGATCTTGCCGAAGTCTCATCAACAATTTTATTGAAAAATATACTAAATAGTCTTTTTTCGAGCCCTGCCTCTCCAGAAATTGTGCACAGCGCTTCGGCATGCTTCCGAGTAGATTTTTGACCAAATATTGATCAATTTTTGCCCATTCTCTCCGTACAATGCCGTTGGGCTCCTCAACAGTAGAGCACTGCCGATTGTTAGCATACACGGCCCTTGCAGGAACACCCCGGACGTTTTCAAATGGATTCGAGTCGGGGGATCGCGCCATGCCATTAAATGGGCTAAATTGCTCTGCATCCACTCCAATGACACGTGTGAGGTATGTATGGATGCATTATCCTGCATAAAAACCCTCCCTAACGGCATCTTCCCATCTGTACAAGGAATTAGATAGTTCTCCAATGTAGCGCAGCACTTCAGATTATCTTGATTTCCTTGTAGAATAGCCACATCAGAAAAACCATAGGCTAAAAAGCAACCCTAAACTATCACCCCTACACCTCCGACCCTTCGTTTGGATAGAAAAACTTTAGACTTGCGTAAACCATGCCAGTGGCCACGAAACCCGTCTGGGCCGTCCAAATGAAACTTCTTTTCATCAGACCAGACAACTAATCCCCATTCATGTGCGAATAGTTAGTGATGCAAGCGGGCTCACTCGAGACAGGCTGTCTTATGTTCCTGGGTCAAAGGTGGTTCTCTTTTTACCTTACAAAAAAGGAAGCGCTCTGAATCGATTAGAAGCTGTTGAACACGACGTTTGCCGATTGGTAGATCCAGTTCAGTCTTCAATACTGCGGCCGAAGCCCTAGTCTTTGACGTGCTCCTCATCAATGCCTGAATAGCTGTTTATGAGATTTTGGTGTTATTTCTAGTGTCTTAGCTGTTTCTATAGCCTTCTTGGTGCTTTAAATCCCTTGAAAGGCGTTTTTGTCCCTTTTGATGCGCTTTGCAATGGCGCGTTTGCTTAGCCCTTCCTCCTTTAAAGCCAAAATTGATCCTTTCTCTTGCTCGCTCAGCTGCTTTCCTTTTCCCATTCTGTTGAATCTAAATTGCTGTGGCTCAGGTCGTATCTACTAGTAGTCGTCTTTTCTATTTATAAGGCTGTAAAGCCTTCCATTCTATTTCTACCGTATGTGCTATAAATACAAAGACTGGTGGTGCTAATCTAATTGAAGAAACTTTACTTCATTGAGTATCCATCGTGTACACTGCAGGACTGACTATATGGGTAAGAACTAACCGTATGTTCCACGTCAGGCACGTGCAGTGGGGCTCGCGATAGAATCGCCATTGCAACAGAAGACCACAGTGTGCAACTTATGCGCTGATAAAGAAGTCTGTGGATCACTCCTGTGATTGTGTTGAACTTCTCTGCGATGCGCGGGATGAAGTCTTCGAGGAACAGAATAGAGGCGGGGGATGGGGCACCCAAGGAGTCGAAAGCCAGGGGCTGAAACTTGAAGTTCGGTTCCTGGAGGATGTTGTGCGAAGGGGGCGGGATCTGGCGTACCAGTTTGCGCTCCAGGTCTTTGACTTTGTCTCGGTGGGCAATGTCGGCGGCGCCGCCGGCCATTTGTTTGGCCCTTGTGCGCACGCCTAATTTGAACGGCGAGACAACGGTTAGGTCGCAGGCTATGGGGCGGACCTCGGCCTGTGGGAAGGGGGGGTTGTATGAGAATGTCCGCAGGGCGGATATTTGTTCCCGGGACAAGGAACGGGACTTCGTTCCCGGGACAAGGAACGGGACTTCGTTCCCGGACAAGGAGCGGGACTTCGTATTGGCAGTCCAGGCCCGCAGCGCGAGCAACGTGGTAGGAGAAAACGTTGCGTAGCGAGTTGTGGCGGTGCGGGCGGCCGAAGCCGGCAGGGCAAAGGTCCGCCGCGTGGTCCCCGAGTGCGTCAAATAGTTTGGTTACAGTGGGCGCAGGTGAGCGGGCGAGAGTCGTCGTATACGGGGAGGCCGAGGTGCCGGCGGATCATGGTCTGCCAGTGGGCCGAGGACACCACCGTAGCGGTTGTGGGATGAGCGATGAGAAAACCGGCGGCGGGGCTGTTCCGAAACGCCAGGCCACGAATCCGATGTCGAACTTCTTGAGTGCTGTGCTGAGCAGGGTTGGGGTGTGTCACCCATTAGTCGTCGCGCCAGTGGACCCTTGCCTGTGCCTCCTGCTGCACACCATTTAGGAAGGTTTGGATGTTGGATGGTTTGGCAGCAAGCAGGCATGGGTCGAATGGGCCAATGTCGACGGAGTACGGACGCCCGGGATACATTGCAGGAAGTCACGGATTCGCGGCAAGGCTTGTCGGACCAGGAATGCCCTGTCACCCCGGTATCGGTGACCGGAGAGGGCGGCAGAACGTTGCGTGGTGTACGATGCCGATCTCTCACGTGCCGGAACCGCGTCGATGATACCAGCTGCGACCGAGCCGTGTAGGAACGGGAAGATGAGGGTAAATCCCTGACCTCCCTGGCGAATCGGTAGCGTGACTTGGTCCCATGCAGTGTCTGTCAGGGCGATCCCGTGTAGCTCCGAGTAAGACGACCTCTGCAGGGCGTCAAAGGCTTGCGCAGCGGGGGCCGAGTGTTGTGGGTCGGCGAGCCGGAACGCGTGGATGACGAGGCATGCCGACGCGCACAGCCTGTGCATGTGGAAACGGGCGCGGGGGTCACGAACATGGGTCAGCAGTCGGAGGGTGCGGCGGCACCCATCGACCTTGCCCCGTAGGTATGCATCGGTGAAGGCCCGGTTGCCCATCGGCGCTCCTAGGAGCTCGAAGCCGTCGCGCGAGCACTCGGACAGAGGAAATTCGCGGAGGAAGTCCCTGCGGTCCGGCAGGAGCGTGTTCGGCCAGTGAATGCGCGTCTTCCTCGCGTTGACATAGAGGCCAACAGCCGGAACCTCAGCCTGCAGGAGGCGGAGAGCACGGTGTAGACCATTTCGTCTACCTAATTTTTGTTTACTTCATAACATCCATTTTCCTGCTCCATTTGATTTGCAGTTTACACCCTTTAAAGGGGGGAATTTTTGGGTTATTTTAATGCATGGAAGATGTGGTCGGTTATATCCACGCGGCTAATGCGTTATGTGGAATAAGTCGTCGCTGATGGGTAACACTACAGTACAGTACATCCTTCCCCACCCTTTAAATGAATTGACATAGCGGTCTGATGGACGTGCAAATTATCGAGAACGGCCATCTCTTTGCCCCTGAACGGTAATTTGAGGGGGAAATTCATCAATGAGGCGCGTGGTGGCAGTCGACGGGGCGCCCTAAGAGTCAAAGGCGATGGGCTGGAACGTAGAGTTGGGAGGGGTATTGGTGCCTTATCGAAATTGGGAGGTTCACGGGCCAGATTGCGCTCAAGGATGCGGATCTTGTGACGATCAGTGATCTCGGCGTCACCGCAAACGAGTTGGGCCGCTGTTGAGCGTTTGTTTGATATGAATGGGGAAACGACGGTGATATCACATGCGAGGGGTCAGAAGTTGGACGACGCGAACGAGGTTTATGGTTTCAAGAGAATTTCAGCAGGCCGAAGCTCGGGGCCAGGGAGGAGGAGCGGAGCTTCGAACTCGCATTCACGACCGGTCCGGTAGCGCGGAACACTTGGATCGCAAGCACGTTGCGAACCAAGTTGTAATGGTGGAGTCTGCCGAAACGAGACGTGGCAGAGGTTACTAGCGTAGTCTCCAAAGACATCCATCGGTTTGCTTCAATGGTGGCAGGTGAATTGCTGGCTCTCAAGGAAGACAGGGATGCCTAAGTGGCGCGTAAGCATCACCATCCAATCGGGGGAAATTTGGGGGGCTTTACTGATTAGAGATGTTGGACGGCTATTTCTCGCAACGGGGTGGCAGTTCTGTGTATTGAGGGTCTGAAAAGGAGAAGAGTAAGGCGGGAATTTCTCACAAGGCTGGTGTAAGACCAGCCGTATGACATGCTGCGTAAGACAACCGTCCCCGCAGCGTGTCTCTACGTAAGGACGGATGCCACCCCCCGGAAGGTCTCCATGGCTCGCACGGAGGTCTGGCTGGCTACCTCTGTCAACACCGCGAGTGCGTCGGGGTGCCACCCCCCAAAAGTGGATACTGGCACTGGGATCAGTTGGGACTTGCCATGCGTGGCGATTAAATCTTGATACCCTCTGAAATTTGACGTTTTCGGAGCGTTCAGAGATGTCGAGGGGCTGAACCATTGGGCTCGAATGTTTGAGGGAGCAAGTGGATTCACGAATGTAACGGCGAAGAAGTCTGTACCTCCGGTGATCGCTAAAACCCTGGTGTCTGGCCATATGCGATGTTGGCCATTGGGACGGGGCTCCATGACCGGGTGCCGGGCAGCCCTTGCCATGTCCGACGTGACGATCGACCCGCTCTCGGCCGTGCGAGCAGTGCATGAGGTGGTCACCGAAGATGTCCAGGGTTTCCGGGCAGTGGTTCCTGGGGTACGGGGTGTTTGGGTCGAAAAGTGGAACCAGACCGAGAAAGCTTTGGGATCAATGTGTGTCTTAAGGCCCGGGCATGATGCGCAGTGTATCAATTGCTTAGCAACGGGGAGGCCCATCGACAAGCGAAAAGCCTCTCCTGCTGTTGCCATGGGGTATGTGTTCTGGAGCGGCTCTATGAATTGCATCCGTCAGTTTCTATTGCGAGGTTAAGTTGTTGCAGCAGAAGGCGCTGAGGGGAACTACTTTCGACGGCGGACGTGTGGCGGACCACACCCCCATAGGCGTCAACTGCATCGCTGTACGTGCTGAGCGCTTGTACCGAAGCCGGTGGATGGCACGGCCAAGTGTATCAGCAGCAGCGCAAGAGGCCAGGAAAGCATCGGCGGCAATGTCGCACGCCGACGTGAAGCTGAACCCAGGCGATGGTTCCTTGTGGACTAGCGGTTTCACTAGGATCTGGAGTTCTTGAAAGACCTCACGGTCGAGAACACCTCCGTGCAGAGTTTGGACGCATTTCCGGATCATCTCGTCGAAGCGCCTGGCGCCTTCCGCAATACTTGAGGTGGCAACGACGCGTATCAAGTAGCCGACTTTGCAGACGTCGAAGCAATTACGGATGAGTTGAAACGCCACTTGGATGTCCTCGAGGTCGGCGCTTGTTTCCAGGAAGGGCTTAAGGGACTCGACGTGTTTGCTGAAATCCTGGTGCGTGAATGGTGTCGAGCCTGTCGGGGCGTTGAGAATACGAGTTCCGTCGCTGCATACTTGTTTTGAAGTCCGGCTGGGTAAGGGTGTTGGACGGATAGCGGTGTTGCAGTAGGGCACCACACTTTGCACGTCGTCAGGGATAGATGGAGGCCGCGGTGTGTGGCGTATGACGACGACAGGATTTCTACCGCTTTCAATAGCTGCTCGTGGGTTCCGATGATATATCCGTCGTCATGGTACCATAGCTGTAGTAGCAGGTGCCCTAACTCTCTGTAGCCGTCCTCGTTAGAAAACAGCAAGTCGTGTATTCTCAGGACGATGGGGTGCAGGACTAGGTCGAAGAGCAGTCTGCCCAAGTTGTCGCTCTGTCGTGTTCCAACCACTCTCCGCATGGTCTTGGAGCGCACCCATAGGTATGCCGGCTCTTTTAAATAGCAATACCGTACCCATGGAAGGAGCTCGGGGAACAGCTCATTCACGGATTGGTGGAACGAGGATCGGCTACAGAGGTTGAACGAATTCTTGAGGTCTACAGTGAACGATGCGTGGTCCGCCCTCTTTCCGAATGTTTACATCATTGTTCGCGTAGTGTGCACCACCCTTTCAGTCCCGGCCTTTGTTGCTAACCCCACTAGCCGATGCTGGAAATGTAGTACAGCTTTCTTGGACACTCTTCGCAGTAAACAGCTTCCGCCAAGGCTGCACAACGTCTCTCCGAACGCAACTTGATCAGGACACCCGTCTTTCTTTGGCAGTAGCGTGAGTGGAACTCCTGTGACCCATGGAGAGGGTGTAACTGGGCTGTCCAATGGATGGTGGGATCAGTGAGGGGTAGCATACTGCTCAGTCAGGGAGTCAAAAATTGAAAAACAGTTTTGCTCCGCAAATGAACGAGAGAAACTTGATTTCAACGAGTATGTACTGTACACAGTAGGCTTATAGTACTATTGCCAGTACTGCAGTAATACTGTACATACTGGTTACTGTACCCGGTCTATACTGTACTGCACAGTACAGTACATGGGTGGGCGGTAGGAGGGGGTGTGATAAGCATTTGTGCGTTTGGGGGGTCGGTGGATATGCTGTAGACGAGGGGGAGTACACATGTTAAGATAAGATTTCTTGTAGCCTAACATGTGTCAGCATTCCTTTGGCCGAACAATACGATTCTTTACCCTTTCGCCAATGAAAGCAGACCAAGTGGACTCCAAAGCTATCATAACCTTGATGCAGTTTGCGCTTCCTCCGGCTGATTGACATAATCAACTATGCCGGTTGCCCGCTACTCCGCCTTCGAATCTCAACGGCAGTTGGCCAGCGTCGGCCACGAGCACGTTCTATCGCCAACCCCACCACGTCCCGCAATGGCGCTTGCATTCACTTCGAGTGTGCAGGTGCAATTGAAACGATCCACACGGCAATCGACATGCGCTGTACGCAGGGCAAGTACACCGCGGGCAATGACCGAGTCTTGGCAACAGCAGGCGGCATGGAATGCGTCAGGTAGTGGGATTCAGTCGAAAGGAATCCAGCAGATTGAGTTTACAATCCGGCAGGATGGGACCGTTGAGGAGAAGGTGCTTGGGGTGCGTGGGAAGGACTGCGTTGAGGTACGTGTCGCCTGTTCTGGTTTTCAGGGTGTCTTGTGTTGTTTGTTGTTTAGTTGGCTGGGCTCGTATTGACTGACGATATTGTTTGTGTGTTTTTGGTGTGGGTGTTGTAGATATCGAGGAAGATTGAGGAGGCGCTTGGAGAAGTGGTGTATACAGAGAAAACAGAGGAGTATTTCCAGGAGGTGGTTGAGACAACATCTGTTGCGAACGAAACGGAGGTACGTGACCAGGTGGTGCCTCCTGGAGACCCGTTGCATGTCGCGGATCCTAATATTCCATCCTGGTGAGGTTAGGGGGTTGCCCTGATGATTTGTTCAAGTAGACTACACATGTCCCTCGTAAGGAGCACGGGACCTGCAAAGATCACGGGCATTGATTCACGCTCCGAACCTACGTGTTGAGCATGATGTATCTTCCAGTTTTGTGTAGCTGCCATGCTGGCAAGCAGGGTGTCATTAGTATTGTCTCTCAGTATCTTTTTAAAATGATTCAGCATAGAGTTGGCTGTTTGGACTCACCTTGAACTCTGTACGCACAATTGTTCACAGTCACACATGCCCTTTGAAAAACGGAAAGATGGCGGGACCAAAAAGGTCACACCGTACTCTGCAGATTGCGAACCAACTTACAGGGACTTGAGCGAGGACCGTAGGATTAATTCAGTACGAAGCAAGTCAATTATCACGTTTGCACGGAGGCGATAGAAGCAAGCCGAAGCGATATTGTTAGATTATCTACATGGGTTGACTCAGACTTCCTCTCAACATGTGAAACGCAGGGAGCGTAAACTAAAGTAGGGTCGTAATGATATTTTGGATTTGTTATACAGGGCGCTTAGAATGACGGTTTGGTACTTTGGTTTCCACTTTCAGTCGTTTTAATTTTGCCTCGAGAAATTGTTAGAGGTTTCTGCAGTGTCTGACTAGAGAGGATTGAATAATAAGTCGAAAATAACGACTGGTCTTCGAGGAACTTTTGGGAAGCATTGTGGGATGGGTTAAGCGGTGGCAAACAAATACTGTAATTCAGGTTTCTCCCAGTTGAGTCCTTATCGGCGTACTGTATCAGGACTCCCTATAAGTGAATATGAACTTTGTTCGAAACGTTGACCCTCTCTTAACGAGGTTTTTTTTGCTTGAGGGCATTTGCAACCCGTGAATACTGTATAGTGCTACTGTGCTGAAGGCGGGATCTGAAATATACCGCAGGATACTGTACAAAAGAGCTGAAATTAATTTACAAATGCATCCAGCCATACTATTGAACCAAGTTCAACTATCTTAGCTTACACTGTCAGCTAGGCTTGAACGCCATTTAAACAGTAATACATGAAGTAAAGATGAGTACGGTACACATTGAAATCAGGACGGAGGTTGAGTCGAATATTTACAGTAATATACAGTAGAAAATGGTTGAATGGGGGGTTAATTTACTGTGGTGGATATGTGGGTTGGTACAGTAGAAAAAAAATAAAAAAACCAACTTGCAAACAGCATACAGCATTTTTGCAGCTTTCCGTGACGTGGGCCACCTATTTATTCGCTGAGCTGCACTATGCACAGCAATGAATCCCACACATCCAGCAATGTCCAAAACAGCATTTCTCCCAGTCGAGATAATATTGTCAAAAGCCCGTTATAATTTACCTCAGTCTCATAATGGAAACCTCATCGCCGCCATCAACAGTCAAAGTGGCCGTTGCCAGAAAAACCAATACGTTCTACGTCACACTTCCACTCAATACTTCGCAGTTGTCCACGTCAGCATCCAGACACACGCTCTTCATATTCAACAAACACTCCTAGTCACACCGCCATTTCCACCACCGTCTACCCCAACCACAACCCTCCCACCACACAGCTCTCCTCCAACCACCTCGAAAATCCCCACCCTCCCACAATGGCAAGATCCAAAATCTCCTCAATCCTCGGCATCGCTCTCGATATTCTCCAAGTCATCTTTGCCACCGCTGTCGTCGTGCTTGTCTCCTGGAAGCTGATCAACGTCGACATTGACGTCGATATAATTGCGCCCAACGTCAACTTCGAGTGTCTACTCGACGGTTCTGACGGCGATGGACCGTTCTCCGGAACCCGATTTTGCATCTACGCCATCGCCGTGGGTGTCATATCCTTGATTGTGAATGCCATATTCGGATGCATTATAAAGTTTTTCAAATGCGTCACACTCAACGCTTGTTTCGCGTCAAACGTTTTGGCCATTTTGGCAGATGTTGCCCTGGCTATTTGGTGGGGGGTTGCCTTTTCACTGCTTGTTGTCAGAGGGACCAAGGCGAATAGTTTAGATTGGCCGGAGCGTACGGCAAGGGATGGAGTGATTGCTTGTGCGTTTGGGGCTATGGCTGCTTTTGCTGGTGATGCGATTGTTACCGTTTTGAGCATTGCACTGTCGTAGCGGGGGGGCAGTCGGGAAAGTCAAACGGAAAGAGCGGGGAAAGGCAAGGCTGTTTCACTTGTTTAATCGTATTCCGGGAGGGGGGTGTGAATTGCAAGGGAGACCACGAGATGCGTGTTGCGGGTAGACAGGGGTTTAGTTGAAGCCGACACGGTCGCGCGGGATAAGACGCAGTTCCGAGCCATGCTTGAGGAACACATTTCCTTGGGTTGGGCATGGTTGTGACGATGAATGTAGGGGGGGTGTAAGTGTTTAGAAGTTTAGAAACAGTCTAGTGTGATGATGGTGCACAGATGGTGTTAGGGGTAATGCAAAAAGTGAGGCAACTTACCGGCACTCTGTTGCGGGTTTATACCGACACCGTCGTTGGTAATGATGGCGCTCGTGGCGGATGGTACCCGGAACTCTTCTGCGGCGAACTTTAGGACGGCTGTGAAGGGTGCTTTTTCGGGCACGTTGATTCTGTAAAGTGTTTGGGTTTTGGTAAAGTTGTTATTTTCATAGTAGAGTTGCAGTTAGTAAGAGGATGTGTGGCTTGTTAGGGAGAATGGGAGGAGGGTGGGCTTTCTTACACTTTGAACGGAAGCTTCGGGTCCGATGTGAGGACTATCTTAAAGGTAACCTTGCCAGTGTCAGACATCTCTTCTCGCCGTTGTTGTCGGAACTCTGGAGGAACTGCTGCACTGAGTGGTCCTGGGTTTGAGGCACGAGGCTGAATTATGCTATTCTGAGGTCACGACGGAGGTTAACCGAGGATAGGACGGGTTGGACAGTCAATTCCCAAGTCGGTCAATGAATTAGCCCGAAAAAGGCAATCAACAAGTTTTGCATGGCATGATGCAGGTAGCCAAAATGTTAAAAACTTTTGGGAAAATAAAACAAAAGATTGGTTTTTCAAAAATATTTTAGATTTGTCCTCAACCCTAACTGCCCAGGAAAACTTTATCCGCGATTGGCGCAAACTACACTGCTGCCGACGGCGGAATCTATAGTTTGCCGTCATCTGACCACTCCCGGTACACTCATCACGGCATACCTCTGTCCATTGCCAGCCAAGTCAACCCTACCGCCCCGCAAGCACCCGTCCAGATCGCCTCTCTCCCATCCGCAGTAAACTCCGTCACGCAACCTCGATTCCAAGATGCCGGAGACCGCAGTCCAAGGCAAACGCCGCACCTTCAAGAAGTTCACATTCCGTGGTGTGGACCTCGACGCGCTTCTCACCATGAAGCCAGTCGAGCTCCTACCGTTGCTTTCATCTCGCGCCCGTCGAAAGTTCAACCGCGGTCTAACTCGCAAGCCCATGGCATTGATCAAGAAACTGAACAAGGCGAAGAAGAACGCTCCAGAGCATGAGAAGCCGGAGGTTGTCAAGACCCATTTGCGAAATGTAAGTGACATGCGAGCGTTGTGCTTTGCGTGGTTGTTATGTTGCGGTTTGCATTTGTTCTGGTGGTGGGTGGGGTTGTGGCGAGGGGAGGTGCAATTGGCGTTTATGCGGGTGTTGAGAGTTGCTAACATTTTCGTTGCTTTGACTATTGAACCGTGTGCAAATCGTCCGCGTTCTGTTCGTCGCTGCGAAATATACGTGGATGTGTAGATGATCATCGTGCCGGAGATGATCGGCTCTGTGATTGGTGTGTACAATGGCAAGACATTCAATGCGGTGGAGATTAAGCCGGAAATGATCGGCACTTATCTTGGCGAGTACAGCTGCACCTACAAGTTTGTCCGCCATGGACGGCCCGGTATTGGTGCTACTCACTCCTCCCGTTTCATCCCGCTCAAGTAAATGGTCCAGCATTGGGCGTATGCGGGCTTTTGTTTGGGGTTATCGCGTTTCCTTGTCTGCAATGACGTATTCGTCGCTAGATTAAGTGGTGGGTAGTCATTTCCTAGCCAAGGAAGGCAAAGCGCTTGTAAAAGGATTAGGCCTAAATTAACAACGCAAACGTCTCGTGCGAAACTGAAACCTTGGCTCCCACGAAGATGCGCAATGCGAGAGCGCCGCTGGTCTTGCGTGGACACGCCGAGAAATGGGCGTTTGGTGTCGTAATCTTCTCGGTTTGCGCGTAAAGTGAGCACTGCCAGGGGAAAGTCCAGTAGTACAAGTGGGAGCAGTGTTAGAAACTCCCCCGACATCCCTGGCCCTGTCGTAAATATGCCTCTGCCAGCATCTTCGTCGCCGTATCGGTGCTTCACAATCGTACCGGAATCATGTTGATAACTACAGATATTATTTCAAGATTTTTTACCACTCATCTCTAGCGCCTCGATTGCACTGGTGCCCAGATAAGAATAATTCGTGGCGCTGTCGTGCCAATTTAAATGCTAGCATACCCGTGTTTTGCAACACTTGCAACCGTAGTAAAGAACCTTTTATCAAGCCCGTTGTCGCCAGCCCAGCTGTTCGGTTTGCGACTCACTGCGTGCGTGCAAACCCTTCATCAAGGATAAAGGCTCTGCATACACACTCCAGTCTCTTGGTGGCGTAGTCTAGTATGGCATCCAGCTCGGATGCAGCAAACTGGGGCGTGGAGCTAGTTGAGGAATTATTGGGCTTTTCGGTAGAACCCAATCCCAACTGCCCACATCTTTCGTCGCCAACATTTCACATCTCACCTTTTCTTACTTCACCCACTGTCACCAACTCTGTGTCGGAAGGTAAAGCAAGGCGTCGCAACTTGTTCCTTGAACATCGGGCGTGTCAGACATGTGGGGATGATGCGGAAAGTTGGGTATGTTTAGGATGTGGGTATTCGGGATGTAGCCGATATCGAAGAAGTCACATGATGGAACATGTGAAAGAGAAGCAAGCAGAAGGGGGACATATGATTGGACTAGGGTTAGCGGATCTTAGTGTGTGGTGTTTTGAATGCGACGAATACGTGACACATGCAAAGGTGGAGGGCGTGTTTCGGGAGATGCATTGGGGAAAATTTGGATACTGGCCGGAAAGGGAATTTCATGGTGGTGGGGTGGCGCGGGTCGGTGTGCAATTGGAGCTGCAAAATGCAGAAAAGGAGGGGGGGCGACGGAAAAGGGGCACCCAATTGAGGACGGTGGAATTGGTGAGGGCAGTTAGGTGCTGAGGAGGGGGCATTGGTTACCGCTGTTTCTTGTTGTCGCATAGGTGGAGTGACTGGTGGACAGCAAGAAGGTGGCTGCGTGGTTGGGGATTGTGTTAGATGGCATTAGATCTGTTGGGGTGGCGTGTGGAACGGGATCACGATTTGCTGCAGTATGTTTGGTACAGTGCGGGAGTGGAATTTCCCGGTAGCATGGCGCTGTTGCCAGCTTCCCTTCTCCTTTTCATTTGTAAATGGCAATGTGTGCAGTGGGCCAGTGTATATGAAAGAAGAAATTCTGTTAGAAAAGATAACAGGGCTTTTAATTTGAAAGTGTCACAAGGTCTGTGGAGGTTGGGAGGATCTTGCTGGTGAATGCGTTCAAAGGATGTGAAGGGACCAGGAATAGATTGAGAAAACAGGGCACGGGATTTGATGCACGCAATGATTTTGAGGAAAGTAAGGGAAGCTTTTCTGGCTTGCGTCGCATCTGTTTTGATAAAACCATGTATGACTAGGAACAAGTTGGGTTTGCTACAGGGTTTGACGCTTGATACGGACGAGGACGGGAATAACAATGATGCTTGAATTGGCTATATGACAGGACCATGTTGTAGGCGATGGCCCAACATATGGTTCATAATGCACATTGTTCCTCATACGATTTCCCTTGGGAAAGTCAAATGCATCCAAGTACGGAGAGCGGTAACTGCATCTCAAGAGGGGACCTTGTTGTTGATCATGATGGCGTGTCGGGGTGGAAAGCTTGAGTACACGAAGGTGGGAAATGCTTTCTGCACACGTCAAGGGAATTTTCATACAGGAAAGTACACCAAAACCGTCGGGATCAGGAGTCAGAAAAGGTGAAGTCAGCAATGCGGCTCAGTCGACAAAAAATAAAGTCGACACAGGATTGGTCGTTCCTTTGTAAAATAGATCTCACACAGTTCAGAGCTGCGAACTGTTGATTCTCCACTGCATATGTAGAATCGGAACCTTCCAATAGCAGCCCGCTTGCTCGATTCGCGACTGCCTTTACCAAGGTACCATTGATTCTGTACATATTGCAGGGATAATTTGATAAGAATTTAAGATGGGGGCAAAATAGTGAAAGTGCTGTTGTGTTGTTCGGTAGTGCAACAATTACTGGGCCGTTCAACAGCACCTTCTGCTTCATCCAAGTACAGGGCAGTTACTGTCCGGCGTGTACGGAACTGCCATGCACCTGCCCTGTATTGAGATGAAGCAGATGCTATGATCTTACAGTGGGTCGAACGTTGTCACAATTTTCAGGGGGATCTACACGATAGTTGACTAAACTGCCGACCCCACAATTGCTGTGCCTGATTGCGATTTGCAGTCAAGATGACCAGAATTCCACATTGAGATTAAACGGAATGCGTATGCTGTAAGCGTTTGAACCCATTCATCTCGTTCTGGTGCCAATGGAGGGGGTCAACCTACTCTGGTATATTGTTGCTCTCGAATCTGCAAAGAGAAATCACCTTGCTTTAGATGGAAGCAGTAAGGATGAATGAGTTTCCACAACTAGAGAGCAATTTGATAGATTGCGCAGACGGGCATGTGTTTGAAAACAGAACCACATCTGAATCATACTAAGGGGTACATTCTTTATCCGCCGGATGATACAAATTACCTTGACCAGAAGGCAAGGCGGATTGTTCTTGTTCGCAATGGCAACAGTGTCGATGGAGAGTGTGATTGCGATCTTACAAACCGAATGCCTGGTACATGTACCGAGACGGTGGTTGGGATTATTTGCAGGTGGCGTTGAGTTGCTGGAACGGGAGATGCAAGCGCTTGGAGTGGGAGGGAGCAGGAGCATTGACGCTAATTTGTTTTGCATCGGTGTATAACAGGTTATCATAGCATGCAAAATTTTTGCATCCGAATCAGTATAGTGTAGCAGTTGAATGGTTTGGAGACGCACCAGTATGCCAAGCATATTAGGATCTACAAGGCCTTGTGTGTCGAAGAGGTGAATGGCTTGTAGTGGAGCTTGCAGATGATTTTTAGTCTGTTAAGACTTGAGACCGAGAAACAAGTTTCGGCGAGGAAGGGTACATATACCTTTTTCCGGAGTTTGTTGACGTATTTTTGATACTAGTGCACCAATAGCATGCTTATCAAAGACTATTAGTTGCGACACAAACACAAACATTACGAACCGCTGCGCTATCTTTCAGATAGTACATCACAAAATTATGCTCAGGAGGCATCGTTGTGCCCTTCAGCAAAGCGTAGAGAACTTAAAAGGGCGGGAATACTGCTTGGTAATTTCGAATGGCGGCAAAAAGTCCGATTTTACTGCAGTCGAGAAAAGGCTTTTTTGAAAATATCTTCCGGCCGGGAAGAATTGAACCTTTGACTGCAAATTCGGTGCGTAGCGGCAGGAGGCTTCGACTGGCATGAGTGCAGTAATGCCACACATATTGTGTATCCCGGGTATCCCTATAGTGCTTACTGTACGGGACATGTATCTTACGTACTGTACAGTACTATCCAATAGATCACTGTCAGCAGTGCAGGTTACCAAAGGGTAGAGTGCAACAGGGGTTAATGGGGCTTAATGGGGTGCGTTACAGTGCTGTACTCAATTTTCCTGATAACAGCAATAGCGCAGACGAAGCTAATGGGGTGGGTTACTTTGCGAGATCCTTGAGCAGCCTGTCTGTTTAGCTCCATAGCTTAGGCCTGCGAGCGTAACTCCACGGGCTGAGCCATGGTAGAGCGATGCAACAAAGGTGAGTACGGTTATCCAACTATGCGTAGAAAACGCTCAAGCAGAATTGCAGCGGACTTTCAATAAACATCAGAGTCGGTAAAGAGGTATTTAAGCTCCAAGAAGCTGCTGTAGGCGGCTTCAAGGTAGTGGTGTACAACAGAATACGGTAGCAGTGGAGATGTTCATGCTCTGGAGAACTTTTGCGGCTCTGTGCACACGAGCCATAGTAGTCTCACAGTTCTGACCAACGTCACTGAATACTTCAACTTCCCAGCCGTCGAGGACGTCAGGAGACTCGATGCCACGGATAAGTCCCTCTAGTTCTGGGATACACCTCTTCGTGAGTAACGATACGACGGTGTTAGGAGATTAAATGCAGCTGGAATTAAATAAGGACAGAGGGAGAGAGATTTAGGAGGGAGAGTACATCCACAAGAAGCAAATTGAATTAAATAAAACAAATTTAGACTACAAATAGAGGAACGCACTCTAGGATTGATCGAGTAAGGAAATTGTTTCAACCTAGAGCACATAATTCTCGTGTGGCACTGAAAAGAGACCTAGATGGAATCATGCTGCATATTATGTATGATGGCATAAAAATCGAAGAATTTGTATTAAAAAATCAGTATAATGCATCTATAAAGTCTGTAACAATTTTACGAACAAATCTGGGAACAAAAGTATGATAAAAGTGGCTAGAAAAGCAATTGGAAAAACTATCGGTTACAGTTCTTCGGAAATTGGTAACGTAAAAGAGGTATTCAATGGCATATATTAATTTAAAGATTCTCGAAAATGAAAGTCGCATATTTATGAGAAGGAATTCTTATTTCATAAAAAGGAGTTTCGAAAATAATATTGAAAAATTTTTAGATCAAGATATATCCATATTTCCGGTAGAAAATAAAGGAGGAATAGCGACGTTACAAATTGAAAATAATAATTAGTTCAAGACATTTATATGCCTACGTAATTGACATTTTTCGAAATCATACTTTCACTTCAGCGTCTCAGCGAAATTAAAATCATATATATGAACAAAAATTATGATTTTACTCAACTAAATGAGTTTCAGATAGCTAGGACTGCAAATATAAATGAAAATTTGACAAATATGATAAAAAATCCAAAAAATAATAGAAAATTATATATATAGCAGAAAACAATCACCAATACATAATTAGAAATATTAGGATAGAATTTTTAGTTGTCGGCAACTGGTATTCAAATACGATTTATGAACGCATTTAAAAAATAACGAAATTTTTGATTTCTTCATAGACGTATTGAAGGGCATATTTACGAATATTAAATGTACATTACAGATATTAACTTTCATTTGAATTGAAAGTCTCGCCGACTACCCCCATCAATTTTTTGAATAATTTTAGACTGCATAATTTATCATGATAATTGTAAAAGTGCTTTTCTTGAAATTTAAAGGTTTTGAATAGATATCTGAACTTGGGATGGGTATGAAAAACTCATCGCAAAATTTCGGAAGAATTTGAACCATTCATAACGGTTTCGGTTTATTAATTATTCAATTAGCTGAAAGTTTTCATTAGCGTGCAATTTTGATGTTGAAAAAATATTTTTACTTTTATTTTTAGAAAACATCGACAGAAACGTAACTTTTTCTGAATTACTGATTTGAAACTTAATTTTATGTGAGGATTATGCCTCAGATTATGATGGGAGTCAGAGAAAAGGCGAGGTCATGAAATAGGTTGCTGAAGCGAAACCTTAGGAAGGTAGATAAAATCAAATTAACGTTATCCTGGTAGCCAAATTTTTTCGAGGCAGAGAGATTTCAATCAATGAAAACTCTCTCTCATGTTGAAAGTAATAAGAATCTATTTGGACAAACAGAAGGCAATTTCTACGTTTTAAATGCTAATGTTCTACTGGTCACAAGTTTTGTTAAATAAAATAAACTGAAATATTTAGTATATATCTGAAAAGCACAATTTAAGTCATCATTTGAATAGTCTCAATTGTATTTTTACAAGAAAGGCATTAAATGTAGATATATATTACTGATTAAAAATTAAGGAAGTAATTAATACATTTTTATGCAAAGTACAATTTTTTTTGTTGGAAATGTTGGCACCTTTTTTATTTAACTCCATTTTATGCGGAATTAAAAGGTTTAAAAAGACACACATTACAACAGATGACATAAATTCTGAAATACACATGAGATGTTATACAAGTCGATGAGGTTTTTACTGAATATTTTGGACAAAACGGAAGAATGTTACCGGATAATCGTTAAAGTAAAAAATTATCTCGACATTCTGTAAAACCACATGTGCAGAAAAAAATTCCGAGGACAAAATTCAATTTTTTTTGAAACCTACCCTATCACATTGATATCTATATCGACGTATTTAAATAATATATTATTCTTGAGAAGTATAACGTTGCTCTGACTTAAAGACTATACGTCATGGAAAAGTGAGCATCAGATGCAGCAAGATATCAAAATGTAGGTAGGGTGTTTCGTTAAGGAATTTTCAATTTAGAGGCCCCATAATCTTTACGAATGTGTCAAAATTTCATAGAAATAACTAAATTTAACGTGCTTGTAAAATTTTGAAAAAATTAATTTTATATAATGAACCTAGATTTTCAGCGATCTGTTATGCATGGAATAAAAATAACTGAAATAGCTTGGAGGGATCTTTTGTGGAAGAAAAAAGGGCCCAGGACTTGGATAAGTATAACGCATGGAAAGAATGGTCGATATGTAAGCCTAAAGAACAAAAATCTTAACCAAAAACTATGTATGCCCAGAATAAATCCATAGATTCTGTTCAAAACTATAAAGAAAAGGAAGATGAAACTTTATGTCTTTACCTAAGCTTCTATTTTCGAATAACGCGCAAGGAAAGAAATTTAATTTAAGATTTTTTGAGCATTTTTTAATTACTTTCATGACCATGCGTAATTTACTATTGCAATAAAAGACAATGAGGATACATCACCTCTTCTGATGATAGAGGTTGATCTTTTACACCACCGAAATGTTTAAAATCTTGAGCTAGCTAACTTAACTACTCCGTTTCATTCAAAATCGTCTAAGAAAAATAATACATAAAAATTTTGCATGAAAGAATAGTTCTAGAGGGGGTGAACTAAGAATATATCAGGGAAGTATTGATAAACTCGGAAACAGGAAAAATGATGCTGTAGAAAATTTATTGGAGAAATTTCAAATGAAAAGTATTTGAGCCCGTGAAAACTGACAGCAAAAAAATTGAAGTGGAATACATAAAAAGTTTTAAAAAAGTAACCAGCTGATCCAAAGTTAAAGAACCTATTTATTTACAGATATTATTGAAGAAAAGTTTATTGAATAGTTACGGATGGATCATGCTGCAGCGAAATTGGAAATAGTATTTTGTAGAAGGATCCTGCAAACAAGTCTTTCAATTTATAATTTCGCTGCGTCTTGAGGAAAACTATAAATAGAGGAAAAACTACGCCTGCAGTTATATAGGGCTCTTCGAAGGTCTAATGACTACGTACCTGCCTTCGAAACGTTCTGGGTTCTCTGAAAAGGGGTCCGTATTATTTAAAATAGCCACAAAGAAACGCAACAGTGAAAAGAGGCACGAAATTGTCACTTTGAGACACCTTCATATTGTTTTACATGCTGCGACAAAAAATGCCTCCCTTGTCACAAGGTTTATTTTTTTCACAAACTCAAAAAAAAGTCGTTTATGCAAGATTTGATTTGAGATAATACGGATAATATCTAATGATTATTTATGTAATGCCTTCTTCAGCAAAAAATAGATAATCTGATTTTCTTCCAATTGATAATAACTTCATGGGTCCTGCACTTCTATATCTCGTCACGCGGCTTGCAGATGATTACAATTCATGATCATGAAATTCACATTTCCTGAGGGAACTCACTTGGTCAATTGCACCGACGGTACAGATTCTGTACTATAGAACCAAGCCAGACGTCTCACCTACAGACTAAACGACAACGATTGAAGGACAATCCCCATCTAAAGGGCCAATAAGAGAAAAGACCAAATCTCAGAGACTCAGCTTGCTGCAGCCATACATAATGCTACAATTCTCAGTACCTCCCGCCGTAGGGAGTCCCGATATACCCTAATATTCACGGGAAGCACCAAATTCCTAAAAGGAATCGAAGAATAAGGTTTTTGCTCTTACTTTACTTTATTGTACTGCACTGTACAGGACCATACGAGCCTCCACCTCAATTTCCTTAGCAAATCAACTCTGCTTCTGGCTTCCACTACCGTACGCTTTATCCCAATGCCACCAGAAAGTGACCTCAACGAAACCTGCATGAAACAGCATACCCTGCGCCCCGCTTATCCAAGAGGGAATCGGCATTTTCAAAGCATTTCTGAACGCCTCTGAATTCAGCCATTATATACCGCTGTGCAGTTCAAACTTCCACCACTCTTAGAGCCGTTTCACAGCTTGGCTGAGGTATTAGTACCTTGATTAATCATATTCGAGATACGCGATTCTTTCCAGAACAAAAGTGGGCTACAAATGGAAAGAAATAGTTCTTGCGGTAAACTTTTCGTCTTCTGTTCATAATGAGAGCCTCCAAGGCAAAGATTTATATGTTATCTGGAAGCTTTGGATAAACAGAAGGACTGAATTGAACAATTCAGTCCTTGTTTTATTATGATATATTATCCTTCAATCTTTTGCTTGAAAGCATTCTTACTTTCATACCTCTCAACTGTTGTCACCTAAAAGTAAAAATTGGAGAAGGAACTTATATCATGTTTAGAAGCCTCACAATAAAATTGAAAATGAAAATTCTTATATATTTCAATAGTTACTTCCATTAAAATTTGCTGAGCATCTGAGCAGTCCTTAGTACCGTTCTAATTTCTTCATAAATCGGTTTGAAAAGGACTGTTTAGAGGAATGAATATTGAAAAATAATTAAGGAGCTTCAATGAGCTGCTCCTCGCTAAAATAATCACAATGGACGCTCTTACGTATGCAAACGCAGATGTGTGTCCTTTCACGTAAAAAAGAAAAATAAAATATTGAATAATCTTTAGTTCACTTGAGTCTCCTACGTGGTCATATTTAATGAATGAATGGCAATTATAACCGTTTGCTGTTTTGCATATATATATTAGTTTTTAATCCTTAAAAATTTTAATTCTCTCACATCATTCTATCTTACTGTTCCAACCTGAGTAATCATGAAAAATATAGAAATATTAATATATACTATCCTGTAAATAAAATACGGTCAAATTTATCTGTTGGAAAGCGTAAGCATCCCAAAAAATTTATCGTTGTAGATTCCGTGGACAGTAAAGTGGTTATATGCTGTCCAAATACGGAAAAGTAAATTAGCGTCCTGAAATACGCAATAGCTACCAAAATGTTTCAAATTTTAGATAAAACATTTGAAACTTATTAAAGAATTACCTAAAAATATATAGTGAGGGCATTCAAACTTAGGATTATCACTAACCACTGCATACTCCCTACTATAGGAACAGATTTCTTATTATAGGACATGACCGAGGAACGATCTCCATGTCACAAGTTTCTTACCATATGAATGGGTCTCAGGAGCAAGCAGCAAGCGGAAAATACCAAAATTTCAAAATTATTTGTATATTTAGTTCCAAATTCCTTTACAATACTCGAAGAAAAAACATTTCGGGTATATTACCAGAAGGTTCTCCATCGGCAGCCACTTGTGGTAAACTAATTCTAAGTCACAAAGCTAACGAAGCTATTTTATTATTTCTCTAGTACTTCATCTCCACCCTAAACTTATAGAAATCCAGCAGTGTTTTATGTACAGCAGATTAAACTACTCCCGCTCGAGAAAAGGTAGCTTAATTGCCGTCTCCGTTAGGTAGATATCTTCGAATCCCTCTCCTTCGCTTGTTTCACCCACAACTAACGGACCGAGATAGTGTTTAATAAGATCAGGACAGTGGGTTTTGTATCAGTTATTCTTTCCAAAGTCTTTTAAAAAACTTTTAATTTACAGTAGAAATAAACATTGAAAGCAAAGAAATGATTTAAGTGCACCATCCAATTCTGAAGCTATAAACAAATATAGAAAGCATGGCCCATACTTTATATGATGCGGGAAGACTATGACGCTTGTGTTGTGGAAAAATAGGCGAGTTATTTTTGACTTTAAAGGAAATTTCAAGCCCAGTGAGCCATCCGAGAAGTTGCTAAATTTTCGGAAGGGTGACTGCACCTGAAACAGAGAGAGCTAAAAATTGATGGGCATGTTCGGCTGAAAAATTGGCAGGGAACATCAGAAGGGAGGGAGTGATAGCAAGGGCCTAAAACCAATAATTTAAGCAAAACTTCTGGTTACTTACTGATGTAAATTTTCGGGAAACCCACCACATCAAGTAATTTGAAATTATCAAACCCGTCACCATTAAGATATTCTAATTGTTTGAACTCGTAAAAATTGGAGCCACTTTAACCTGGGAATACTTCTAGTAGATTTTAATTCAGGGCTAATGTAAGAACAGTCACGACACATATTTCTGTAATTTTACGATTGGCGCAGAGTAAGAATAAAATATGAAATATTAAGAAACCAAAGCCGTTCATCAAATATCAAAGAAGAAGGAGCTTTAGACTTTTCTTAAATTCGTTTATAACAAAGGTCTCGAAAGGTTCATTTGAAAAGCATTTTTAATATTTTTTCTCATGTTTTTGTGTCTTTCCCGTTTTCGCAAGTATGAACGACTCATTTAATTAATCACGTGCTAAACTATCTCATTTTTTGGCCTTGCCTTATATTCATAGGTATCCAATCTTTACTTCAATAAAGTTACCAATCCGTACACATAATGTAACCTTTTCTTTTGATTTACATAAAATGTTTGTCTTAGTTTAGAATTATATATGCATAAAAAATTCCGACAACAATCAAGGTTGCAATAAATATCTAGGTAACCGAAGGCACTAGCAGTAGAATGAAGTATGCAAACTATTGATCAGGGCTGGACTAGTTGCTTCAAACTCAAGATACTATGTCACTGTCCACTTTGAGCAACCCGATTAGAAGTAATGGAGAGTCGAATTTAGGATTAGGTAGCGCTTAAGCGATCCATGAAATTCTGTTTAATTATTGGGGGATGCTATTATAAAAGAAGAAGTATACTAGGATAATACCGTGCAGATAAAGGGACCACGGTGGCAAAAGTAACTAAGAACTTCTTAGAAATATTTAGCTGTATAATTAGTAACACATTGTAGCTATGAAGCCTCCAAAATATTCATATATCGATAACCAAAGTTGAAACATACACTTCTTTTGAGTAATGCCTGTTTGTGATCATTTAGGACTTTTGCGCCAACTAATGTGAAATGTTTCACAATGTGATTCTTTAGAAAGATACAAATGTGGCTATTACTGTGCAAGTGTCAATTGAATAGTCTTTGATAATTCAATACGTCAGTAATGGATGGAAGTAACGAAGTAACATTGCTTTATTTCCTAGTATGATCCTGAAAGGTTTCGCCGTCACCGTACTGCATATGAAATAGGAGTAATAATTGGCACTGATTCGATTGAATGGACGGCAAGACTCTCCTGAGGAGTCTTAAGGACTGTGTAACCAATTGAAATGACCGATATAGGAGATAGATTGGAAAATTGTGAGATGGGTGTCGCAGGTAGAGAGTCTTTCAACCTTTCTCGCAGAATTGATGATCAATACGACAAATAAATATTGTTTTTTACTTGAGGTCATCGCAAAGTAGCGAACGTTGGGGTTCAAAGAGTGGTTGCGTCGGGTGCGGCCATGGACATGATTTATATCTTATCAGAAATTAAAGTTTTGGGTAGTTTCTAGTAATTCGGGTGTGATTTTCTCAAGTGTACGTTCTTTTAGAGTTTGTTAGCCGTTGCAGTAGTAATTTGTATAGAATATGTAGTTTACGTATGGCGTCGGCTAGGCCCCGGGGCGTATTTTGGTTATAACGTAGAGCATTGAAGCGAGTAGTTTTATTGAAAAGGGAAGGGGAAGATTTGGGTTGTTTTAATATTTGAAAGACAGGGTTATGAAACAGTCGCGGAAAGGCAAAGTGGTGAACAAGTGCATAGCCCTCAAGTGGCCCTTGCTCTATTGATATTGTGAAGGTGACTCAACTAAAGGGATACGGTGCGGTAGGTACAATACTGTACATGGGTACAGTAATACTGTGGGCTAAGATAGTGTACACTGTAATACCTTTTGTTTACAGTCTGCTCCAAATGGGCTTGACGGTTTATCTTAATGTCGAGCAGGACGATGATTGCGTCACGAATGCAAATTTTTATTTAGTCGGAGAGAAGCCCTTATGTTTAGGCGCCAGAATTTCTAAATTGGGTGGCCAGTAATGAAGTGGGTGATTGATTTAGCAGCGATAAACATCTGCATGGCTACGTCGGTAGCGAGGAGAAAGTAGAGCCTATGAAATAGGCCATTATGACCAATCGATGATTGACAAATCATATTTTCTTGGATTCGATAATTATGAATTAGTCAAGCAAGGTAATCCACATTTCATTCCAGAGGAATAGTGTAAAATCATTTACACTGTGGTTGCACAAATGACGACTGAGGTGTTGCTGTTGATGGGCTATTTCAATCTCGGGACGTCAATGAGGCAAAATGATATGCAATATTACGGAAATTGTAGGCCTCCCAAGTACGTAAATTGAATGTAGAAGCCCCCCTCCACTGTCGGAAATAAAAGAAAGAATGCCATGTGTATGTTGTATGTGCCATGACCACAATACAATACAGTATAAAGGACCACTAGAGAACCTTACGGAAAACAAGGAAAACTATGTGGATGCTTCATGCCACTTTTCTCATCTGTGTCTTGCTCAAGGGAAGGAACGGGTGGGTCCGATAATTCTGCGTCACAAGACAAAAGAAATTGAAGATTTGAAAGGTGATGTGAATGGGGCTTCGGCAAAGAATGAAGATGAAGCCAGAGGTATCAAGCATGGAAGTGGTGGTTTAGTGTATTCTTCCGGAACCCTTATTTCGTTTGTGTTTGTGCGATGGAACAGTATCGGTAGTCAAAAAAAAACGAAAAGAACCCTCCTCTTCACATACAGTTGCCGATTTCCAATGGACTCTATCCAAGTGTTGTGGGCTTGGATGACGTTGCTGTGGCGGTAGTTTGGTATAATGTTACTGTGTACTACGCAGAGTGTAGCTATCATACCAAGTGGTGTGATCTTTTGTTATGGGTGAACCTGTCGAGTGACAGTATGATGTCAAAAACACCAATGAAACCGTCAAGACTTTGCAACCGTTACTGGCAATAGACAGCAGTGTGCCTCGTGAGTTTGTCTTGCTTTTTGACTTGGATGGAGCTAGTTGATGTACCGTTTTGTACAAATCGTTGACAGCACTGCTTTGGACAGTGCGCAGTACTGTACAGTAGAGCGCATTGTACGTTTATATCTACAGTGCAGCAAGTATTGTACAATATCGATATCAGATTCTCTTGTCATCGTATCCTTTGGGAAAAGCTTAATTGCGGCGCAGGCAGGATCGTACCGTATCCTTGGAAAATAAGCCAGATTTGCGCTAGGTACGGTACAGTTAGGACAAGACAGTAATGCTGGAGCGACAATTGCAACGGCTACGGCCGTAGCTTTAGGGCACCGCAGATTAGTGCTTGCTTTTCAACATTGTTCTTTGTGCTAAACATACTTGACGACAAAGCACCCCTCAAATCCGTTTACCACCTCAAGAATAACTAGTGGTAGGTAGGGTCTCAAACAGTGATCTACAAGAATCTACAGTAGACAAATTCGGCCTTGTGTGTCGTGCTGAGGGCGAATGCACTCCAAAGGAATTGGCTTGGAAGAGAAGGCTCACAAGGTGTCTTTGTTATCCTCGGACAAAACTTTTTGCTGTGGCATGCAACTACAGTAGTGCACAGTACTGTAGCCATGTGTGCATACGGTAAAATATTAATAATATACTGTACAGTACGAATCGTGTAGTGTAGCGAAACGATTCAAACATGTTTTTCTGTGCAGTACCGGACCCGCAAGTTGCACGGTACAGTACTGTACAAATTTCTGTGCCTAAATTATTCAACAGGTCCATTCGGGGAGAGAAAAGCAAGTCGGTTGTTGTGCAGCAGAGATACCGGGACGCTAGGTGAAACGTGGAGGACTGTACATTATTTGGTTTCTTTTGAAAATTTTAGGATTTTTTTTTAAGAATACAATAAAACGCAACCCTCCTGCGAAAGGGAAATAGAAAAGCGCGACTGCCGTCAACGGCAGGTCCTTGTGATGTAATTGGAGTAACTGGTCCATACCCAGCGTCGTATCGGTCCTCTGACATGCTCTGATCATGGCCCCAATCCATGCGACGTGGTTTTGCTCCTCCTCACCTCTTGTGCCCCAAATTTTTTTTTTTTGCCCAACTCAGCCTCGGCCGCCGCCTCATGCAGTCTCCAACCGCACATATTTGCATTCCCACCCATACGTCACATCTTCCATCCTCTTCATCTTTTGCTACAAAAACCTTGCTTCATCGCCTCTCCTCCCCACAACGCACCCTCCCCTCTCTCCTCGTGGTCATCCGCTAACCCACGTCGCCGTATCGTTATCTTTCTTCGTTTTCTTCTTTTCTTCCAACCACACACCACAACTACTCGTCTGCAACAACGCCTCCCCCCCCTTATCCCAATCCCCCTTATCCTTCTCTTTCCTCTTCGCTTCCTTTCGCTCGGTATTTCACCGTGCCCTGTCCTCGGACAGACGATCCCGTCTGCCGTTCAACTTCTGTGTATGGTGCCTGCTCAAACCCTCCCACAAGCCCTCTCCCGGCTATCCGTCGACGACTTTGGATAAGCATTCCAACCCATCTCCCGCACCAAAGATAACTTCCAACCTCCTGCACCATTAACAACCCTCACCCTCACCCACACACTCCTACCCAAACAACAACCTCACTCAACATATTCACCATCCTCTCCCTCCAACTCTATCCCGTCTTTTCAACCTAACATTCTTCATGATGGTTCTTGGAGGTCGCAACGCTTCCCTTCACGGCCCTCACCGCCGCAAACTACCCACCGATACTTCCTCTTCCGCCTCTGTTATTTCCACCCCTCTGCGTGCCTTGGAACTCACTTTTGCCGAGTTTGACGCACGTCAACGAGAAATATACCGTCGTGGCATGCTTCCGGAACGTCCCACCCTGTTGCAGCACGGTCCACTTCGAATTCTCATTACGTCTTCTCCATCCCCGGATACTCTCAAGGAATATGCCCACACCCTGCGAAAGTACAATGTCAAGCATGTTGTACGCGTCTGTGAGCCTACCTATGAAGCTGCTTACTTGCGTCAGTTTGGCTTCGACGTTCATGAGTGGCCGTTTGGTGACGGCGAGGCTCCATCTGCCAGAATTGTAGCAAAGTGGCTCAATTTAATGGACATGGTCTTTCAGTTGGACAAACAGGGACCGGTAATGGAGACTGAAAGCTATGGCTCAACCGTCGATAGCAGTTCGGACTCGGACTCGTCGGTCTCAGCTTCTGCATCCATGGAAAAAATGAACGCCAAAGTTGAGACCGTGGCGGTTCATTGTGTCGCGGGCTTGGGACGCGCGCCGGTGTTGGCTGCTGTCGCATTATTGGAATTGGGCATGGAATGGTTTGAAGCTGTGGGCTGGATTCGTGCCTTGAGAAGAGGTGCGATTAATGCTGTGCAAATGGCATTCCTGGAACGCTATGCGACGAGGCCCGTGTTGCCACCGATGCCGGTCAAGTCAGGAAAAGTGAAGTCGAGGCCGGGTGGCTTGGTGGGTGGTTTGTGGCCAACACTGAAGGCCGCGAGGCCATTTCGGTTGAGGAGTCCGAGTAATGGAAAGAAACGGCTCGCGTCGACGACGCACGGTTTGGACAGAGAGTAAGTAGTAGTAATGTTGAAGGGAATCGGATTGTAGTGCGTGGATATATTTTTCGAGGCAGGATACTGTGGAGTGTCATTTTGAATTCTGAACACTACGGGTCCGGCATATTTTTCTTGAGGAGATCCAGTCTCGAGCGCGAGTCTTGGGTAGAAAGGTCTTTATCGTAGCGATGATCGTAAAGTAAATTTGTTAGTTCGATTTTTGTGTTAAACTGCTGTTGGTGTGTTGTCCATGCAGGTTATGGCGGCTGGAAGAGACAGGGCAGCTGGTGCGGTCTTGTTGATGTGAATCAAAGACCTTTACAACTATAGAGTCTATTTGCAGGTCTGCATTAGATCGATGCTACTGATGTTTGTCTATCTGTGCGAATTCGCCTACGAATCTGGGTCGACCCTATCTACGCTGCGCGCAACTTGCAGCTGAGCAGTATGCCATATATGCGCTGACTCACAAACCCGAATAACTGAATACGACGTCCATATCTCCTCATTTTGACCGTGCGTTGCTGACGTGCAGGTATTGTGGATGTAGAAATGGCGCGTCTGTTATTGCTTACGCACAGTCCAGACGGGTATTTGCTGATACAAAGTTCGTTGGATAGCGGCAACTCTACTCTGAACTGTTAGAGCGCAACTACATATTTACAGTTTACGTATGAGAAAATCGACGAGACGAATTGGACAGCAAAAGACAAAGAACATATTGGATTGGCAGTTTCTGAATTGGGAGGGAATTGGGCGAATTGATGCTTGCACAATTTCTACTTGCGGAATATGAGTAGGTGGTATAGATGTGCTAGTTGGTGGGTATGGTCGGAGAGGTTATATCTGGAAGCTCTAGTCTTTCCTAATAGAGGACTGGAAGAAGTGGTAACGGGGCAAGAGAGGTGTGTACAGATCTCTTTGCTTTTGCAAGCTATTGAAGATCTCTGTGGTTTAGCCGTGATGGCAAAGCTGGGTCGGTGAAGTGTATATAAAATTAGAACATAGGAATCGCAAGACTTACAGCAATTGTCGAATAACATTGGTTCTGGTGGGCAAGCGCATTGACAAAGATGTTGAGTGAGGGCAGGTTCAAATTTGAGGCGATTGAGCAAGAATACGTGGAAAGGGGCCGAATGGTAGGCAGGCAAGAGCGGGATGGTGTTTGTGGTTGTATTGAAGATTAGGAAACGAGTTGGGCTATGCCCATGGTGGGTAAGATGAGCAAGGATTCAAGAGGAACTTTAGACTCTCTGTCATCATTACCGGGTGGATTATTTTTTGTGTGCCATGAGTTACAACGCGACGGAAGGGAAGGTATCTTGATTTGGCTTGTCAACTGGAATTAAACGTTGATGAAAGTTATTATCTAGTTGCAACTCATATGCGCATGCAGAGCTGTTGATTTGTAGAAGACCGACTTTCAGACAAACGAGCGCCACGTCGAGCCTTCTTTTATTGAGTTGCTGTATTCTTCTTGAGCGCATCCTTCTGGCAAGCTAGACCAGGGTACGACGGAATATCTCTCTAGCGTAGAGTAGAGCTGATGAAGTTACGCAGGGGCGCAGCACAGCAGTATTGTACTGTACTGTACTGTGCTACTGTGGTCGTTCTGTACCGTACCTAAATTGCGAAATTTTAGGTCAAGTGATAATAATTGTACGTCATAATCGAACCAATCGATTCGATTTCAGTACGATTTAAAGTCGATTACATTAATTTAAAAATTAGTTAAACGGATTATTTCATTATGAATATCTCCCTTGTACTGTATCATATGATACCTGCTTGGTGGAAAATTTCAATTTGAAAACCCTGACACGCTAAGCCAATGAGGTTTGAGCTGCAAAATTGCATCGTAGCTTGAGAATCTTTGCCTGTCCTACAATTATTGTAATGTTACCATCGTGACTAACATTACAGTTTGTTATGGTTTTGCTGTAGCCGTTCGTAAAGCTACAGTACAGTACAATTCACTGTCACCGGCGAAAAGCCGTCCTTAACGAACGACCCACTTAAATTGTCCACGTGGCGAACGTGTATGTTTTTCGAACTGTCCACGTGTGACTTTGGGATCTCTCTGTAAGGTACATAGGTACTTAGAGTTACCACCACCAACTATCTCATAAATCTCTGCGGATCTAACCCGATCAACTAGATCACCATCCACAACCTCAGCTCCACTCCCGGTACGGCACCGCCCAAACATGAAACTCGCTCGTTACTGGCGTCGTCTACGCGCACGCTGGAGACTGCATCGCATGGAATGGAATGGAATGCAGCGCCCCTTGCAACCTCCCCCAGGCTATGAGCAGTACCACACTTTGGAGGCTGCATATCCCGGTTATCGACGCAAATTAAAAAAGATGGAAACGTGGGCCGAATTTTCTCAATCTCTTGTTGACGCCTGGCGTTTGTACATGCACTATTACATTCCTGATCCCGAAATGGAAAAATGGGAACGCGAATAGTGCGCAAGGATGAGGACCGGAGAGGTCGAGAGTTGTACAAGAAACTGAAGCGTGGGGAACAGGCTATCATGAGGGGAATTGAAAAAGCAGAGCAAGTGGCAGGGGAGGTGGCTCATGAGGCTGAGAGACAACGACCGGCCGCTGATAGGTGGATGCAGGATAGGGTGGGAATTTTGAAACAGTCTGTGGCAGAGTTTTCGGAGGGCTATCGAGAGGTGGCCAGCGGCGAACTCACGTTTTGGGGGGAGGTCCGTGATGACGAAGATCTGATCAACGAGGATAATCGACCCGTCGTGTACAGAGTGGATAAGGAGGTAGACTGAGTGGTTTAATTGTGTTTCATCCTTTTCATGATGTTTGGTTGCAGAAGCCTTGTGTGACCGTGAGTTTGAGTGCGAGTGATGTTAGTCTACGAGGTCTTGTCATGTTGAAATGCTTCTTCGCCAACGAGCGGTTGTCTGTTGTCCTTGGAAAGGTTACGTTTGATGATATCTGTGACGACACAGGCGGCGCCGCATTCTGAGATGAGTGTGATAGGAATACCAAAAATGGGACAGCAGAGAGGAGACTGTACACAAAACCACATCCCGAAAGGTATCCGCGGTATCTGTCGTAAAAGTAAGAGCGGGATTTTTCGTCGAGACGGATGTTGTATTCACGGATGACCTCGGTTCCAAGATCGTCGGCATCAATGACTGCTTCTCCCAAGGAGACGAGGGCATCGTCAACACGGGATGATTCCAGGATCTCAGCGGGGAAGGCATGAATGGAGGCGATCAGTGCGGCCACAGGGGTGCCCAGGACTGGGCGCATAGATGCAAATTTCACGGCGGGTACAGCGACGTATTTTCCGCCTGGAAAAAGCTTATTGATAATGGTGCCGGTCATTTTAAAGAGAGTGAGCTTTGCGACACGCTTAAAGTTATTCCATTTGAAGCGGAGAGAGGTTTTGGCCTTTTCCTGGGCTTGCAGTGTATCTGCGAATTGCGGATTTAGGTGTTTCAGTGCGGCGTAGAACATTGTAGATTGTGCTTTGTATTGGCGTTCGAGTAGGAATGTAGACAGGACTGTGACTATGCGGCCCCATCTCGAAATGGTCCAAAACAGCTCAGTGAGATCATCGGCAGGATCACGGAGGAGGAGGAAAATGAGAATTCCAGATGAGACGTAGAGGATTTGAGCATTACGAATAGGTTGAAGAAGATCCCAAAAGACGAGGCGGAGGTCTTTGGAGGATGCAAACAATAATATGCCTTCGAAGGCGGAAAACATGCCCTTTGCAAAACCGGCATAAAAAGCATGAGAAGCGTCTTTGACGTGAAGGGCGGTGGAGGGGTACCGCCCGCGGCATTGGGGATTCTGGTGGTAATTGACATGAGGGCAGGAGGAGAAGAGTAGATCAAGAAGACTTTAGTCTTGGGCGGTTAGTGCGAAGGGAATCGCGTAAACGTCAACTAATGTGGTGGTCGCAAACACAGGGACGGAACACGTGCGTAGTTGCAATTTGCAGAAAACCAAACTTACTGTACAGCACAAAAGAGACCTTGCTGTACGGTGCATTACAGTGTGTACAATGCTCAATCGAATAAATAAAGCACCGCGTTCTGTACCATACCGTACCCGCACTGTTCACATACTGTAAGATTCAAACAAATGTCCTGGTGTACACGTGGATACATGCAATTGGTGGGTATGTTTTACATTACAGTTATTCGTGGGGCCTACAAATCCTTACGGTTGGCACTCCCGCCGCGGACGTTTGCTGGCTTCTCTCCTGGATCAATATTTTTTGAGATATCGTCGTGTAGCAGCTGTTGCCCTCTACCAGGCCATCGGTATACCCGTCGTAACGTTGACCATCTTACTTGACGCAAGCACCATGCTCCGCTCATTCCTCACCCGAAGATCTTCCGTACTGCTTCCTCGCTTTTACGAGACCCCTGCGCAACCCATCCCGACCCCTGTCGTTCCCTTTGCTTCACAAGCAGGCAACAACCAGGAGGGTACCACGGAATCCACTTCCGATTCCACCGACCCGTCATCTCATCAGTCCACTGAAACGGATCCCTCCACCCACCATGAGAATCCTCTCACTACCGAACAGCAACTCGCAAAGCAGCTCGAGGAAAAGGAGAATGAAATCGCAGAACTGAACGACCGCACCCTTCGCGTTCTGGCAGAAATGGAAAACGTTCGCATGATAGCCCGTCGCGACGTCGACAATGCGAAAAGATACGCCATCGCCCCGTTTGCAAATAGCCTGCTATCTGTAGCTGACAACCTAGGCTTGGCTTTGAAGGCCGTCCCTCAAGAAGCCTTGGACAACCCTGACAATCAGCAATTGAAAGGACTATATGTTGGTGTTGGTGCCACTGAAGCCGAGTTACTAAAGGTCTTTGCACAGCATGGTATCACTAGGTTTGGTGATGTCGGTGATAAGTTTGATCCCAACCGCTATCAGGCCTTGTTCGAAGCTCCCATGGATGAACATGAGCCAGGTACCGTTATTGATGTTTCAAAGTTGGGGTATGCACTAGGCG